>CM023607.1:27086367-27298867 GCA_013358685.1 Antennarius maculatus | reverse complement strand
AGCTCATTATCATGTTTTAGAATTTATTTCTTTTCTTTTTTTTTTTTCTTCGTTTACATCAAATAGAACAGACACACATTGGCACATGCAAAGTGAACACTTTGTGGTGCTTTTTCATCGCCATCCAAAAAATCCAATTGAACAAAGACTTGATATCTATTTCTTTTTTTTTTTTTTGTACTCCAAACATGAAAATACTCTCAAATATTTACAAAAAAAATATACTTACAATGCCCATCACTTCGACAATAATAATCATCTGGGACTGATTTGCGTCGGTAAAACCAAAATGCTGTATGAGACAGAGAGAGAGAGAGAGCTCTTGCTCTTCAAGGTAATTAAATCAACCGCAAGAAAAAGAGGCACAGAAGAAAATCACTTAGAAACAATACGAAACAGAAATCAGATAACGGGAACCCCAAGAGAATATGGCTTTAATGACATTTCAAAAGAAAATATCTTGAAAGCAGATCCACTGTCCTTTGTAGTAGATGTTTTTTCTGTTTTTATTTTTTTTGTTCCAGATGTCCTCGATCACAGTGACCCCCTTTTTGAGCAGGCATGTTGTTCCCTGCTGGAGAGGAAGGGACCACATCACAAGTTTGAAACCCGCGGGTTTTTTTTTTTTTTTGGTTCGTGAGGGGCATCCCAGCCACGCTGAACCCACGGCTGTGGGAAACTCTCGTCGGGACTCGCAGGCTAATGTCTGGAGAAACGTTGGATGCAATCCACAGTCCTGAAGTGCATAGGTACTGCAGGTGGTGCTGGGATGGCTGCCCCGTCTCTGCCGGCCTTATTCCATTCCGCTAAAGCTCCGCCTTCTCTTTTTACCCCAGATGAGAGACACGTTTGTTCACGTCGGAGAAAATCAGATCCTGAGGTTGTTGTAACTCACGTAGGTTTTCTTAGTTGCTTGACCTGAGAGAGAAAAAATTTTTTTTAAAAATGACTGCAGCAACAAGACAACACAGTAATACCTCTACTGATGAATATCTCTACAGACGAAATGTTCTACTAATAAAACGCCTCAACAGGAAAATATTGCCTCTAGTTACGAAAGAAATTTTGAATTACGAAAGGTAAAAATACAGGATGGGCTGATACTCGCAGCTCCCAAAGGTTCCGAAACGCAATATTCTTATAGCTGCTCTGCCATTGGCTATTACCGAGCATCCTGGCATCCCATTGGCTAAGAGGGACCTCTGTGTGGAGCTAGATAGGTTTCTATGCAGCGTCCTCGTCATTCGGCCCTCGACCCGTGAGGTGTTCTGATAGTTTTACGTAAATATATTAACTTTTAGAGTATTCACTATGGACCCCAGAAAAGACGAAGAAAAGAGTTTTTTTGTCCGTACAAACAAAGCAAGAGATAATAGAAAAGCATGAAAAAGGGATGCGTTTGGTTGATCTCTCCAAAGAATATGGCCGTAATGCATCTACAATCACCACGTTATTAAAACTAAAGGAAGTTTAAGGAGGTTAAGGCATGGCGTGGGTGGTTGGAGAAGTTCAGAAGGAGGACTGGAATTCACTCTGTTGTTCATGGTGAGGCAGGAGCGCATGAACCAAAGAGGGCAAAAAACAATGAGGACAGCAGTTAAAAGGTTAATGACCATCATTTTTATTCTTTACTCTATTCTTTGTTTTTTACATTATGCACAACTCTCATGTATTGTGTAATAATCTAATTGTAACATGTATTTGTTACATGTTTTGATGCATTTTTATGCTTCATAAAACATTTATGTCTGAATTTTGGGGGATTTGGAACGGATTAGGGCATTTGCATAGAAAACGCGTCTCTACTTACGAAATTTACTACTTACGAAATCTCTTCCAGAACCAATTAATTTCGTAGGTAGAGGTACCACTGTATGGGAATAAAACCCATCTTGCATTTGCAAATGAACATAATTTACATGTATAATCCCACCTTCCTTTATGCTGTGTGCAATCAGTGGCGATATCTCCTGGACCTAATGTGTCACTTAAACTCACAATGCCCCTGCGTAAAGCCTTACTTTCTATTTTCAGACGTTAACCAGTGATAAAAACACAAACACCACACAAGTGAGCACCAAACAAATGCTGGGGCATGCAATGTGATCCCAGTCTGGATTGCCATGGAAACATATCAGAATGTGGCTGAGTGCCTAGGTGCTGCGTGTTGTGTGTGTGTGTGTGTGTGTGTGTGTGTGTGTGTGTGTGTGTGTGTGTACGCTTGTCTATTGTTGTGAGAACCAGTGTGAGTTCCAAACCCACAGAGTGAAGGACTTTTTCGTGCGCCGAGGTCATCCCAGCTCATATTAGCTCGCGAAGAAAATCCGATGGGAATTAAGCGTTAATGTTGGCATAAGGGGTTAAGTTCAACATACACTTTCTTGTACATTTCTATAAATTCCAATTCTTTACTGCTTTAATGTTGCTATGGCAACCAACTCCCATGGGCTACGCAATTAAAGTCGCACCATCTCTTTACAGCTACATTTTGTAGTCTTGGCTGGTAAGTATGATGAATAAAACATTAGATGTACAACAGAATCTTCCTATTTGCCATAAATAGTCTCCAGGAAGTCTTTTTTTATTTTTTTCCAGCAGGACACCGTCGTCTGTGTTTACTCGTTTCCGAGCTAGACACTCTACCTGCACTCAGCTGATCTGTGCTTTCGATGGGTGATCTAAGGGGAGGGAGGTGATTCCAATTTTTTTTTTTCCTAGTGTTTTCCTTCCAACGTTGTATTTATCGACACTGAAAAATTTTAATTAAATTCTTATGAAAATCATTATTTCACCGCCACATGCCGAGTAGTTCAGCATTTCCGTTTTGCAGGTTAATTCCTGGGTCATGAAGATATGACATTGCATCAAACCCAACCTAATTCTGCAGAACTGACAATGCTTTTAATCCCATAAATCACCCCGGTGCATGGCACTCAGGGCTGATGGGGTATGAACGGGAGGTATTTGGCGCTCTGACGGTTACATGAGTTGACGGACAGTCTCCAGGGACGGGCGAGGCTCAGTTAAGGTTTTCCAAGGGGTCACGCACATAAATTCACCGTTAATAAATGTCACTCCTCTTACTGCTAAAATAGTGGGGGCAGGAGGAGGAGAGGGAGGATGGGGGGGGAGAGTGGGAACAGGGGAGACAGAAGGTGAGGGACGTAGAGCACAGATGACCTGGCGCGCCGGAGAGAGGACGTCCCGGAGACGACGTGCCGATGCTTTGGGACTTTTTTAGATGTGTTGCTGCAACAGATGTTAAGGTTTCACCCTTAATGCAGAGCATTTGCTCATCGAGCCATGTGTGTGACTGGCAAAGATACACTCCCCCCCCACCACCACCACCACCACCACCACCCCCATTCCCCTTGATACGCTTGCATCAGCTCGCACTCGTATGTGCGTAGCTCACACGTTCAGTCACACACAGACGCGCCCTCCAAAAAAACAGCACGCACAGCGGTAGTGGTACACACGTGCATGAATCTCACAACAGATGTGTGTGTGTGTGTGTGTGTGTGTGTGTTTGGAGGAATTCCCTGGAAAATCATGTTATACGTGTAACTCAAAGAGCAGTGGCCGATCCCGTGGGTGGCGTGATCAGTCGGTACGATTAGAAGTGTTACTTGGGAGGAGACCTTTGGAGCCTGTGATGTGTGATTTACATGAGCTGTCAATCATCTTTGTCCCCATCCTGACGACTACAGAGGAGCAAAATATTTCCATGGCAACAACAGTCTAAAAACAAACAACAAAGGCTATATCATATAACTATAGAACATGGGCTCCCCCACTTATATACATTTTTTTTATTTTTTTTGCTAATGGGATGGTGCTTACTGTTTCGGATGAAGGGTGTAATGAGTAACACGCAGCTACAGAAAAAGCCCCCCCACTCCCACACCCATCCCCAGTGATAAAGACCTGCTGCTTCAAATCTCTTCACAGAGCAAGACACACGCTTTCTTACATGGTCACTGCTGTGCACTCAGGCTAAAAGTCGAATCATTTATCAAGAAACACTCGAACTGAATAAAACATGTGTACAATGTGCTGTAGAATGGTTTCAGATAGCCGGCCAATTAAAAATGCCAGACGTGGACTCGTGTCGTACGAGAAACTAAATAAGAGAAAGAATCAGAAAAAAAAAAGAAATGTCATTTGATTTTGTTGAGAAAATAAGATTAAATCCAATAACTTTCAAAAGGGTGTGAGTGGTGCGTGTGTGTGTGTATATAGACCATACACACACACACACACACACACACACACACACACACACAAACTGTTTTTAAATCTTTGTGTGCAGAAATGGCGTCACTCTTTAACTCATTCGAGTTAAATAGGTCTTATTTCCATTATTTCACTCAACTCTAGTAAATAATTAAAATGAATCATTTCACAACATACGGTCATACGCTTTGGTCATGTCTGACCGAAAATAATATAAAACTTTCATTTTTGTCATTATCCTTTATCTTATTTTGTATAAATAACCACTGACGTCCTCATATGATCATAGTAGTTCTGATTCATCTCAGTATATATGAAGTGTGGTCTCCTGTATGCTGATGTGTGTACAGATGTATCTCCAGGGGTGGGGGGGTGGGGGGGTTGCGACCTCCTCGCTGGGCTCTACTTACTCATGGGGTCAGCAGCAGGGTTCTCACAAAGCTCGGTCTTGGCCTCTCCGTTGGGCCTCTCGTTGGGCTTCTGGGACAGACGCGATGACATCGTGGCCGCCGTGACGACAGCCTTGAAGCTCCGCTTCCTCTTCTGTACGTTCAGCTCCGGGTGAAAGATAATGATGTACACCTTGGGCATATAGAGCATGCCCAGTGCTACGGAGGCACTGAGGTTCATGGAGATGGTCAGGGTGGTCGTCTGGATGTACAGCTGAAAAGAAAGCACAGACAGAGAAGATGTGTTCTTGATACAGAAGTGATTAGCAGCTTAATTCACAATTAATTTCTATAGACGGAAGCAGCGTTTGAAGAAAAATGAGAGATGACACAGGTATAATAGGTAAACATCTGTTACCGATTACAGAAGAGTCAACTGGAATTGAGGCCAGATTCAAATAAATATTTTATAAGTGTTTCCATAGGAAATGACATTTTTGTTTAATATGCATTTTTTAAAATAAATTAAACTATAGTGCGCCCTCATGTATTTGCGCATCAACGCTCCCGACTTCACCTCATTGCGGATTTTTGGTAGGCAGTCACGTGATACCGTACGCGCATTCTATTGGCTGACGGCATCAGGAAATGCGCTACGTTCCGTGAGTCTCAGACTTAAGTGACATAAAAGTACTTTAAACAGTCTGTCAGAGTGTGGGAAAAGGTAATACAGATCGAAGGTGGTTTAATATCAGTATGGGGAGAGGTCATAAACGTTTAAATTACCGTCAGTAATAATATAAATAAAATAAAATAAAAAATAAAATAAATAGTAATAAATAAATAGCAAATAAAGTAATAAATAAAGTAATACATTAAAAAAAATAAAAAAATAAAATAGATAGTTTATCGTTCTCTTGCGGAATTCGTTAATCGTATGTGGTTCCTGGAACACATTATATAGTCCAGGAGGTTTTATTAAAGCCTGACCTGTAGCATGTCAGTCAAGCCAAAGACGATTGAAGTGCAGCGGTAATAACTGCAGAAGCCTCCCCATGACCTTATCGTAATGTCCCCACATAGACTTTTTCTGCAAGTCCATCCAGACTCCGACTGCACTGACAGACACGACAGTTGAGGTGAGGACCTGACATGTTCAGCCATCTTCCCTCTTCCCTCCCAACAGCAGACATTATTCATCACACATTAAAGCCTCCTCCTCCTCCTCCTCCTCCACCAAGAATCTGTGCAGCCATCGGGTGCATTTTTATATAAATGCTTACTTGAGAACAGTAAAAAGAATTCTTCTGTGGACTAAGAACGCTGCAAGTGCAGCAAACAGCAGGGCTGTACTTTTTTTTTTTTTTTTCTCTGCATGCAGTGGAGTGTAGACTTTAAAAGACTCTCAGGAGTATTAAGTGGAAAAAAAAAATCCCTCATACGAATGTCATTCATGTGAGCCCAACAGAGGTTCTTTCCTCCACAACACGCCTTTTCATAAGGTTACATAACAGCCTTCACATTATCGAGCCGTAACGGCAGTCTCATGTAACACAAAACCGTTTCAGTGCCTCGGTTATGTAATGCCTTCATTAAAAAGTAGTGTTTAGAGGTAGTGCAAACCCCCCCCCCTTGTTTTCATTTAAGGGTCTTGGAGGAGAAAGACTCACTTAAAGAGAGGATTTCCAGAACAGATCACCAAAAGCCTGCTCACTAATCTACTGCATTTGAAAGCATCAAATGCCACTCGTGATGCGGATTGGGAGGAGGACACAATAGTAAACACATTAGCTTCTACTGTTTGTGTCTGCAGATGCAGATGGGGGGGGGGGGGCACATTGGAGAAAATGTCACCATTTGCATAGTGTTTCCAGATAAATAGCACAACTAATGTTAATTCATTTTCATATAATAATTCTCATTTACATGCCAGTCAAGGATGCGTCTTTCTGATCTCCAGCAATAATGCACACGCCAGATATCATCAACATGCCGATACACTCGCCGCTCTCCATCCTTCCCCTTGCATCCCCTCCTGATCCTCCGTGGAGCAGCATCAGAGGCGGTGATCTGGCTGGCTCACCACGCAGTAATGACTGTATGAATGTCACTATGCACTCTCCTCTGTGTCAGTCAAAGCCGAGGGAGAGACGCTTCTCTTGTGCCTGTGCTGCGAATAAACACCCTTTACCGCTGGATATTTAGGATGACCGATCAAAGCAGAAGCAGAGACGTATATAATCACCGGACCGTCTCAGCCTGTGCGCTTCTGTTTCGTTTTTTTTTTTTTTTTTTTTTTTTCTGTAGTTGTTAACCTGTCTGGTATCCATAGCAACACTACAGAGTTTGATGCGTGCAACCAAACACGACTTGAATAAGCTTTTAATGAGATTCTGATGCCGTAGACGTTGCAACGCTGACCCTATCAGAACTGATTTATTGACCGTGCAGGAGAGGTCTTTTAAGGAGCAGGCGCACAGTAAGATGCTTACTCAAATACATAAAACACACACACACACACACACACACACAAAAACAAACTGTGTAAATATGCATGCCTCCATTCCTGCAAAAAGTTATCCACACATACACACAGACACGCATCCCAAACCGAACCCGCTATAATCAGCGAGACAAGGTTTTTCATTGTGCCTCTTTGTGAGCTTGACCCAAATTCGTAGCCCCCCCCCTCACACCCACCACTCGAATATTTAGCTTGTCACAGAACATTCATAATTAATTCCTGTTGCTTTAACATAAATAAATACATGAAGTCATTTTCCCAACTGCTTGGCAACCTTCTATTTATAGCCGCGGTGATGATTTATTAATGTCCTCATCAAGAATCAAACATCTGTATTTGAATTTTTACATCTCATTGACAAGCAAAATACCAACGTTCAGCCACAACAAACGACACGTCTGCCATTTATAAGAAAAGTTGTTGGGGGGTAATTCTTATAATTATACCGACTGCAAAGGGAATTCTGTTGCGTTCAGCTCTAAACTATAAATGCACCGAGTTAATCCAGTGAGTGACAAGTGGAATGGTCTCTGCCTCTTCACAGAATGCCTTCAATAATGGATCTGGGGGATTTTCGGCCTCCCTCTCAAGTACCTGGATGTCTCTTGTTGTTTTGGGTGGCCTACTTCCTACCCTGGCTCAAGCAATGAATAACTCTGGCTTTGTCTGGCTTTGTGCTGAAAATCCTTATTCCACAGCGGAGACACCGTCCGCTTTGTGAATGGCCCCGGTCATTATTTTGACTTTGTAAATCCTTTCCATGTACGTCAGGATTGCTAGATGGTGACACATATAAACAGCTCTGCAGGTGTCTGAAAAAAGTCACTTTTGATTATTTCCTCCGTTTGTTGAAAATCCAGGATGTTGTGTTGCTCGGTAGGAGACCGTTTTCTGGTTTGGGAGCAACCAATTTGGTTGTCCTAAAATTACTGACATCCTTAAAACATCCTAAAAACAACAAAATTAAAGACAATTCCCACAGAGAACGGGGACCCAGGATGTTAACCCTAACCTAAGCAGTCGTTACACCCATTTTATCATCCGTGTGCAACTGAATATGAGCTACACGTGTGAAAGTGAGAACATTCTGCATTAGAACCGTGATGCTTCTGGCAGAACCAACAATTTAGACAGTGATAAATCAAACTTTAATATCTCCAAAATTGGTTTTCATTATCTTCAAGATCATTAAAGATTCAGAGCATGAAGAGATTCCTTTAATTAAATAAAAACAACATGTCCTCAAGTGCTGCAGGATACCATTACGTAATTACAACAGGTAAAATCTTTACTACATTATGTGTTTTTTTGTTGTTGTTTTTTTTATTATGGATCCATATTTTCAGACTATTTGCTGACAGACTGACAGAAAATCATTTCCTCCCACCTGTGGGGGGGTGGGGGGTGGGGGGGGGCATGAAATAAGATTTCAACAGCGTGCCACAGTCCACAGGGGGTTTCCGACATCATTACTGTGTGCGGAAGGCTAATGAATAAATGCAAAACATGGCCATTTTTAAATGAAGTGTTAGGATGTGACTGGTATGATCATTTTACACAGCATGGTTGCATTAATTGCTAATGCTGACATGCATACATTGCTTAACAGACTCCTCGTGTTTACTTAAGATGTGCTACGTAAATATTATTCTGAAAAATATAATAAAATTAAGTGCATCATAAAATTTGACATCAGTCTTTAGTAACCAGATATGTTCCTTATTCTCATTCAGAAATGTCTTGCAGAAAAAGCGTAAATTCTGCTTTACGGACCTGTGTGCTGTACAACAATGACAATCTCTCCACTATAAATAAATTCAGACCCGGGTCATGGAATCCTCTTGATCCTGTGAAAATGAGCAATATCTGTTGAAAAGAATTGTAATTTCCTCTACAGGTGACCGAGTCAATCGCTTTGCTTGGTGCAACCTATTCAGTGTTTTAAATATTGAGAAGCTGAAAGGCAGGAGAATGTCACGTATGTCACATATAAAAAAAAAAAAGTCTAAATAAGTGTCGTATGGATAGGTAAGACAAGAGGAGCTGGGGCTGTAAATGTCATTTTAGTTCTTGTGATGAGCTGGCGATTTGTCCGGGGTGCACCCCGCCCCTCACCTATAGCTGACCTGTTACCCTCGAAGCAGAGAAAGTGGCTATAGACGAGAATGAAACTGCATTTTACTCACAGAAAGCTAGACTGAATATATTTTGGAGTTGAGTTTTTGCAGACGGTAGTTTTGTCAGCGATAATGACTCTTGGCGGCACATTCTTTTGTCGTGATAGCTTGTGAGTACGGGAGACGTCTTACAAGGACTTAAGTGGTTTTCCAGACGTGCATTGCGGCAACAATATGTAGGTTTTCACGACATGAGGTTCTCTCTTTTTTGCACGATGGAGTCTTTAGTGTGTTTAGAAATTTTCTGCACCTCAAGGAAAACATTTCATTCCGTCTCTGACCTGAGAAATACTGAATCTGTGTATCTATATATACAGTCTATAGATACACAGATCCTATATATCCAGGCATTTTTCAGTATTTTTTTTTTTTTAATTATGTTGAACTATAATTAAAAAGTGACGACTGATTTTGATTGTTTAATTATCAATAAATTTTTATTTATTGTTACTTTTGTAAGTTTCAAATGTTTTCAATAACCATTGTGGATTTTTTTATTATTAACAGGGGGGGTACCAACAATTTTGTCCATGTGTGTATATATAGTATATGCACTGAAAAGGTATATGTGGTCTAACATTATGATATCTTTGCTCCACTTTAACTACAGTGTAGAAGCATGTTACGAAGACATGCAGAGATGCTTCTCTCTCACTAGGGAGCGAGCACCAATACACCCACTTAGACCATTAGATCGGGACTCTGTGGTTTGAACTGGAGCTGAATGTGAGGCGGGAACTGCTGTGCATAAAGAGTTAACTGCATAAAGGAGAAAGATAAACACATTACAGCCTCACTAGTCACCTCAAGTAGCATAATGAACTCCTAATCGCTGCTGAGGGTGTAATTCATCTAAGAAATCAACAGCAAAGTGATGAAGAATATCAGTTTCGGTTCCATCTCATTCCGTAGTTTAGCAGGTAGGATATTGAACGGCGAGCCTCTCAAAAAGGTGAGGACAGACACTTTTCCTGTCAGCGTCGATATTTTGTCAGCTGGATTCTGCTTCGTCTTGTGCACACGGCCCATCAGACGGCAGCACAGCTTATAAGTCCAGCAGATGAATGCATCTGTATTCTGTTCAATGTTGGCCACATAAGTAATGACGACCACATCAGGTCAAAATGTCACATTCTCAATCAACTCAGAGGCGCCCGGTGTCAAATGCTTTCCAGAGTAGAGTGCAGCTGTCAAGAGAAGGAATGTGTTGAATCAAACTTAAATTTTTCTTTTATTTCTTCTCGCTCTTCCTCCTCCAGCTCCTCATTCTTATCACCTTCCACCTCCACAACCGGCTCACCACCCTCTAAAGAACAAAACGTCATTTTCTACTGTAAGATAAAGGCATATGGGAGCTGCTTTCATCCATGTTGCTCTTCAAACATTCCAGGCATTGTGGTTTTTTTAAAGTGCAACTCTTGCGACACTTCAATTAGCATATTCCTGTTTTCTGGTGGTGGTCCTGGTTTGGCTTTCCATGCATTTTTCAAATCCATAGAATGTGAAAATCAAGCAAAAAATGAGACCGATACTTCCACGTGTGCGTGCTCACTTTATGCAATGTTTGTTTTCATTTCCCATTTGTACAAAGTATGTATTTGTGCAATCTGTTCAGACAAGATAAAAACAGTGCTGCAGGAATGAAATGGAGTTTTTTGTTTTTTTTTTTGCGACACGACAGAAAAGAGGCAGACGTGTAAAGCAGAAAGAGAAACAGAACCTGTGAGAGTGAAAGACAAAGAAATAAAATGACTCACCTTCTCTGCTGACTGGGCCGTGCCAAAGAAAATCGGGATGAAGGCCAGCCAGACTATGCAAGTGGTGTACATGGTGAAGCCGATGGGCTTGGCTTCATTGAAGTCTTCCGGTACATCCCTGGTCTTGATGGCGTAGATGGTGCAGGTCACCATCAGCAGGATGCTGTATCCTAGCGAGCAGATGATCTGCAGGTCTGTGATGTCACATTTCAGCACGCCGCGGGCCAGCATGGGGTTGATGGTCTTCTGCTCGTCGTAGTCGACGATAGTGTTGGGAGGGTCCACGGCGAACCACACCAGCACTCCCAGCAGCTGCACGCAGATCAGACTGGAGGTGATGGCGATCTGGGAGGTGGGGCTGATGAAACGCGGGGCCGTGACTGTCTGTTTGCCCTGCTCGAAGATTCGATAGATGCGGTTGGTCTTGGTGAGCAGAGCGGCGTAGCTGATGCACATGCCCAACCCCAGGAAGATCCTCCTGAAGGCGCACACCCCAATGTCGGGCTTGCCGATCATGAGAAACGTTATGATGTAACACAAAAAGATGCCGGTGAGCAGGACGTAGCTGAGCTCTCGGCCCGACGCCCTCACGATGGGGGTGTCGTTGTAACGCACGAAGGTCACCACCACGAAGATGGTGGCGATGATGCCGAGCATGGCCAAGAAGACGGGGATCACCGCCCAGGGGGAGTGCCACTCCAGCTTGACGATGGGAATGGGCTGGCACGCCGTTCTGTTGGGGTTGGGTCTCATGTTGTAGGCGCACAGTTTGCAGGAGGTCTCGTCGTACTGATACTGGTAGCCGTCGCATAACTCGCAGTGCCAGCAGCACGGCATGCCCTTTACCCTCTTCTTCCTCTCTCCGGTTTTGCAGGGCAGACTGCACACGGAGATCGGCACCTCCTGCTCCCCATCTGGCCACTGAAGCTCCTCCAGCTGGGATAGAGATGACACACAGCCCAGGAAGAAAGGATTAGCAAAAAAGGGTTCCGCTGAAGATACCAGATATCCCACCAGCGAGTTGCTATGTTATGTTGCATTCAAGAAATTTAATCTCTTCAACAAAAAATACGTGTACTTATATAAATATTTGCTGCCAATTTCTTCCAGGGATGGCCTTTTCTTATACTTGAAAGTAATTCCAATCACCATGGCAACAGAGCTTACCTTTTTTTTTTTTTTTTTTTTTTTTTTTCCAGTGAAATAAAAATAATTAAATGTGAATTGGAGAAGACATTATTTTTTAATACAGTCGCCTAGTGAGGTATGAAATATGCGATGATAGGGAAAGGGGAATGGGATTTGGGATTGCAAAGTACATCTTTAGAGCTTTTTCTATTTATGATCTTGTCATTTGGAGGAAAAACCAAGTGTACAGATGCACTGAAGGGCTATCAAACTGCCAATCCCAAAAAAGTGCCCTAAGGTGTTCTCAATATACCAGTCAACCTTTTAAATGCAATGAAGACTCTTTCCTGGATCTTAAAAATGCTGTTAGTGCCTTAAAAAAATCCTGCAATAACACTAAGGGCTTCTTTTTTAAAAAATTTATTACTAAATAAAAAAAAAAAAGGTAATCCATGGAAAAACGCAACATATTCCAGCATCTTTTTGACAGATTCTCACCATTATGATCTGAGAAAACCTGCAAACAAGCAGAAACTGTGGAATTATTCATGTCTAGTAGCACTATATATACATTCCTCCATAGTTTTTTTCTCCCTCGTGCATGTTTGCAAGGTGCGCTTGTGCACAATGAATGTGATGCACCTGCGGATACATCCCGCTGATGGTTTTCACACTATTCCACTGATCTACAGGTGTTAGAAATCTGCCAAGAAACGCAAAAAAACCTGCCAAAAACGGTTAGAACAATAAAGATTGGAATGTGTTGGATAAACAAAGGAGCTTTTAAAATATTCAACAGTTTGTGTAAATGAGGTAGGAAATACATGCAACTCACAGGGACCGACACAATGTATAACAAGGCAACAAACACATGCAAGAAATTGAATAGACTATATTAAAGGATCAGTTGGAAATGCACTAAAATGATATAATCAATAACCCTTTCACGCCTGTCTATTAAATGTGAGGAGATCTCACACTGAACAGCAGCACCGAACAAAGATTTAAAAAGAAAAAATTGACCATCATTTTTGCTTTTAATATTAGTCACGACAAACGCTTGTGAGCAGACACCTGATGGCGACGGCGGCGGCGAGGACAGTCTGTCTTTATAAAGCGCAGACACCTTTGGAGGAGACCTCGTCTGGACGGAACGTTTTTACTGAACGTTACCGAGTTGTCCTGTGACCTTTTGAAAGAAATGATATAGATATCATTTTCAGCTTTGTGTCCTAACGCCACAGCTTTTTGTGTGACATATTTTCCTGATTAGCTCATCCTTGAGTCATGCCGAATGATTCGTTGTGACTTTTCAAAGTGGTCTTGACCTTTAACCATAACAATCTGGTCGGGCTCGTGTTTTTTGAGAAGCGACGACCAATTCCTCAAATTAAAAGCGATGTTGCTCGGATATTCTTTTCACAAGAAGAGACAGACCGACAGACAAGGTGCAATAAATCACGCCTGTGGTCGTGGCTATTGCCTCTACGGAGCCCTTTAGGTGACGCCGGGCACAAATATTGCACGTCCTGAGTCCAATGACCGACACAAGCAGCACGGCTGCTTCCAAATATGGCAACTGCCAATAACTGTAGACACAGAGGTTCACCTTTGCAAAGCACAGAAACAGACACCTACACCTAAAGTGTGTTTCTGTGTGTGTGTGTGTGTGTGTGTGTGTGTGTGTGTGTGTGTGTGTACCTAATGACAAATGTGTTGTTTCTGTGGTGTCTAGATATATTATCACCTGCCATTTATCTGGGGGCATGAGGGTGTCATTTGTTATTTGGACAATGAATGGTTCTCTCTGGAAAACCTCCCAATTACACACAGCATGGAAACAGTAATGAGGCCAACAGCTCTGTTGCCATGGAAACCAGAAGCAAGATTTTTTTTTTTTTTTTGGACACCTCAGACTCATATGGCTGCCATAGCATCCGTTTGGATTTTTTTTTTTTTTTCTTTTTTTAAAATTTTATTTATTTTGCTTTGGTTGTTAATTTTGCAGTTAATTTGAGTCTCTGTGAATTGGAACGCCGTCATGTTTTACGCTTCTTTACTGATGAGTGTAAAGTACATTGTGTTGCTGGTTCCAGGTTAACCTTTATATTAAAAAGCTCTTTAGGAATTAGTGAATAAATAGCTCTCAAACTGTAATACACGTAAATTGGACCGTCAGATAAGGACATGATGCACCGATAACAAGTCCCGTCAAATCTTTCGCTTTGAGCGGTGATTTTTGTGCGAGACGTTATGCAAACCTTGACTTGAGTTGCAGGGGAATGTCATGTTTTTTTGCAACATGAGTTACACAGGGATACCTGTGCATTCCAGTTCATGTTCTTATCATGCAGGATGAGTGATATCAAACCCATGTTTGCCTTGAAATGAAATCAGTTTTTTTATTGTCCACATGAATCACCTGAGCTCATTCTCGTGTTGTGACAGTGAGATCTATTACAAACCAAAGCCTCGCACTTTATAAAGCAGCTCGGCAGCTCTGTGCCCACGGTGGTGGTGTTTTTTTTTTTTTGTTTTTTTTTTCTGCTTGAATTTAAGTTATTTATAGATCATGTGACACGAGAATCCCTTAAGCATGTTGTAAATGTTTTGTTCTGCAGCGAAATTTCCAATTAAATTAGCTTTTCACACACTTTGTTGATAAAATCATTCAATTTTGGAGCTTTCATGTCGTTCATCTTTCTATCTTAGTGATGATGTGTTCTATCTCCCCACCCCCACCCCCCAGCCCTCACTACCAGCCTTCCAGCCCATACTGAGGGAGAAGTGAAGAGCGATGTACAATCGTGGATTAATGTCATTGCCGGTTTTCTTTCATATTTAAACGCTGACCTCTCACATGAAGCCTTTACTGATACGTCAGTCCTGCCCTGCAATCCTTTTTCAATTCATCACACTGATATTTAACATCAGAAAAATTATGACAGAGTAAAATTACCGCATTTTATTCTGCTTCACATACTGAAAATCCCCTGTCATTTTAATTGCACATTCTTTTCAACAGCCGCTGGGACATTTGAGAACCTTTTTTATAAAACATTTCATTTATCAGGAGGAATTTTGCCTTCAAGCGCTAAATTAAGCACTGACTTAACTTTCTGTCTCATACCTACATTAGTGAGGAAAAACATCAAATGATGTGAGTCTGAATGTGTTTTTCTGCTCATTATCATAAGAAAATATCAAACATGAAGCATTTTTAACATTTAACACTTCTTTTAGTTGCCAAATTAAAATATTTCTTTTAGCCCCCCCCCCCCCTCCTATCAATTAGTTTGATAGCAAAATATGCCTGCACCTGCGCTCCGTATTTGAGATGCAAATGATTAAAAGTACTTTTCACCTGAGAGATTTCAGCTTCAGAAAAACACAGAATGGGTTTTAGACTCATACATTTTTTAACACAGTCGAGCCTAGAAAGCATTTAAATGTTTCCTACCCTGAGCTGGAGGGTCTCCATCCACTGTCCTACCACCTTATACTCTGGGGTGGAGGAGTTGGTCGTCTGGAACTGGAACAGGTCATAACGTCCCGGTGCGTCACCATTCTTGTTAAACACAACAAAGGTGCCAGCGCTGCCTGTAAGAAAGTAAGAAAGAGAGAGAAAATACAGTGAGAGGACAGCAGGATGTGTTAGGAGCTGTCACGACAAGGTGCAGCTTATCCTCTAACAAACGAAAAACATGAATGTTAAACCCCCTCCCTGTGTCTTATTGAGCCCTGGCCAACATGGTCTAAAGAAAAGGACCTTATGTTTTTTGTTTTTTTTTTAGAGAATGTTCCTCATAAATGAAACCTCTGAGCAGGATGACCTACATTCTGAACCTTTATAATAATCACAGCCAAGAAAACACGTCCCTCCTGACCGTTACAGCGTGTCCTCACCTGCTTCCTGTGCAGCGCCGCAGCTGCAAAAATCACCACTGAGGGAATCTATTTTCACATGCTCTGCTCTAATATTAGAAGTGTAATAGGATTTCAAATGTGTGCATGCCTTTCCCCCTCAGTAAGTGCCTCCATAACACAATGGACAACAACAGGACTTATGGTGAGGATGCACAGGTCGGCCAAAGCATCATACGGTCCCCATCTGCTCCCGGTGTGCAGCAGCCTGTCTCAAGCAGAGCCCTGAATATGTCACTAATTGACTTAGAGAGGGCTGCAGACACCTGAAACATTACCTCTGAGGAAAACACTTGTTTACACGTGTATCCGTGAACCCCCCTGAGCCCATCGGTGGGTCTACACACTACTGGATGTTACAGATGTGCACTTAATCTGTGCATGTGTGCAGGGCAGCATTACAATGTCAGTTAACATCACATCGAGCGTTGGTGAATGTTGAAGGGCTTTAATGGGTTAAAGTTGTCCTTTTATTTTATAGATGAAGGTCTGCTTTGTTACCGTTCTGCTAAACCGGAAGAGAAATGGACGCCTTTCAAACGTCGATTCACCTTGGCGCTGCTCACCGTGGCTCATCAGCGTGAGTGAAGATACCATTTTCGAAATGGGACAGTGAAGTCTGATGACACTTGGGATGGGGATTAAACACTTTAATAGCCCTTGTATAAAAAAAAAAAATGAAGTGAAAGGACCAGAAGCATATGTCCAAGGCACTTTTGGGAGCCTGGTGTCTTTTTGTATCTAGAGCAGAGCTTTGACTTTTTGGATGTAAGGCCGCAGCACCAAGTTTTTAGCCAGAAGGGAATTTCATTTCACTCCAGTTTGATTCCAAGGACATTTGTCATTGAATGTTCTACAAAGTTTTGGGGGCAAAAGACTCTTGTAAAACAATAATGGCAGGGGAAACAAGATAAAAAAAAGTCACTTTCAAGAAACAAGCTATAGGGGGATTCATTTTTTCTCTCTTTGACTTTGTGGTAACATTAATGTGCCTTACTGGCACATAGGGGGAAAAAAACACCACTCACACTAACATTCATGATTGATCTAAAGCCACAAAAACACCTTTGTTGGATGCTTTTGGACTGTGGGAGGAAGTCAGAGCTACCCAGAGGGAAAACCTACACAAAAATCCACAGGGAGACGACCCAAGCCTGGATGAATTATTCATACGTACCCGTGTGTCTCAGCACAGCAAAATAAAGCGAGACGGGTGTTCAGAGTAAATTAAAGAATGGTTGTGGTAAGTGATAAAGAATGCCTTCGTACCAACACCAAAGTTAGTGGGTGGCAGCCATCGTCCTGTCAGTTCTGCCTCCGCTAAACTGACAGCAGACTTGTTGACACGGTGTATAAAGAGTTTGACAAGGTATTGATTCCCGTGAGCAAAAAGCTGTGACAGGGTTACCATCCTTACTTCACGCCCCAGCACCAACATAAACACATAAACAAGACCGTCATTTTTTGTTAACGGGGACACGAGTGATTGGGCACTTCATCCTCCTCAGCTTTAGAGCAGATAATTAAGTGTGCAGACAAAAATGGTATTGAAAAAAAAAAAAAAAAAAAAAAAAGAATGAATCCTTTTGTATTTTCTGATATTTTAAAGCGAACAAAACGCTCTGCATAGACGCCTTAGTGAGAGTGATGTCTGAGATGAAAGATTTATGCATTTGCATGTGGATCTGAACTGAGACATGACAAAAGTGCACTGCTGCCGTGCTGTGCTGAAGCAGTGTGGGTGGACTGGGGATCCACTGCTGTGTTTCTCATCGCATCATTATTCTTTCCTTTTCTTTGCCTCTCACTCCTCGGCTCTGTGACTCTGGCGCAGTGGGGAGATCAACAAAGGAGGCTTATACTCCTTTTGCTCTCAAACATTCATTAGCAGCAAAGCGCGTACACGGGATAATGTGTGAGTTCCAGTATAAATGCAATAAGGAGAAGTGAGATATGCATGAGCCGAGACACAAGGATGTTTGTTTGGCAGTTAAAATGCTTGAGAATATAATGGCGGGATAGGATGGAGCGGAGCAGATAGGGAAGGTTGACATCTTGTTATCTGCACAGGAGAAGGAGCCTTTTCTTTGTCGGTGTCACGCTGACATAAAAATGTCCCCAGAAATCGTGAAAAGTGCAAGTCCAGATGTTTACTCAGACAGGACAGCTGATCATCACACACACACACACACACACACACACACGGGCCTGCACTTTTGTTGGAGCCTTGAAACGTTTGCTGCACTCAGGCGATACGTATGTTCGGTTTCATTTAATGGCACCTTTAAAATCCGAGGGGCTTCTCGCCTCCAGGAAGTCTGCACCGCTGCCATAATGATAGACGGCGAGCAGCTCTTTAGCCATTAGCTTGATGACAGAAGTTTGCTTTCAGACATTTTATATAAAGTAATTGCAAAGGTTATTCTTTCATCGCTGTTTATCTTCTTTATTTCTTAGCAGAATATTTCAAAATATTCTTCACAGATTTCAATTACATTTTATAAAGACGACCCTTGTAACAGGAAAAAAAAAAAGATGTGTGTTTTTTTTCTTAATCTCAATTCAAAGCAGGATTGTTTGTTGTGATTTTGGTAGAGATATTTATTCTCTGAGTGCACTTCTATTCGGTCCTATTAAAAATGATCAATGTGTTGCTCAAGCCCATCCACAAAGTACAAAATACACACAGCAGTGAACTGTCAATGATTGAGTGCAATTTTAAAAGCGAGATATTTGTTGCATTCATGATATAATTCTAATGATTTTCTATATTTTCTTGCTGTACACAAATCCCAGGAAAAGCAAGTCCATTAATGACTTGATGAAGTGCTGTCTGTGCAGCCGGGGCCTTATATGTAGCCCCCATAACCTCCACTGTTAATACGCATCATTACCGTCGTCCTACCCTATTAAAACCGCATCAGAAAACACATCAGTGCACTGGGTAACATGCTCCTGCATTATGATTAATACAGGCATGGTTGTTTGTTTTCAACTTATCCCACATGTACATTAATAATGTTTGTTATTTATGAGATTTATGAAAAATGACTTCAAAAGGAAAGAGTGGACTTCATAGACAACAGTAGACAAGTAGAAGGAAAATCTACAAACTAGGGAGAAAAATTCTGAGGCTTTCTTCTTGTCTTTGAATCCATCAGATGTTTGTTTGATGAATTCTGAAGGGGGATTTCAAAATTCTATGTCCATCACGATTAAGTGGCAGACTGCACAAGTTGATGTCAAGAAATGATTCATAAAGGATCAAATGTCAATAAATCATAGAAAAAAGTCTCTAACTGAGTGTCTAACCATTCAAGGAAACTTTATTGGACTTTCCAGTCTGTGAATCTTTAGAACTGCATTGGTCTGCAGTTTGCTTTATTTTATATTTGATTTTTTTTTTTTTTTTTGTGGGGTAAATATACAAAGCGTTCTGGAAAAAAATAAACATCGAATTAAAAAATCGGTTGAAGTTTTGCTGAACGTTTCTGTGCTTTTCAAAGCTTTTATTTTACCCAGAATGCTGTTTGAATGGATAATCAATGGCTGACAGACATGAGCACATTTGTCATGACAAACGTTTCTTGGTTCCCATTTGCTTTTCTTCCTCCACTCATTCCTGCTTTTCAAATGACTTGATATGAATAGCTATAACCATTAATTGTTAAGTATCTTCCACATAATTTTTTTTTGTATGGGACTTAATTATGTAGAGCTTCAAGTACCGTCTGACCCGTAATATATCACCCTTGATTAGGATACAGAGGAACTTATTTATCACGTTGAAACTGAGATGACTCTACTTGCGCATCTAAATATTAATTCTTCCCTAAACTAGGGTTTAATTGACTTTATGAACTCACGTGGATTCGGTGGGTTAAAAATGCATTCAAGGTATCTAAAAAATTAAACGACTAATTGGATTTGCTTTGCGTAGTTGGAGTCGCATGAAGAGTAAAGTTACATCATTTTGTTGGTTTTAAACTTTTAGTGATTATTTCTGACTAATTAGTGAAAAAACAAACAAACAGAGAATCTGTAAAACATAATAAAAAAACATTTCATCCAATCAGTAATTAACGTGCAGTGTCTTTGCTGCTGAAGTGTTGGCCTTTCGTGGAGCGGGGCTACATTCAACTGACACACACACACACACACACACACACACACACACACAATAATGTAGAGCAGTCAGCGTTCACCAAACTAACTCGTGAATCCTGCCATCGACTGTTCTTCCCACTCCCCCACACATCAGTCTCACCCACAAACTGCTTTTTGTGTTCTTCCAGCCTCTGGAGCAGAATGACGTCACGGCTGCGTGACGCCGAGCGACGATCCCGACTTTAAAACCAAACCTGTGAGTGTGTACGTGTTAGAGCGTGAACATCCTCCACACACTCAGCAGAAACTCCCGGCAGCTCTGACTCAAGAGTGGGGGCTGCCGTCCCACAGGATGACATCATCCCTGGGGGGGAGGTTGTGTCAGTCCATGAGGAGGGGGATTACTGATATAATCAAAGCTGGTGGAGGACAAGCTTAATTAGTGGATGTGTCAAACGTATATACTCGTCCCAAATGTTTGGTGTTCATGTTTTTGGTGTTGATTTTTCAATTATGTGTCATTGATTTTGTTCATAATTGAATGAAGATAGTCATTAAAAGTGAATCAGAACAAGCCATAGGGTTTTATTCTAATAGGAAACAAACCACCCAAGCAAATTTACATATAAATGTAATGGTGCGATTTTAAATCCCATAGGTGCACTGCTCTAATGTAAGGTTTATTCTATTATCTCCATAAGACATATGTCTATTAACCCTTCCTTCATTGAGGAGCCTGCACAATTCTTTAAGTAAAATCAACATTATATTTGTCATCCACTCACCGTTGAAGCTGGTGTTGCGTATATACTTCAGCAGCGTCTTCCCTTCAGCTGACTCCATTTGTGGACAAATGCCAGGATGATCAGGACACAAGTCCTTCTGCATGTTGTGCAGAGCGTGGGCCATGGCATAAACTGCGTCAATCACAAACTGCACCTTCCCTTCCTGCTCATACTTGGAGTCGATCCCGATGCGCTCCTGGCCTAAAGGGAGGAGAAAGGATAAGGAGAGTTACAGTCGAATGCACGATCGAGTATTAGTCATTACAGCCCCTCAGCAAACGCGCATCGTCTGCAGCTTCGTTTTTATCCCTCTGTTTACCAATCACAGCCAGATAGTCCTGTTTTGGATTCTGCAGAAAATTCCACCTGAAGGTACAATGTGGCGTAAGGAAATAAGAACACACGTAACAGACGCATTCCGTTCCCGACTGGAAAGCGTTTGCACTGAACTATGAGATACTGTATCTGACAAAAAAAACAGACTGACTGGATTACTGCAGTGTATTCAAAGTGACAGGATGCTAAGAACGTATCTCGCAGGTCCCATCTGCAAAGTGATGAAGATCACCATGAACTTTAGCAACATGCTGTTCTACAGTGACTTCCTGCTCTTTTATGTCCTCCTCCCAGTGCACTGCCCTTTCACAATGGGCTGCTGCAAAGGTTTATCCTCACGCTGCCACTACACCACTTGAATATGTAATGTACATCCTTCTGCTTGGATCTTTACTCTTGTTCGAATTAATATTGAATTAGTTCTTTTTTTTTAAACTTCAGGTAGATTGTAGCTGCATTTCAAAGAGTGAAAATTATAACAACAAAGACGTTACCATTACATTTGATGATCACCCCTCATCACCATCACGCTCATCATCATCATTATCGCTGTAATTTTAATATTCAAGCTCCCAAATAAAACGAGGATGCGTCATCATCATCAAGACGATGATACAGAAAGCTGAAAGATAATTTTCTCCTCAAGTGATGGCTGCCGGAAAATTCGCATGGAGAGCACGGCGCAGGAGCAAATTATGTCAACAGGAAACATACAAGAACAAGGGAGCCTCGCGTCGAGAGGTCAAAAGGGATCTGAGCTGACATTTCAGCCAATTTCTCAGAACTTAACACACATCACCGGCTTCACAAAACCTTTTTTTTTTTTAGCTTTGCAGCGTTCTCAATAAGGTGCTAAATGCTCAGTCTTTCAAAACAGGCAACTCAAACATGCACATTTGGGTTTTGACATTCAGAAATATAACTTCAGGTACAGACAAGGCAAATAGAAAGCAAGTTGTATATTCAGAGGAGATGAAGAGAAGATAAAAGCCATTTACAGGCAGTATGCGGGGCTTACTAAGTGGATGAGCATCGTCCTGTCCCGTCTTTGACACATGACGAGAGACAACAAACAGATTATAAAGGAAATGCTTCAGCAAACAGTAATTTGTGTCACACAGCCATTACCGTCGTCACGTATGCAGGCATGATTATGCAGCGTCCTCCACCACAGGCATCATCCTGGTGGATAAAAAATTCAGCGCGATGCCTGTCACACCATTGCTAGGCAGAATTTAGGTAATAAGAGCATGCATCACCGTTAACAATGACACTATCATTAATGTTACAAACCTACACACACACAGACACACACACACACACACACACACAAATATCACCCTCTGTCACTTTCGCTGCTTCCAACCTAAATTAACTGTACTCTCTCTATGGCATGGAGGTGCTGTGCTGCCAAGGTGACTGGGTTGGGAAGAAATAGAAAGAATATGGGATGTAAGAGTTACAGGGCATTTGCCACAGGAGCAGACATTCAGCAACTGTAGTATGACTAAGACACGTGGTGCATTATTATTCTATTAATAAACCCTGCCTGTCCTTCTCCCACTGGGTGAAACACCTGGTGTTCCACTCTCTGGCTGTGCTGCAAACAAGATTCTTCAAATTAATACCTTAAAATAGACAATCTGCTGCTGCTGGTTCAAACAAAAAAAAAAAAATCATGTTTGCATTGCATGAACCTAGCGGGGTGTTAATATGTTCTGCTTTGTGTAAAACATTTTTTTACCTGTGCATTTACGGCTATCCTCCTTCTTCGAGGCGCTGAGGAGCCTGCAGTCGAAGTTTTCCTCCCAGAACTCGGCAAACCACACGTTCCTGCGATTGTTCTCCAAGGTGAGCGCAGTGAAGTATTCATCAAACCCTGGGAAAAAAAAAAAAAAAAAAAAAGAAGGAAAGGAGTCAGCAAATCAGTTCCGGATCAATTATCAACTGATTCAAACATGGACAAAATGATGCAGAACTTATTCAGTAGTATAGTGGTGGTGGTGCGGTGTGGTGTGGTGCTAGCCGCTAGGTGTTGGAAGCACACCAGCAAAAACTGCTTCATCAAAATTTGACCACAGCGGTTCCTCTTCCTCTCACACCCCATGGAACTTTAATCACTTCTTTCATCTAGGAAATTACATTAATTAAAGAGCAGGATGCATAATAAATAATGACAGGATTGTAAGTGGTGCTGCAGCCGCTGGCGCCCGAGGCTGCGAGATCCTGTAGGTGCAGAGCAGATCCTCTTCATTTCATAAAATCCATTACCACATAGCTGGGTGGAAAGCATGGTTTAACGGGTTCAAAGCTAATTTCAAAAAATGTTTATGTGCCTGTATGAAGTATGAACATGAGAAGAATGGGGAAAAAAAAGAAAAAAAGAAAGCTGCTCTGTTCTTTAGTGAAACTTTACCACCAATGTGGGTCATGAAATGGAGCTGGGGCAAAAAAAAAAAAAAAAAACCTTGCTGCAAGATTTATGGTGTAGTTTCCTTCCTTTATGTTACAGAAAAATAATTTTCTCTCTTGAGAATGATCTGTTCCAATTATTACTCTGTCATATAAGCTAAGGCCGGCAGGGGCAATGATGACTGAATTACTTAATGATTGACTCGAAACACCATCAATGTATTATTAGAAGTCATGATATAGTCATCACATACTGGCCCGACGGTATATTTATGGCAAATGCAGTAGAATAATATCCTTGCTTGTCCTTTTTTGTGAGTGGGTTTATCCAAGCTGTAGTTTCTAAGATATATTATCGCTCAAGCACTTAACATATAGTGATATCTAATATTTCTTTAAAGTGTGGTAATAATAATCAAAAACTCCCATACTTCATAATGAAAATTACATTAAAGCTTCTTTTTTTTTTCCTCAGACTCATCATTTTCTAATCCTTTTAGCAAAAACACAGCAGAGACTAGAAAAACTATTTTCTCACTGTCTCCAGCTTCAGCTTGTTTCTACAAAGCTGGTTTGGATAAGGTTTTAAAAGAGATAAGTAAAAATAATGAATAAAAAAAAAAAAAACCACAAAAAAAAGCAAAACTGTTTCCGTTCTTGAGTTTTAATATAGATGATAGCAGCTGCTTTTTTTGTACAAACTGACTTTGTGTAATCATGTGCAACCCAAAAACGGTCTTCTTCTCAAACCGTTCTCCCCAAATGTGGAAAATAGGCAGCTGTGTAAAAATAAATGAGGCGAAAAAGGGAGCTTATATATATATATAAAGGGAACCAAAGCTCCTCTTTTAAATACAGTGAATGTCACAGGTGTGAGTTCATCTAAATATGTGGAGTGTTGTTCAGGGTGCAAAGTGACAACACCACACGTGATGCGTCGCTTTATTCCTGAAGGTTGCTGCCGAGGTTTATCACAATCACGCTTGATGCGTCTCCTCAGCGACGTAGACGATCAGTTTTAGCCAAATGTTTCGTTGACAAGGTCGTGACCTTACCATCGTGACGATCTATTCACCAACCAAACAGTGTGGCTTTTCTAAATGTAACCAAGTATTTTTTTTGTTTAAAACAATAAATTAGTTGCGCAATTCAGCGCTTGAGGTGTCGAAGAAAAGTGTGACTGAAAGCTCAATGACATTATGTTGCCTGAAGTGAAAGTCCAATGTCCAGACACTAACACGTGTTTCTGTCCCTTTACTACTGTTTCAGGAAATCTTAAAGAACCTTTAGGCCCAAGACCTTCATAAAAACCCCAAACAGAACTGAGGTCAACTTTTCCCTGGAGATTATTAACTTTAGCCGTCACAGCAATAATAAAAGTTTTATTCCATATTTGTGTTTAAAGATCAAAGTCAGTAAGCAATATATCGACAAACAGTCAGAACCTCAACTCTAAACGAATACATTATTTTCCTCACTATAATGCGCACTGGATCATAAGGCGCACCTTCAATGAATGGTCTATTATAAAGAAAAAATTCATGCATAAAGTACGCAGGATTATAAAGCGCACTGGATTATAAAATGCATCTGAGAACTCATCTTCAATGAATGGTCTATTTTAAAACTTTTTTCATATATAAGACACATTGGATTACAAGAAATTGAGAAAATTAAAGGCTTTTAGGTGCGCCTTGTAGTGCGGAAAATACTGATAAAACTGTGGAAAAGTTTCCCTTCAGTCATCAAGAAAAAATTATTAAATTATGGGATCTTCAGTCTATTGTTTTAATAATATGCAACAACAATAAGTGGTCACATTTAGGTCCATAAGTGGACATAAAGGAATGTTTAATATCAGACTTCTGATTCACCTGGTAACTGAAACGTCCCTCCAAATGAAAGCTAATGCTGCTGTAAACGTAAAATGAGATTATCTACTCCTAAGTGACCCAGTTCTTTTATTGCATTTTTATTTCATTATTGTTGTTTTTTTTTTAAGTCTGGACAGCCTACAGTGAGCTCTCTGCGTCGGCACCGGTACCTTCGATGGAGGAGCGTTTTGGCAGTATGGTGATCGCTCCCACGGCTGCATCCTCAAACTGGTGGATGGCGCTGCTCTTGGCTCCCCAGCTGTCAGAACCAATCCACAGGAAATGGCCCACCTGATTGGCTCTCTTGGTGGCATTGAGAATTCCTCTGCAAGGACATTTGTGTGTGTGTGAATTCGGAGAAAGCATAAGAGACGTGTGCCATCCAGTATCTAGTAAACAAAAGCACGGCGGGCTTGAAGATGATGTTTAGGGCTCATATTCATGCAGTTTATGTCATTAGAGAAGAGGGGAAAGGAGAGATAAGTATTTGTATTTTCATATTTTTGTCTCCTTTTTTCCCTTTTACATTTCAATGACGAATCCAGTTCCATGTTATTCATTCTGAATTTGCATACACTCAATTTTTGATTCCATGTTTCTTTACACCGCTTTTCCGTGCGCCGTTGTAAATGAAACAATATCGCTCTAGCGTTGTTGTGATCTGTTTTCCTACACTTTTCCTCCAAGGCATGCTCGTGTTTGCGTTGCGTGTTTGTTTATAAAAATGGTAAATCTGAGCCTCCAGCCTATCTTCGGGAGCTGCTACTCAGAGATTAAAGACCTCAATGTGGCAAGGCATCAACGTGCCTGAGCAACAGGGATGAAGTCAAAATGTGTTGTTGCTTGCTCACCGTATGTCTTCTTCATTGGCAAAGATGATGACTGCCCGCGAGTGCTGCGTTTCCAGCAGCTGTTGGATGGCTTTGTCATAATCCTCCAGCTTGGGGTTGTGGGGAATTTTCAAAGACTGGGCGATGCAGATCCCACCTTTTTTAATGGGAAAGGAGTGAGAAATGATAAGGCCTCTGGGATGATCTCAACCATTCATTCACTCACCCCGCTCACACAAATAAAGATGCACACGAAAAAAAAAAAAAGCTTGGGGTTACAATGGTTGCTTTTCTTTTTTTTTTTTTTCCTATGGAAATGAAAAACATTTAAAAGCAATTTTGCGACTTTGATGATGCTGTCATGCGTGCAGTAGAGTCTAAATAATAGTCTTACGGTGCATACATTTACATTTTGGCAATAATCTGAAAATCACAACAGCGTGCAATACAACACTCTCAAACGCTCCCTGTGACTGAGCCCCAGAATCATTTCAGAGTGAAACATTGGAAGCAAAACTGCTATAAAAAAAATAAATAAATAAACGCTTCACTTCAACCGCGACACCAAGCTACAGATTTCATATTATGGATTTGTGGGAATCCAACAGCTCATCATTGACTTTTCATTTGAAGTCGATACTAAACATCTCCTATTGCAGCCTGAACCAATCAGATTGGAGAGACAGTGCAAACAAAAAAGGGATTTAATGCTGACAATAAATCATTTTCAGGCAGGTCCCCACTAATGAGTTCAAACAGGATGTAGGGGACTGATTGCTTCGCTGCTTTGCCAAATATTTGATTTTTGGCGGGGTATATTACTACAACTGGCTTTTGGAAGTTTCTAGCTATTGTTTTCTTCAGGCTTGCACTCGACGGCTCTGCCCGGGTGTGGTGGTAATTAAAGGTATGGAGGACGAGCTAACCTTTGAGACGCCGTGTGAGAGAACATCATACCGAGGTCTGCACTTGTTTCCTGAGTCAACAGCAAAGCTCTACCCAAACCAATTAAAATTTCTCCCACTCAAGCATTTTAATGGCCAACCCAATAACCTTTTTCCGTGTGTGTCATCTTGAGCAGAGCAGGCACATGGAATGGAAGGACCAGGCTAATTACCGCTCTCCTCAGACTCGTTACTTTGATATAAACAGATTTTAGTGGGCAGATCATACATCTGACACATGCAGCTGGACCTCCTCTCAGCTACTATTCAAGTGTCAGCAGGCAGATTCTGGACTAAACAGAAGCATTGGGATCTAGAAAATACCTCCATGACGCTTTCACTTCCTGTAGGTCTCCATGGAGCTAAAGCTCTGTCTCAGCAGTTAATTTCAGTTAATTTTACCTAGAAAGCTTATAGTAAGACCCTCTCCCGGGTGTCTGCAGGAGAGTCTGTCACTGTATAATATCTGATTGTGGAGTATTAGCAGCAGCTGTCATTTTCAGGTATTAAACACACATTAGTTCCACAGAGAAAAAAAAGGACATCAGTCTTTTTTTTTTTTTTTTTAAACTTGAGAATCAAAGTCTCATGAAAATGCATCAACTCCATTATGAAACCGGAAAAAGCACTTAGAGCGTGTCTAACTCCGACAAGGCCAACAGTCCATTCTTCTACAATATGCAAATCTGCGAGTACAACCGCTGTACGTATAGATATATTTGTAAAAGCGTTAGAATTATACCACAATGTGGTCGTACGCAGCTGAAGTATGTGGCTCACCTCTCAATCATCACTTATGAAACACTAGGAGTGAGTGGCAGGATTTGTTGAGACTATTATTTCGCTGTATAAGAGGTATTTGAAAAGTGGGTTTGCAGCCTTGTGAAGGGAGTCAGGTCAGACTGGAGTCAGTTCTATCTAGAATCTATCCGGAGTTGGTTTCCATCTCCATCGTGATGCAGCTGCGTGCGGCTCAGTTGATGTGCATCACGTCTCCAGAGTTACGAGGGAAGCTTTGTGCTTCGGTTACACCCATCAAACAGTCAGTGTGTTTCTTTTAAATGCTGTTGTTGTTGTTGTTGTTGTCCATGAGGCTCTTTCCTCATCGCATCTGCTGCTTTTTTTCTTTTGTCTTTTTTCTTTTTTACACATTCTGTTCAGTGCAGGACTGCAGCGCATTCAATCCTCCCCGCCGTTCTATATAAATGCAATGAAGGTGTAATGAGGCGTCTGTTTTGTTCCACCTCTAGTAGCAACAGCAATGAATCTGAGGCAGAAAGATGGGACTGGGCTCAGACGTTGTGACCATGTATTATTTTTTGTGTAGCCCACAGCATTGAGATTTAAAATGCAGTTAGTAGCAGTTAGTAGGTAATTTAAAGAAGAAGAAATCATGATGTGTTCATACAGGGGAGCTGGTACGAGGTTTTGGAGCTCCTGAGCACCTGAGTGGGGGGGGTTGAGATGAGCTGCCACGTCAAAGGGAAGCGGCTAAATGTTTATAAGTGACAAGTAATTTTCTTGATAATTGGTTTTCATTATGATAGTTGCGAGATATCTCTGTGTATGGCTGCAGATCCAGACCTGCAACCCAATCATACCGACTGAAAGAGGAGAAATAATATGTATATCCACTTCATTTTGCATCCCGATATTAATGGGTTCTTCAGTGGCCCAACGCCACACCGTTCCACGTGTGTGGTTAAGATCCAGCCTGTAATTTTTTAATGTAATCCTGCTAAAAAAAAACAAAAAAAACCCAAAAAAACACACGAACAAGCAAAATCTTTTCAAGTTAAAAGAAAAGAAAAAAAAACAACAACCCTGCAGTCTTGCGTGAAAAATTATAATGGTATAACAGACTCGGACAGAGATATATTATAGGTCACAACAGTCGATAATATAGAGACCGCAGGAGCCACTGATGAAGATAAAAAGCATTTGGAGCATATCCCATCTTCAGAAAGAGGAAGAGAGAGAAAGAGAGAGAGAGAGAGAGAGAGAGAGAGCTGCATGTGTTTCAGAGTATTCTACAGGCAGAGGACGGGCAGCTAAATTACTGAATGCCTGCAGAATAAGGCTGTCAGTCAGCAGGCGGTCAGTCAGGCAGACAGGCCAGGACAGGCACGATGAGAGTGTGTTTTTATATCTGCACTTCAAGTGTGTGTATGTGTGTGTGTGTGTGTGTGTGTGTGTGTGTGTGTGTGTGTGTGTGTGTGTGTATGTGCTGTGGGTCACACCGTCTTCAGCAATCTAGCAGGCATTGTTTGGACTTAAAAGAGTCCACACTTGAACAGTGGCTTTAAAGAATAACTGTGTGTCTTAGCTGAAGATATCTGCTGTGAGAGAGACGAATGTCAGGCTCCGGAATAAAAGCGTTTCGCCCTTGAAGACAGCGGGTTTATATTGATAGAGTCCTGGTATTGATAGAGTTCATTAAAGCAGCGCCGTCCAATCCTAATTCAGGTTCTTAGTCAATGTGGAAGCTAAAGAGAATAGAAAGAAAATTGCGTTTGCCTATAAATGTTGTATGATGTTTTTCCCGAGCCCATGTGTGATAACACATGGAGATTCATGATCAGGATGGTTAAATCAGGGCTCTGGAAGTTCTTTGGGTATCCATGTGAACGCCATAAGTCAAGAGCTGCTTGAATAATTTATCCTCACTGCCCTCCTTTCTGAAAACGCACACACATGTTGAAGAATCCACTTTTTTGCCGTTTTTGCTTAGCGAGATACAAATCCCTTTAAATTAGAGGCTCGTGATGGATTTGACCCCCACCACCCCCACCCCTCCCCATCTGCCAATTCAAGACCTTCCCAGCCAAAAAAACCCTCCAGGGGATCCATAACGCCGCAATTATATTTATCACCTCGACATTCACGAGTCAGACCGGCTTCCCGACCCCCCCAAGATCCAGATTCTCCTGGCCTTGAACACATGGGAGCACATCAAAATGGGCTGACACGTAGTTAACATACATATTCTACATATATGTGCCTTTCCATATTCTCTGTGCCTTTCCACCGTCGCTGTGGGATTTGACAATGTCAAAGGGTCATACACAAATATCATGGCCTACTTACAATGTTTGCGGACGAACCGGGCTTCCTCCACAGCCATCATCTTCTTTTTTTTTTTTTTTTTTTTATTCCCTGAGAATGAGCACTATATTTTACTCGTGTTCTTTTTCCCACTCCCAAAAACCTTCAGTCTAGATCTAAGAAGGCATCGTGTTGGCAACAAGCTGCAATCAATTCAGCAGTGATACCATGTGGGTGGGTTTTTTTTTTTTTTTCCTCAAATGCAAGTCTTTCTATCAAATGGGAAAACTGTACTCCGTTGCTTTGGCCTGACTCCAGAGAGACAAGTGAAAAATACACACAAGATCAATCTCTGCCAACTTCACCTGGAGCCAGGATGAAGGTGCACATTGGAACAGCGCCTAAACAGGGAAGGGAAGGCAGAGCAACAGCAACAACAACAAAAAAAAAATAAATTTAAAAAAAAGAAATCAATATAGGCTGACCATCTATCCAGTTCCAGCTTGGGGTAATGGGTAGCCATATTGCATTAGTCTGCTAGAAGGTTCCTCTTGAAGTGGTGATGCGAGAATTCTACTAATGCATCTGACATTTCGCAGCAACCAAGCTGGGGGAAGCCGCAAAAAAAAAGAATTCTCGAGGCCTCCCGGATCAACTTGCATCTATACGAAAACATTCATCCAACAGTGTTGTTGTTGTTGTTGTTGTTGTGTAGTCAAGTAATATCAGAAAATAAAATGAATTCGCATTTAATCTACTCACAACACACTTTTTCCCTCAAATATTCTCTCTTTTTTCCATTTTCACACAGATGTGTGATCGTTCCATTCATTCTATTTCAGGCGGCCCCGGTGCAGACCCAGATTTGCCGTTACATAATTAATACATTAGAGGAAATAAATCCCGTTTTGTGTGTGAATACAAAATATTTCAAAGCCATGCAGCACAGTAACGCCAACATAAGTCAACATCAACAATGTCTTCCACTTTCCCATTGCATGCGTCGTAATAATATCAATGTGTTTACTGCTCCTACGATAAGAAATGTAGCATCTGAGAAGAAAAACAACACTGGTTATTGAGGGATATAAGATGAAATTATACTTCCAAAGTAATCCGCAACTTTTTTCCCTATGTGTTCCTATGCATGCTGCATTCTTTCAATCAATGCAAACTGCAAGGCCACAAAAAGCTCCTTATAGTTTCGAACGTGTGATCACACTGGACACAAACGCACAAAAGATGAAATATTCATGCGTACTGGACTTCTGATCAATGCCCTTGGGATATCATTAGCTTTCCTCATTTTTTAAGGTTTCCGTGCATTAGTGCATCAGAAAAGGAAGAGATCACTCCCAGCAGATGTAGGAAAATCACTGGGAGCCATAGAGGGTGAGGTGAGAAGCATCACAGTTCTTCTTCCTGTTGTTGTGAGATGCTATCATGGATCATGGTCGTTCCCACAGCTCTTCGCCTCTTTAAATTATGCTTTTCACAAAGACAAAAAAAGAAATAAGCAATTCTGAACACACGGCTATTGCCACCTTGTGTGCATTAAAAAAAAAACCTGACTGCATTGTATCGTCAACATTTATCCGAGTAGAAATACTGCAGCATTTCTGCAATACCAGTCTCTAAAGCGGAGCTCTACAGCAGAGTTAACCACATCATTTAGATAGCAGACCCCATTGTTGTGTAGCAACTGGGCCTCTGCTGGTAACAACCACTGCTGATTCACATGCATCACCACATGCCCACAACAGCGTCAATGTGGAAAAAAGCTGGTGAGTCAAGCATGTGCACAATTTTCAGCCCAGTTGCAGCCAAAGCCACCAAAACCTCATCTGAATGCAAATACATGATGTAAGTACTCTTCAAGATCTTCATTCTAACCTTTTCGAAACCCAAATGTAAACCTTAAGTAGCTGTTAAGGCTGGGAGAAAAAAAAGGATCATTGCCACTTTAAACAATCATCATTAATGCGACATTACAGGAGCCAACAAACAAGACTGATAGCCGGTGAGCTAATTGCCTGTTTTCTAGAGTCTAGACCCCTCTGTGGTTCGTGTAGCTCTGTTTAATCGTATAGTTTCAAAGAAAAACGAGACATTTACTGAAGAAGCCCAACTTTTTTTTTTTTTTTGCAGACTAAATATCTCACTAAATATTTAAAATTGGGCTGCTTTCCACACACAATCCTGCTAACCTCAAAAGCTGACTTACCATCATTACCAAGCAACATTCTCACAAGCAGGAAAAATAGTTTTGAGTGAAAAAGAAAAAGAAAAAGCAGAGAGAGTAGAACCAGGCTCATGTCTGCCAAATGACCAGCTGCCAGTTTGTGATCTCTGTTGGCTGAAGAGAATGCATTAGATATTCTCAAACGATTCCCCGGCTCAGCGTGCGTGCAGCACGAAGCTGAAATAATTAAATTTAAAAAACGGTGACGTGGGTTCAGTGAGGCTCATTATTGTGACGTGGCGTCCGCTCTCCAAGTGGTTTCCTTACATTTCTAGTAGCACTGCACAGCGCACTACAGATCATCATCCAGTGAAAACATTCATAATGAGCTGCAAACCAAAATGCATGCAAACATAGAAACGAACAAAAAAAAAATGTACAGGTAGTCCTCAACATACGAACGTTCGACTTACAAACATTCAGAGATATGAGCATATCTCCTCTTAAGCTACATGCTACAGTGCTGTAGAGTTGCTTGTCAATATCAACAGCTGATTCTGGCTGTTGATGTTGGATGCACTTAAAAACTGGTGGAGATAAGACGACCTCCTATTCGGTTTTTTTTTTTACCTTTCACATCTGTGAATAATAAAACCAGGTACTTATTTGGCGTATTGAGTGTGGCAGCAAAGAAAATAATCTCCAGGAACTGGATTAAGTCAAGTGCCTCATCTCTAGAGAACTGGTGTGATGTAATTTCTAAAATTCATGTAATGGAAAGGATTACCGATTCACTGAGGCTTCAAAAGACTAAATTTGAAGAATTTTAGAGAGATTGGAGAAGAAATATCTCCCAGAAATGTGCTTCCTTTATTTAATGTTCATTTATTTATTTCTATTCTGTCGTTACTATTAACTGAATAACACCCCTTGTTCTGTTCTGCTATTGTTTTTATGTTCTGTATGTTTGAAAAAAAAAAAAAAGTGTCTTTTGAAGTGTTTTTTTTTTTCCCTCAAGAATTAAATTATAAGGAGCAAAAGTTTACTGTAAACTAATTTGAATTCAAAGCTGTCATGAGAATGTTTTTATTATTATTTATTGGACAGTAATTTAATATTATGTGCTTTTAACAGTTTTCTAGTTTTACTATTCTAATATTTGTGTTGGGCAGGTGAAATAACTTAAACTTGATTTTCATTTTTTATGTATTCATTTTAAAAACATTTTTTTTGAAAACCGACATATAATCGAGAATGACTTAACTCCAAACAACCTTTACCTTTATTATATTTCATTATGTCTTGTTTTTACGTCCTGTAACAGTTTCTGGTGAACCATAGGAAACAGTAATTTAGTATTTAGTGATTGCCACTCATTCCTGTCACCTGTGTCGCTACAGCCACCTGCTGTCCATCTCCAATCAGGCTCAACCCTCCTTAAGCTCTGACCTCAGTTCGCTTCAGCTCTTCACGTTTCCTGGGTGTTTTTGTGATTTTGCTTGCTGCTCTGTTCCTTTAATGATCTTTTGAAATCTCTTGTAGGATTTTTTTTTTTTCTTGTTTAAATAAATTATGAATGTGAACTTCTCACCTTGTGTTCTGCATGTGGTTCCTAACCTCACCCTTAACAATAATGACATTTAAATGACTTCAAATGCCGATTATGGATAGAAATTCGATTAATAACGATAATTCAACTTATGAGAACAACCTCTCAGAAACAATTGTGTTTGTATGTTGAAGACTACCTGTATTGTACCAAAACTTATTTTTACTCTCCATCACCGATCACCTTTCTTTACCTGCTTCTTTGGAGAGTTGTGTGAAGGCTTCAACTCCCTTCTCCCCATAGCTGCCCTCTGATGCGACCGTAGAGACGTACGTCCAGCCCAGGGCTCGGATGATGTCCACGATGGCCTGGGCTTGAAATGAGTCCGGGGGGACGACTCGTGAGAAGAAGTCATAGCGCCTGTCATCGCTCAGCTCCGGGGCTGTTGACGCATAACTGATCTGAGGGATCTAGAAAAGGAAGAAGGAACGTTTACTTTTCCGGTGTTGTATCATACAAGTTAGACTAGGTGAATTGATTAAAGAAGTAGTTTCCATGGCATTTAAGTCGTGCTATATTTTTTGCTAGTGACCACTCAGTGCAAAGTGTCACATGGTTGGTGCAAAGATGAATGGAACTCATTATCGTGTAATTTTCTGACGTTAAACAAAAAGGCATGTTGGAAAATGAGTTATCTTGTTGAGCGTGACAAGAGAAAATGAAGAAAACGGTGATGCAGCACATGAGAATTCACACAGTCCCAGGTTTTGTGTCATCATTTTGTTGTATTTATCAAGATAAAAAAAACACTATTCCTTTTCTTGTCAAGAGAAATTCCTTTCACAGTTTAACTTGCGAACAACTGTAGCAGTAAATCAAATAGTCTACTGTATTTTAGTCTGTGTTTACATGGATCCCATTAAAACAAGAAAATCTGTCCCCTTTTTAATTAATAAAGAGATTTTTTTTTTTGACTGAAAGCACAGATGGTGCCCATCACTCAACTATTTTGCCACTCACACACCCAGATGAAGGCTGACATTCATTAAAAAAAAAAAAAGATAAACTTTAATATTTTTTATATTATTCTTGCCAAATTAATTCAGAGTTTGAAGCGAGAAATATGTTGTGAAAAGTCTTTTTGTTCAGGGAACAAAAAAGTCGTAGATGATGATTTTTGTTGAACCAATTTGGAAAATTCTACAGTTAGAGATGTTAGAAATCTTTTTTATTGACAATGTGATTGTGGGATTTGTCAAATCAGTAAAGGTCAGGGTAAACATTGTACCTGCTTTGCAATGGATTTTCTTTTTATAGGAAAGTAAAGGCATGACTGACAGTATTCCATCTCTGATGGGCTGACTGATTTTTGTCAGCTAAACCCGACACTAATCTGTGAGAATGTGACATGAACATCAGAACTGATTGCTTATAAAGTCAAAGGAAATATGTAATTAGATGTAAAGTATCAGAGGATGATGCAAATTGTGAGCTGATTAGCTCGAGCTGATTTTTTCATTTTTTTTTTAACAAGGATGAAAAATCCCAGAGCTTTATTGTGTTTCAAACAGACGTACGACTAAAAAGAAAACAGACTGTAAGAAGATAACAGAGTTTTTTCTTTGTTGTTTCCCAAAGAAACAGTCAACATGCCAGCTGCTATCTAACTAGCTTATTAGCTGACTTTTGCACAGTGGATGTTTTAGCTATAAACAAAAATTGGCCAGAGGTTAAATTTGTGTGAATGATGCAAGGCTTGACTTTCCATCTAAATACAGTTTTGGTCTTTTTTTTTTTTTCACTTGAGCTAGAAAACTTGATAAATGTTGAAGTAAAGATGATGATTAAGATCTACCTGACCGAACTGAAATGAGTTCTATTACTAAAATGATCTCAAAAAGCCCAGAACAACCTTAACACACACACACACACACACACACACACACACACACACACACACACACACTCAAATGACCTACACACACATGATGGAGAGAGAACGTTGGAGTGATGATATGATGGCCCCTGGGGGCATTTTTAGAGTTTGGTGCATTGCTCAAGGGCACCTCAGCAGTTGCCAGAAGCTGAACTGGCACATCTCCAACCACACTCCACATTCCATTCTGCGGTCTGCACTGGTCTCAAACAGGCCACCCCCCCCTCCCCCAGTCCCCAAGCCAATTCCCCTACGGACTGACCTACCTCTGCCCTGACCTTAAACTCCAACACATCTCATCAGGAACTGCGATTTAGGTTTGAAATTACAATCACAGCTGGTTGCCTGTTTGGGATCAAAATGGCTATCCCCCCTCCCCCCGGATGGCGAATGAACAAGTAGGGACAGGCATGGTTTTCTCTTGAACCCTGTTCCCGTGGTCTAATCTAAGGACTGCATGAATGCTCTCCATTTCTGTTTGACTGATCAAAAGGATCGGGACGTTGGGGAAACGCAGGAATGAGGACACAGCAGCTCGCTGATGGGATTGCTTCAACTAGCAGAGAGCGGGTTATAGCTTTGACCCACAACTCAAAGGGAGTCAACAACTCAAAGCTGACAAACTGAGAAGCAAAGGAGTCGGGGGGGGGGGGTCAAACTCTGAATGGTTCAGTATGGTTCAAGTCGCACCACAAAATCAGCAAACACAAAATGTGTGAGGCAATTAAACAAATTCAAAGGTGAGAATAATGCCACAGTGTCACAAATTAAATTACTTCCAGGGTTGAAATGAACACTTGACTCGTGCGGGGAGTGCAGCCAAGAAATGGGAAAAAAAAAAAAAAAAAAAGCCACAACAACACAGATTTGCATTTAAAAAGAATATCCTACCCCCCCCTAAAAAAATGAAACTTTGAACATTTCATAAGGTTGAATTATAAAGGAACTGTTATGCTACACTGCTATGGATTCGAAAGGTTGCGTAGGTTAGTTGAGTCACTTCCTATCTGTGAGCCAGCAGGGACAGAAAGTTGCTCGAACATTTGTCTTTCTAGAACTTTTTGTGACAGGAAATCCTTAAAAATGGGTTGCCTTTGCACTTTGTACTCGGCTTTTACTTTGTAATAACTTCTCCATTCCTCCATTCCCTGGAATCTCCTCTTCTCAGGGCACAAACATTAACATATTCACTGTGTGCTTTTTTTTAATTACCACTTGACCTTCAGATATTAAAGGTGCTACATCTTGATTGGCAAAAAAAAAAAAAAAAGGATCAGGGATTAAACCAGCTGGAATTGTGATACAAGGAGATAATTAGCTAATACCAATTCAAATACAACACTTTGGTCATTATTCTTTCTGGTAGCTAACTGGTGATGGATTAAGTGGAATGTAAATTAATAATTTAAGCTTTTCTGTGAAGCAAGTGAAGTGAAACCTTCTGAGCTTTATGTGTTTTTTAGTAAATTGCAAGCGACAAAAGTTTTCCCATTTAATTCACAGTTGCATGATTGATCCCCCAAAGTAGTTTCAGCTAAATAAGCTCGTATTGCAACAATTTGCAGCAGATTCTAATGTTATTATTAATGAAATTGATAAAGCAGAGATAATAAGTTGGGGGAGAATGGGTATTAACATTTTTAATCATTTTCTGTAAATAATTAGCTGGGAATGATTGATTGGATTTTTTTTTTCTCATAATCCTTCATCTATATTAGGAATTTGCATTTCACAGTTCCACTCGAGACTGCGTTCAATTTTTCTCTTTTTGATCCAAATATCCTGCGATGAATATGCCATCTCGCACGTCAACATCTTCCACGCTCCGGTGGCAACAAGCTGAAAAAGGGGGCGACGGCGTTTTCCTGCACGCAGCCCTGAATCGACAGTGAGTAGAATGACCATGAACTGATCACGAGCAACTGAAATCAGGCCAAGACAGAATGATTAACGACGCCCCCTTTCAGTATCACAATTACCCAAAGCGGATGTCTGGCACCTGTCATCCGCAGTATGGCTCAAAGTAAGGATTGCTGAGGGTAATCGCCCGGCTTGCTCTTAAATGTATCTGGGCTGACAGGATCGATGGAGGGAAACACAGAGGTCTGTTATAGGGGACACTGTTTTATTGATTTACCACCACAGCACGCTGCAGCCTCCTTGAATAAAAATTAGTTTGCTGAAGTATTAAGAAAATAGGAGACTGCGTTTGGAGATGGTTCAAGAAGGATAGTGATCCGCTTATTGGCATAAAGTGAGAATCTTCATTCTTGTGTTTTTTAGAGGAAAAAAAAGAAAAAAAAGACTAAGTGAAGTGATGTAAAGGTTATACCAATGCACAATAAGCGTGCATGCTGGGTGAAGTTAATTAGAGCGTCTTAGCCTCTCCTTTTTTTTTTTTCCTGTCATTTATAGCAGCCCATGAGCAAAGAAAGAAAAAACAAAAGAAAGAAAGAAAGAAAGAAAGAAAGGTGAGAGACTGTAATGCTTGAAGTGTCCTGCTCTGCTAATGTGAAGGTGATGATTCTGAATCGCCCCGAGCAAAACTTGCAAATGCAGCTATAGTTGTGCTGCTCTGCTGTCTTTCTTTTTTTTTTTTTTCTACATATTCATAATGCAAAAAGGAAATGTTGTTTGAAGAAAAAAAAATAATAAGCAGCATATGGTGCACCGTTACTCTCAGTTGGGCTAATGGCAATCTATCCATCCTTACCATCTGAGGGGAGGAAAAATCTGCAGATATGATATGACAGGATGTCTCCAAAGGAAACCGAAAGGTATGACGGTCCAAATCCAAAGGCATCTTTCACAAAAAGAGGTTTTTTTTTTCTCCACAGAAGGTAAGAAAGAGTAAGACACCAGGAGTGTTGAAAATGAAGCAAAAGAAAATTCGTGTTGTCTGGACTGGATTTGGAATCTTTTTTTTTTTTTTTTTTTTTTTGCTCAATAACACAGCTGCAAATGAACTTTTGAGCGGTGGCGGTGAAATGTTTCCCATGACTGGCTTCAGCCAGAGCGAGGGCATCCAGGCAGTTTCAGCAGCAGGAAATACCAGAGCCTCTATTCAGGGCATGATTGGCTTCTAAGTGTATCTGGGCATCAGTCGGCTTCATGCAACAATCCCCCGCAATGTCAGGGGAAACGACAGCAAGTTCTGAAAGAACTCTGACCTCGTGCTGTCGGAGGCCGGATTGTCCTCAGCACAAACACAAACAGTAGAATCCGCTTAAAAAACGGGCAAAGAGGCCATTTGGAAAAACCAATTCAACATTTACACTCCCAACCAACCAATTTGGAATCAAATTTTGCTTGCGCGCGACGTATCCCCTGGTCAGAAGATTTATATGTGGCTCCGTCGCCCAGCGTTGTAAACCAGGAAAGGTCAATATCCCATAAACAAAAATGATACAGCGCAATAAACAGGCTCGTAAAAAGAAATCTGAGAAGTTATCAAGTTTTTACATCCGTCCTGATAAATCATGGCTCAGCACCTCTGTCACACAAACCGGTTTGCATTTAGATGCTTTTTGCTGTTTGTCAGCAGAGGCGGCGGTAATGGTGTGGCCGTACACGCCACCTCAGGCTGGGCTTTAGTAATCTCTCTTCACCAGAGCATGGCACTGCCAGCACAGCCAAGGAGGCAGGGACAAAAGGCGGGTGTGTGTGTGTGTGTGTGTGTGTGTGGGGGGGGAACTGACAGATTTTCCTCCCTCCCTCCATCACTCTCTCCCTTTGCCATCTGTGTCCCCTCGCTTCTCTCTTCAAATCTCCTTTTTGTGTGGAGGCCGTGTTTCTCGCGTTGCGCCCCTCACACAACCTGTGACTTTCAGCGTCGCCTCCATTCTTCTCCGCCCCTCGGTGTGTTTCTGTCCCACAGGAGATGAGCCCGTCTCGTCTTCCTGCGTGTTCTTCCTCCCCTCCCTTCCTGTCTGCCGTCTCCATGCAGACACGCCCACACAGATGATCAGCAGTGACTTCCTGCCCAGAGAGGTCCTCAAGCTGCTGCTTCCCCCCCTATGAGATGAGAAATATGCCCTCCGCCAAAAATATTGCCCCCCTTGCTGGCTTTGGCCTTTCTTTCTGATTTTCTACTTATTTCCCACATTAACTCTTTGTCTAATAATAAAATATATTCCTGTTTAGACGGTATTGTTTTCATCAGTGTCTGTCTTTTTGGTCGAATCAGCTTTTCATGAAATCTTGTAAAAAGAATCCCTTAAATTTCAGATCCATTCTTTTTTTAATTATTTTTTTAAAAAAAATTTTGGAGCATGTCAGAACAGGTTTTATTTTTTTGGACCACCGTACCAGTAAACTGGATGAAACCATCGAGCACCTGCCACGGAATCCATCATTAAACTTTGGATCTAGATCCTAAGCGCAAACTCCACAAGTGAAATTTTTCTTCTACATCTATCAATCTAACAATGATTTTGATGACGTTCCAAATTCAGGGGGAGTTGGTGCTTATAGTCAAGAAGTCACACTGTTAGTCTCAAACTATTAAAGGACTGTTGGTTTATGTTGCAATGAAATGAAGGGAGAAACTGAAGTACCTCAGCGGAGAACCGCTCCCTGACTGCTATCAAGTTGTAAAGCCACATGTAATACCACCAGGATTTTATCTTTATTTATTTCATATATTTTAATTTAATTCGACTGAAAAACTCGACTATAGATGCAGAATCAGGTTTTAGTGTTTCGCTCTAATATCCCCTTGTGGGAACTAAAGCATAATTATTATTTTCATGACTACATCTGAGAAACTCTGAGAACATTTGATTAAACCTGCTTTAATTGAGAATTTCGGCCACAAGAGGAAATCGAAACAACAGTCAGTAAACACTGCATTGACTTTATTATTATCTTATAATGTTAAGTCCAGCAAAGCTATAGCTTATCGCACATACAGCACAAACCTTTAATATCCATCTGGAGCAACAGGTCACCTGGGAAGGCTAACATCCGCTGTTCTGTAGCTCTTTATGTCTTTAGCTTCTATTTTCCATCATGTGGTGGGCAATCATGTGAAGGGCTTTCGATCTTTTAACGGTTGGGGGGCAAAAAAGATGCTTTTGATAATTTTGCTACCTGGTTAAAAGTATTCTGTAATTAGGTAATAATTAAGTACTTATGTATGCATGAAAATCACTTCAAAGTGGAAAACCTTGCGCTTTCTACACCCAGCCATCCATCCCAACTTCTTCACTGGTGCTTTTTCTGCTGTATTGGAATTCAATCCTTCTGGGATTAGGAAAAAAAAAAAGTTTCTGGTGAATGTAACCGACAAGAAGAATCAGTTTCCTTCATATCATATTTGAGAAAGAAATTATGTTACTTGATGTGTTTTGCAGTAGCTTCGTCTGTTGAATTCATTCTCCTTCAAGTGTTTCACTTAGACCGGGCTCGCACATCACACTCCCACTCATCTCTCTATTTTACAGCGAGTTATTCTCCAAGGATGTGACCTGAACAACATTTAGCGAGCCTGTATGGTTGCTGTCATTTACCGCTTTTTTTTTGCTACAGGTATCACAAACACCACTCTTTTTTGAATTGCCCACACACCTGAACTAGCCTTTGTGTTGCATGACAGAAAGTTTGGCTTTCATAATCCCTTATCCAACGCGGCGCTCTGCTGTCTCCTTCTTCCTGCCCACTTCTTCTTCTTTTTTTTTTTTCTCATCCTAATTCTCCTCATCCATTTGTCTCTCCCACTCCATACTGGCCCCATGGCGGCGGCACCAGAGCACCGTGCTGGGTTCAAGCTCCTGCATGGCTGCCATGCAAGGGTGTATTTTAAGACAAGCATCATGTTCCTTCATGGGTATAAAGGCTAGGTATGACTCACACAAATCAGATATTTGACCAGGACAGCCTCACAGTAGCGTAGAGTCGAGGCGTGGGAGGAGGAAGTGTGAGAGCTTAAAAAGAGAACCTGACCAATCTCCATCTTTCCAGCTGGTAAGCAGACTGCTGTTTGAACTCTATTGGTATTAAAGATAGAATTGTTTCCAACAACCAACAGCTCTCAAAGCCTCATTGAAGAAGATTCTGCACCGGAGAGAGGCTCAACATCTACAACGGCGCAGCGCAGTTACGAGAATGTGTCATAAATGGAGCCTCCATGCTTTTCAAGATGGCATAACAGTCAAGCTTTTTATACTGTCACTCATGAAAGAGGGATTATCTTTGCACAGATACAGTATCACTTTAAGGCATTTCTCAATGCTTCTTTTGACTTAGTCTTCACACAATGCCCAGGCATTGAACATTGCGGTGCAGGAGAGGAGCTTTAACCGTCACAGCAGCGCTATGGGCTCTCTCCAGGTGCTAAGCAAACTCAGTCACAGTAAGAATAAAACATAGCCTGCAGGTTTATGACTAAATGTTATCAAATGTATTCTTTTATATCCACAGGGCCTCTCATATTACAGGTGGATGTATTGATTTTTTTTTTTTCTTCTTGACTGCAAAACGCACTGGACGCAACATTCGCTTTTCAGCCTCCCATTTAAATTTTTTTTTTTTTTTCTCGACTGGAAAAGTGCAAAATATCACTAAAAGAAATACTACAAATGTGCGTGCTATTATGCTTTAAAAAAGAAAACATGTCAAATATTATTTCAGCAGAGGCACACAAATACAAATGCCGTTGCTTTTTGGAGAATTGTTTGTGCTTCTTGTAACGTCTTCTCCATTCCTGCTCCGCCTCATTGCTCTTCCCGCTCCTAATAGTCCTCCGACTCATTGTTCACCAAAGTGCGAACATAGGTTCACCTTTTTCCGACCTACACCTGCAGCGCGAGCGTCTGACACATTCACTGTCAGTCAGGCACCTGCAACACTCTGACCTGCATCCAAATGATGCCTTCAGTGTTATCGCCATCCTCTCTGACTGCGTAGCTCTCTCCTCAGACCCGACAGAGCATCATCACCAGGCCCATTTCTCCTCTAATGGCGCAGACAATGCGGGTGAGCTGCCTCCAATCTGTCCACGTCTCACAAAGAATTACAAACTCATCACAGCGCAAGGAAATCTCGCAGATATCCTATTCCGTCTGTAAGCGTACAAGTCCCTACTTGATGCCATGCACTTGAGACGTACATATGCAGCCATAGGACATAATTTTTTAATGAGCAGTTATTCGTTCGCTCGGCATCGCCAGCAGAGCCGCCTTGAGACTCGAGATTATATTTAGTATCTCATCAGCAACACCTGCCTTCACAAGACTCGCCAAATGTCAGCCGACGAAAACCCGCGTGTCAGCAAGGTCGTGAACGCCAACGAGAAAACATCCATGAATACACTTCATTGCAACAGTTGTTCACATTAATGTGACATTGGATGGAATGCCTGTTTTGTTTTCGGATTATGCCGAGTATAATGGCAGCTGAGATCTCTGCACAGCATGTGTTTGAATGTATGCAGCCATAGTGTAATTTATTTAGAGCTTATATGCGTACGTTCCAATGGACTTTTCTGCTTAAACTGTCATTCAAAATAAGATATTCATACTCCAGAAACAGGGCATTAAAAAAAAAATTGCCACAATAAGAGGGAAAATTAAAACGTCATTAAACGAAAGAAGTGCATTCACAAGAAAATGAAAAATGAATAAAACAAACATAAAAATGAGACTAATGGGGGGACAAACAAACAATCAAATGTAGAAACAGATTGAAGCAGCTTGAATCTACTAAAACTAGAAACATCTGTAGCTGGTAAGCAAAGAGATTAAAAAAAAAAAAAAAAACGGCTAAAAAAAAAAAGTCTTCAAGGGAAACGAAGTCATTGTCTTCTACAAAACTAATTTGCTGAGTTAGCTGCACAAAAAGAAAAAAAAAAACAAAACACTTACTGTATGAACCTTGGAAGGATTCATGCAGAGCTCACCTCAGTCCACAGGGATTGGAAGACTCTAACTGGGCTTCACATGATCCATTTATAACCTGGGGCATTTGATTAATTCAGCTTCTCTGTGGAAGTACGCCGTAACAGCCTCAATTCAAGACAATAAAAAGAACCTTTAGACTCTGGGTCCAAACACCAAAAAATAAGCACACTCATTTTTTCTATCATCGCTTAACAGACCTGAGCTTCAGTCGGCTGAGAATAACAAATGTTTAACGTCAATCTCGTCGCCCAATCAGCTGATGCACGACTGAGTCCACAAATGCTTTGTCTACTAAGGGGTTAAATTTCTTACTGCTGCATTTTGATGACTTGGATGCTTTCGTTTCCAGACCCCACCGGCGACGACGGCTCCCACAGTAATTTAGCTTGTGGGGCGATGAGAGGTGGCTGCTGGTTGGTGCAGCTGATGGATGTCTGGGCCAACACTTTCTTCATCAGCCAGGGAAGTACAAATGGAAACCAGAATGCATCCGAGAGCAAAATATTGACCATTGCCAATAGATTCTGCATTCTTAAGCAGATAAATGTTAATTAAGATTTGGAGGCTTGAGGCAAATAACTGAAATTATATCTGTTAAGTTCACTAAATAGCAGTTAGTTTCTTAAACCACTTATAGCCCTATTAGAGTAGAGTAGAGTGTAACTTTATTTATCCCTTAAGGGGGTTCCATCAGGGAAATTAATTTATCCATCACACACAGCACAGTGAGTACACAAAACACAGAAAAAGCACACAAAAAGCACCAGCACATACTGTAGAAAGTAGTACAGCACCAAATAGAAAGATTAATAAATAAGCCATTAAGAATATACAAATAGAAAATCATAAATAGGCATAGAAATAAAATAAATCAACAGGCCTAGTTAAGTATGGGTATAGTGAAATGTCTATAGTGTCTGCATTGTCATCCCTCAGCTCTCGTGTGGACTTTCTATTATTATCTACTGTTTTATTATTATTATTATTATCTATTTGATCTATTTATTAGCATCTATTAAGTCCTGTATTTGTTTCAGACTGAAACATCTCAACTATTAGTAGACAAACTGACAAGAAGGCTGTCACAGACAGTCCAACACCCTGACGATGTGTCTTCCTGACATTCTCGTCCATAACAGGGTGAATCATGAACGCTTTTCTCTACTTTTAGTTTGCTCACCGCGGCTCGGATGTAAAGTGGTAGTCCACTTAAAGTACCGGGGGATCTGGAACCCAAATTGCTCCTGGTGGTTATTCCATTGGTGTTTGAGTGCTTTCTTCAACAGTCATCTCTTCTGATGAGCAGATAGTCCGTGCCACCGCTCTATATGTGTCTGTGTTAATGGGCGGATGATTGCTTGTGTTGCTTTAAGTGGTCAGTCAGGCTATAACTGCGCTGTGCATCATGTTTAGTGCAAAGTGATAATTATAGTATATTTTAGGTGTTAGGAAGGAGTTTAACATGAGCTTTAGTCCAAAGAACAGTCCATTAGATTCTAGAGGATGATCCTGATCTGGATCCAGAATATGTTTTTTTATGGATTCTTTACGGCATTTATGAAACGATTTCTCACAACTCCATGCATCATGACTCTGAAGGTTGGACAAGGATTTCTAGATGACATCCAATTAGAATTAAAGCATTGTCTGGACAGGTGAAGCTTCGGTGGTCGCAAATGTGTGCATTTATAGGTCTTGCAGACCATAAATAATAACGTTAGAGACATTCCACTATAGGTTCAAACGTTAACTGTTAATTTGATGCATCTTTTAAAAGTTGCTGAGATTGATCAGGAGGGAAAGTGATTTTTCTAGGGGTAGTTTTTTCATGGTCAAGGATTCCTATCATGAGAGCCAAACATTAATGGTTCTACCTTGCAGACATATTGGAGGAAGTGAACTGCTTTGGTGGAGGTTTTCACTGTCTAGGTTGTTTGTTTGTTAACGGGATTACATAAAAACTAGATAAAGAGTGTATCTGAATAACGTTTTTGACAGTACCCACTTTATTTTGCCACTAACTACCACCTTTTTTTCTTAATGTACAGTGGAACACAATACACACATCTTTTAGGGAGACTGTGAAGGTAAATGATTGTTTTAAAAGCACCATTTTTGTCTCCTTTTGCTTTCAAGCCATAAACAAACTATTTCTGGTTTGCATTTAACGTCTGAAAAAGGAAAATACCTTCCAGGTTTGACAGTTTTCAAAACAAACCAACACAAATTCACCATGTATTTTAAGTTTTTGATCAACCTCAAATAATATGATTGGATAACACAATTTCAGCTCATTTACATGAATCATTTTGTCAACATAATGTACACTGAGTGTGAATTTCCAGACTCTGATTTCAATCTAAGAAGAGGAGAAAGCCAGGTGGGGTGTTATCCAATACCGTTATTGATTCCTCCCCCTCATAATTTTAATATTTATTGATGGTGATGGAATCGATGAGCCTGAGGATAAAGATGATGATGAAGATTCACACTTTCTATTCCCTTTGCTGCAGCAGCAGCAGCAGCAGCAGAGAGGATGGGGGGGGGGATTCTGCCATGTGAAACACCATGAGGATTTTATCTTTCTCTGGATAAAGGCAAGCTGGATGGGGCAGATGGAGGAAGACGCTCGACAATTCTCTTCACTGCTGTCTAAAGTAGAAAGAGGAGTTGGACATGGAAATGCAAAGACTAGCCAGGGAGAGAAAGAGAAAGAGAGAGACCTTCAAATAAAAAAACCAAAAAACTACCATCCAACTGGAGAGAGAGAGAAACAATTGAAGAGACCGAGTCCTTGAAGAAAGAAGTCAAGGCAAACCCTGACACACACACACACACACACACACACACACACACACACACACACACACACACACAGAAAGAATCATTTGAGGAGAGGAGATAGAAATGACCATGAAGAAAGATGCCAGTGGTTAGGAAAAATTTACTGAGAGCAGATGAAGGAAGCTCTCCAGGTGGAGAGGAAGGCGCCACGGGAAACCTTCAGGAAAGATCAAGCAGCACATTGCATGAAAAGGAGAACCTTTGAGGATGAAGAGGATGTGATGATGGTTGAATGGAAGACCTCCAAGGTAGAAAAAAGAAGAAGAGATGTCCATGATGAGGAAGGCCAACGCTCAAGAGGAACTCGACATCCAAAAAAATGAGGCTTTCCGTGTGGAGAACGAGAGCGCCGAACAAGAAAGACGAGCCTTAATCAAAGAATTAAAGAAAAACTGTGATGAGGAAAGGCTTTTTGTTGCATGTGAGGAGAGGAAGTTATTTATATTTAAAAAGTAGGAGATGAAGATGAGCTGAAGCCTTAGCTGAAGAAATAATCGACATCTAGAGGATGAGGGGAGGCTTCACAAGCATTTCCCATAATTCATCTTCCCTCTTCATATCCATCTGGGCCATCAGGGATGAATATGGCAGCTGAAGATGCAGCAAGAAACAAGAGCATTGCTGAAAAAGCCTTTGTGTGCATTCATTTCTGTGACACATACAGCATGTGTACCGTAAATACTTGTCTATTTTTCATCGATTAATGCCAAACATATCATTAGTCCTATTAAATCCAACAAATTACAGTTACTTTTAACTCTAATAAATTGCTCGTGGACAAATCACCAACAGAAAACGAGTAAATAAACAGACCGTAAAGGAAATACAACCCAATACCAGTAAGCAGAAAAATATAAGTGGAATAAACAGATCAATATTGCTTGATGTAAAGTGTTTACTTATTACGGAGTGTAGAGCTTGGTGTTCTGGTCTTGATGAATAGTCTTTTGTTTGCAAAGTCTTAAGTTCTGGGATGTCACTTATAAAAATGTTCCTACATTTATCCTTCAGCTTAGTCCTACGTCCGTGTCTTACATTGTGCTTATATTCTATTCATGAAAAATGCTGAACATTAAAAAACTTTTTTTTTTTTAAAAAAAAAGCTACTTAAATTGATGTCACCTGAGTTATGATGTCTATTCTTACATTGCCAGCGCAAATGAAGGTTTAATCAGGAATAAGCGCAGAACAATAGAGAAACACCAAAGCTTTTGTAGGACAGGAGGGAAAGCAGCGGTACGGGGGGTGGGGCGGGGGGATGAAGCATTGTGAGGTATTCAATGGATTAAATACAGCTGTATTAAGGTGACAAATTAAGTGTGTGTGATGCTGCTGCAAAGGTGGAAACAGACAAGAAACAGAATGGTTCTTTTTTTTTTTTTGTCATGGCCCCAATTCCAGTTCGCCCTCCTGTGCTCTATACTGGGTTCACTCCCACTCAGTCCACTCACTCCTGTCATCTGTGTTGCTGCAGCCACCTGCTTCCCATCTCCAATCAGGCTGGACCCTATTTAAGCTGGGCTCAGACCTCAACTCGCTGCCAGATTGTCATCTCCTCATCCTATTGTCCAGCTTTCCTGTGATTTTTAGCTTGTTTCCTGGTTTTTGTCTGTTTTTCCGTCCCTCGCCTGATCTTCTGACAACCCTTTGTGGGATTTTGTTTAATTGAACGATGAATGTGGATTTCTCCCCTGGTGTTTTCTGCATGGGGATCCTAACCACACCCGTAACAGTTCTGGCAATTAACACATAAGACCTTTTCATTATTTCTATCACAATTTTCATAAGCCTCATGCAAATTTCATCACAGGATTGGAACCATATGCATCCCAAACTGCCATAATTTGACATAACGAGCAGAAGCAATTCATCAATAAGCCTTGCTTGAAATTAAGTTTGTCGTTATTGGAAATTTTAAATTAAATGTCAGGGTTGGAAGACTTTAAATGGAGAAGGAAGGGCTTGAGGGGGTCAGCCGTTAGTTTTTCCTGATCTTTTTCTCGTCCTAGAAAAAGTGCAAGTCTGTTAATGAGGAGAGTGGGCAACCGCTGATCCGCCCTGGACACGGAACAGAAAACATTTTGCTCAAATTTAAGGGAAATTCTCAGCCAAAACTCATTAGAGATGCATCATATAAAAAAAAAAAAAAGACTTATTTAATAATTCCATTATGAGGCAAGATTGTGTGATCTTCCATTTTTACATCAGCTGCAGTTCATGACATGACACATGTTACATAAAGGGGTTTAAGTCTTACAAAATTGTTTTATTATATTTAATTATTGAATGGAAAATAAGGTTATGTCTAATATGGGATATGTACTGTATATGTCTGTATATTTCCTGTCAAAGTGAAACACTGAGAATAAGCAGCAGCTGAAACACTTTTTTTTTTTTTTCTCAATACAGTAAATTCTTATTCGCATTCAAAAAATGTCAGAACGATGAATAAAAGTGAATGCAAGTGATGTTGGATGATGAAGGTAGATGCCTCTCTGAGTGTTGTCTACTTTTATGTATCATTTTAAAGTCTACTTTTGACAATGAGATATAGACGGCGCATTAATTCATTTTTTCTTTGCACTTTAAAGGAGCAACATCAGCTGTTTTGTAGGTTTCAGCTCATTTACCACAAATTATGCACACATGACAGATAACTTATCCGGCAAACCTTGATGAAATGCCTTTTTTTTTTTTTTGTACCATAATAGACATCTATAGAATATGATAATTTTTTTTTTTATAACATGACAGTCACATGATTCATTAATGTGAGTTGTTTTGTGACAATTGTGTCAATAGGGAGTGTTTACTTTTAAAATGACATTACCACATGTCCATAATGTACTATTACTACTAATACACATTATATTTATTTGCGCTTTTGAGCAGCGAGGTGGGGTATAGAGAAAGGAAGCTGTTGTATAACCACTCAAATGAAAATCATCATGCATCCAGTCGCCCTAACACCCACTGTCTCCCTGTTCTGCACCACGCTGCTGGTGCAGTGCATCAGTGAGGGCATCTGACCTGGTAGTCCTCTCAACAACTCAGCGGCCAGAACAATAGACAATTGTCCCACACTGAATAAACTGGCAGCTCTGAGAGAACTGGGCCCAGTCTTTTCAGACAGAGCTACTCTGTGTAAACAGACTGAGATCATGATTCATCGGAGCAAAGTGTCTCGACTAATGGACCAAGAAGATTTATGTGGAATGTGTTTTTTTTGACAGGCACATTTCACGTGGTTCCACTCGGCAGTGGAGACACCGTCTTGGAAAGCTGCGCACTGGCATGTATTTCAGAGCAGGAACCAGGGATGCACAACAGACTCCAGATCAGACAATTACCCTCAGACAACTTAACCAGCCGAAACGGGGGACGGGTCCCGTCCAAATACAATGGAACTGTCACGCGCAGCTACAGAAAATTATCGTTATTTTCAGCATCATCGTGCATCTTTGTCGCTCGTGTGGATCAGAAGTTTGTCAAAAACAAAAGTATTGTGTTGAAAATGTATGAAATTTGCTGATCAATAGTGGCGTTTAATACGTTAATTAGAGGTTTTGTGTTTGGAACGTGTGATTTCAGAGATGGAAAATTCATTCACGGTGGCAATACTGAAGCTAGACAGTCATTTATGCGTGAGAATTACTGCAGAAAATCGTGGCTTAAAAACACATAAAACCTATTTTCATCCCAGTTTCAAAGCTTCTTTTTGCTTCGAGTGCATTCAAGCACATTGTCTTTATTTATTTTCTATGGATTTAAGAATGCTGAAAATCATAAACCCGCATGTGATTGCCTTCTCAAAAATAAAGGATGTGATGTGAATGTGCAAGAAAAAACAGAAAAGTAACTCCAAGCCCAGTGGAGGATTAATCCCACCCCGATACACGCACGATTCCAAGAAGCTACAAAATAAACTGGGAAGAGAAGAAGAGAGAACTTCCATCCATGGGAGTCCTCACAATACAGGAAGTCCTCAAGATAAGAACATTTCTAGATACAAACAACCACGCCGCCATATCTGACTAGTTCACTTCCCCTTTCTGCCACAGTCCCAACCGAGCAGCGTAACATCAACACCCCATAGATTCAGATTTCATGTGTCATGATAAAATGACTCAGCAGATCTCAGACTCGGTGAACAGTTTGCTCTGATGTCACTTCCTGTGGTCTTTTGGTCTTTCCTGTTGGCGTCATCTGCAGCGTTTCCTCCTTCTTTTCTCCACATCTCTGTGAGTGAACCTCTGATCAGGAAACTGACCCACAATGCATTTCTGTTCATGGAGACGTTCACCAACAAGGAGAACGAAGACAATTGAGTCAGGCTGAAAGTTAGAGTCAGCAATGTAGACGATAGACCACCTGTCAGAAAACTGTTAGTTCACATTTATTAATTACTGACGGGGTCGTCCTCCTGTAGGAACTAAATGATGTAGGAACCAACGTTGGCCGGGTCAGGTTTCTGCCCAGCAGTAACTGCTGAACTCTGAATGTTTTAGTATTTGACCAGGAAGTGCATCAGTGTGTCATTCACATCAGCGTGGTGGAACACCTCAGTGGATTAAAACTGGGCTTAGCCCCTACACCCCCCAGGAGAAAATTCATTCAGCTGAGGTAGAGATGTTAAAGTTACATTACGGTACTACAGGATTTTATTTGTGTTGTTTTTATGTTCTGTAATTGTTTAGGGAATAGTACTTCAGTATTGAGAGTAGTAATGACATTATAGATTAAAAAGTTAATAACAATTTAGGATTAATTCAACTGAAGAACAATCTCTCAAAACCAATTGTGTTTGCAGCTTGAGGACTACCTGTACATAAGTACAAACAAAACAAAAAAAATGAAAATGTGAACAAGAATCCATCCGTATGGGTAATCTGTGTGGAAGCGACACACATCCACACAGATGCGTATCGATGTTTCGTGTTCCTTAATGTTAAACTTAGTGTTGCCAAGTAAAGGGAATATATGGCGTACCCCCATCTCATGTGGGGGTGGGACTATAGAGATACCGTACGGGGACTGCGAGAGTGGAGAGCGATTGCTTTGTGTGTTTGTTCTTTTTTGATGCCGGTGGTGCCCGTGAATGAAGTTATGGAAGTAAAAGAAAGGACTCAGCAAAGCCCCGGTGTTATCACACATCACGGTAAATGAATGACTGTCAACACAGCGGCTCAAAAGGGACCAGACTCCAGTTTCAGTTATGAGGAATGGGTACTGAGCCCCGGTGTGACTCCACTTCTACTGTATTTTGAGTATTAAGTATTTTCCGACCCCCATCGCCGCTCTGCATCACAAAAAGACTGAATGAATGTAAACAACAATCACTGTGTGGAATACAAATAGAGCAACATGCAGCATGAATACATTCAGTAAATCCATCTAGTGCTGCAGTGGCGCCGGAAACCAATAAAGGATCCACACTGTGGTTACCTACAGCAGATTGTTGATGGAAACCAGTCTTAACCTTAATTGTAACCAGCGGTTATAACCCAACCAAAGACAAAAACGTAACCCTGGAGTATACTAGTTAATCCTGTGAAGCCTTGCTTTAGAATTTCATTCATTAATATGAATATTTTAGTCCCAACATTTCAATAATAGACATATTCTTACAGACTTTGATAGGAAACCCTTCAGTCTTCATCCTCCAGCATGAAATATAACCTGAATAGTAACCTCAAGACTAAGCTTATTCAATCCTCCTGAATATTTTACACATTTTAGATTCATACTCACTGGCGGGAGCAAAAGCAGAATGACACCCACCTGACCGATGCTTCATACATATGGGGATTTTTTTTTTTCTCTTTTTTGTCTTTATGTATTTACAGGCATAAATCAGATTTGAGTGGCCTCCGACCTCAAGGTTGAGGAAGCCTGACAGGTCTATGCATAATCCATTGATAAACAGGATGCTATTGATCCCCTCTGCCTCGACGCCGGCCACATTTGAGAGCTCTAACGCTGATAAGGCAGTTAAAAAACACTATATCCTGTCACCAATAGCCGCCGTCCAGCACTCAATTGTATTTTAAGCAGCTCCATTTGAAAGGAAACAGCTTCGCTAATTTGCAAAACGCCAGTGGTGATTGAGGTCTTCCCTCAAATCAATGGAACTACATGAGGCATGTCAGAGAGCTCTGTGTATCCCATGGGATTCACATCTGAAAAGAGTTATTTTTCTTGATTTAATGTGTTCTCCTGCTGGTTCCTGACAGGATATAGTCTATACTTCAACATCAAAATGAACAGAATGATAAACTTCCTCAAAAAGCCAGAGATAAAGATGCAGACATCACTCAGATATTATCTAGAGGCCATTAAAAATAAAATAAATGAAGCCAGTTTGAGTGTAAAGCTTCTCTCCTTTATTTGTACACCCAACAGGTATTTTCCGATACCCCAGGCCAGCGCTGCACTTCAGTAACTCAGTCTTCCTGCAAAGGTCCACACTGTTTGGTGACATAATTGTTTCTATTACTATCTGTTGTTAGCGACTGATGCGCCCTCAGGCCCGGAGTAATAACACAACTGAACGACAAGGAATTCATCCCAGTGTTTATTGTGTGTGCTGGAAAACAGTTAACTGGGCCCTGGCATCCAGGACGGTACACACACACACACACACACACACACATACACATAATATAACAATAATAATAATAATAATAATAATAATAATAATAATATAATATCATATTATTGGCCCATAGCAACCCCTGTGACACGAAATGTGGAAGCGGCTGAAGAGATTTTTTTTTCTGTACTATAGTATATTAAAAAATAAACCATTGTAAGCTTAAAATTGATTCATATTAAACCAAATGTTATATGAAATGCATTCATAGATAAAGTCCAGTATAGATCTAGGAATGGTTATCTTCAGTTTAAACCTGTGCCAAGTTAATTTGAACTGGAACTGATTAACGACGAAAGCCGAGGTTTACCTGTATAAAAGAATTTTAAATTAGCTTCTCCTTAAAATTTAGCCGTACACTTTAGTCTATCAGTAATAATAATCCACTGCAAAGGTTGGTTTACTTGCATCATGAGTATCATGTATTGTATATGAATACTCACGAGGTTATGATGATGATTCCTATGTCTATTGTTCGTCTTCTATTCTTCTTCATTACAGCGTTGATACACAATCAGCCACAAAGACTTCCACTTCTGAACGGAGGAGACTGACAACGCCTTTGTGAAGCTGACCGAATTGAACGATTACTTGTATTAAAAATAAAACAAATATTTCTGTCCTGAAACAAAATTGAAACCCAAGCAGGTCAAAGGGGGGGTAATGGTTTTATCTGCATGGCTCCATAACAGTTGATGTAACAGAAAATAGAACTGCTGGAACGGAGTAACCGTTGTGCTTCTTCCTCCTGCCTCTCCTTCACATCGAGCTGGCGTGCAGAGACTCTATTTCTTGCCGCTCTTCAGTAGCATGCCAATCCACATTAGAGCCCTAACATGTACATGCAGTCTGAACAGAGCCGCGTGCCACCACCCTCCAGGGACGGCCAGGGAGCCGTGTGAGCGCTGCTCATCCTGTCCCTTTCAACTTGCCACACAAAGCCACCGGGCATTGCAGGCTACTTTTACAGGGGGTTTTTGTGCACATGTGGCCGCCATACCTATGTGAAAAGCTTGCATGCAAAATATATTTATCAGCCATAACCCGTCACGATGGACCGGACTGACACTTCCAGATAATAATGATATTTCAGTGAAAATTTTGTTAGAATATTGATGGGCCACGTTGGATTAATCCTGCTGATTGTTCATCTGGTACCAGCTCGACGTTTGAAATTTGTGGTTTTTAAATAAATTTCCTCAATTTTTTTTTCCGCTAGTCTCACATTTTCTCATTCTTTGTCTGTGATGTTCTGATGTCACAAGTTTTATTCAATTCTCTTATTCTTTATGGAAATAAACACGCCGTACATTCAATCGTCTATGTTTTATGAAAGTGAATGAATTGAAATGTTGTCAAGGTGACACATTCAGCTTGTTTTTCACCTTCCGTGGTCCTGTTTGACAGAGATCTGCTGCATGTTTGCTGTCCTTGTTTTACCACACGTTTGGATGAAAGAAACTTATTTAGGTATTTACCACCAAGTAGCCAAGAACTGGCTGACATGTTAAACTATCAAATATAGACCATGGCAAAGAATATGTAGGCTAGTTTTGTTGTTAGAATAAAGGATATGAATAAGGAGCTAAACAGCTAAAATTATTTTATCTACTTCAGAAATTTCCAACTTTATGAATCTCTAGTCTCCCGTATGTGTCAGAGGTGACATAAAAACCGGTTAATATCTTTTTTTCATTTTTCTTATAGGGACGCCAGTTTTGCCCTAAAACACATCAGCTGAAAACAGATTGGTCACTTTGGGATTCATGACATTTCCTCTTCACGACACGACATCTTTCCTTGACATCATTCACACCCAATGAAAATGAATTCACACCTAAAAGAGGTCCAGTTGGACCTGATTTGACAATCCATTGTAGACCTGGCTAATGAGATAGTGGAGAAGCTCCAACAACTATTGAAGCTGCGAGTGGCTTTTATGCTAGATGATGTTATATTTAGAGAAAAATATTTCTCTACAAGTAAAGCCACAAAATATAACCAAATGAGATTTTATATATTATCTCTATACATTATGTTGAAAACATGGTGAAAAATGCAGGAAAGGTTGGTTCTTGACCTCCACAGGGCTACATTCATATTGAACTACCTTGTAAACACTCCCTATATACCCAGGAGAAGCTGTGAGCGGAGTGGACTGTCTGTGTTCTGGTGAAATATCTCTGGTTCAGGACTGTTAGCATACGGATGTTTCCATCAGTTTGCTCCCCATGCCCTCAAATCCTAACACCTTTTATCTGTTGACAGGGAATTCGCCCTGACAAATAGGTCTGGAGGTTTAATCCTAAGTGCAATAAGGTATCTTGGGATTTTAGTGCTTGGTGAGAGAAGCAATAAAATAAAGAACAAAGTCCACAATCTTAGAAGAAACCATAATAGATACCTCTTTTTGAAGCCGCAGACAACTCAAACAGACTTTTCACAAATTTGTTTTACTCATTTATCCGGATTTAAGAAAGTTTGAAAAGAGAAAAAAAAAAACGTTCTAAAACTGATTATATTTGAAAGGCATGTTTCCATTTATCTTCACAGACATTTTGCGCTTGCATGAGGTTTTCTACTGCAAAAAAACAGATTTATATAGCATAGATATTTTGTATGGCTGAGTGACTTTGTAATTCAGACTCTCTCCAGAATGCAGCATGGATCACAGATCACTGTGCTGAAAAAAAATTACAATGAGCCGTGTGATAATGTCTCTCAGCTCATTCTGGAGCCATTTCTGCTGAAGCAAAGGAACAGTTTTCCTTTTTGGAGTGATGACTGAGAGACCGGCGAGCAAAGCAAGCAGAGACCTTCTCATGCTTCTCCGCTCATCCCCGTAAGAGGATCGGACGTAATGGGGTTTCCTCTTTCTCTGCTCGCGACATAAACTGTGGGAAAAAAAACAAAAAAACTTTCAACAAAGTCTCAGAGTGCTATTCTTGTCACATTTTTACGGTCGTACCGACAATAAGTTTTGAAGGAACGCTGATGCGGGCCTCAGCGCGAGCACAGCTAAACATTAAAGCAGGTGCCCCCCCTTCCTTCCCCATTCTGCTGATGCTCTGGGAGAAAATGGGCCTGACTGGGAAACGTCAAGTCAAATTGTCTTTGCATGACGACGGCAGCGGGGATGACACCTCATTTAGGATCAATATTCACCCGTTAAAATCAGACAGAGTAGAAGGTGTCAGGAAACGAAATTAACGGAATGAGATTGTAATAGCTGTGTTTCCACTCAGAAACATTAAGCCACGTGGTGCACCGACCCCCACCCCCCCACAGGCCTAAGGGAATAGCAGAGACATTAATATCATGTCTGTACAGGTTCTAATACTCTCCCCATGACAGACTGCTGACCCCAATGACCTCATGTCTGCAGCAGTGACAGCTTGTCTAACACAGGTATATTTTTTTCATTTTATTAATATTGTATTAGTGGCTCGCACTGCATTGTGCTCCCGCGTGTAAAAAATATGACTTTTCCACTAAACATGAAACCTGTCCACAACACAGTTCCACTCCCCAAAAAAAAAAAGACCTGAAGGAAGGAAAATTGAAAAATCCACCATCACAAAAGGCACTAAGACAAATTATCTGCCTGGAAATTCATTTTGCAACCAAACATCACAAGTTAGACGCAGAAATATTACATACATACATAATACAGAATATATATATACTGTGTATATATATATATATATATATATATATATATATATATATATATATATTTATGGCCTATTGCTCTGGAGTTCTATGTATGTGTGTTGTGTGTATGTATTAATATATGTAATTTCATTAAATAATGGAATAAACGCTGGTCTGCCAGGCTGTTTATGAGATCCACCCATTTCAATATTGTTTGGAGAAAACAGCTCTGACCTCGCCTTGACTGAGAAATTGATTGTTTGCATAGCTGCATGCTTAAAGAACACAAGCGGCAGAAGCGGGTCTGAGTAAACCGTCAGTGCAAGGACGGTAGGAAAAAAGAAAGAAAAGAACAAGAGTGTGAAGTAATTAATAATAAAAAAAAAAAAAAAGGTAAATCTTTCAATTTGTGCGATGGTATTCATACCCAACTGGACGTGCTAACTCCTGTAGTTTATGATTGCAACCCTGCACACAACAATGTGAGCAAATTTCACCCCCCACCCCACCCCCCCACCTCCCTCCCCAGATCTGGTCTGGTTGCGCCATAAGTCAGCATCAGATTAAAAAGCTGGAATGAAAACAAGCAGAGCTCTCAGTCTCAAGGACCAGCAGCGAGAATCACTGAGCTATGGATAATGTATTCAGCATATCCGACAAGAATAATAAAAGAAAATTACATATGTATTACTCCCACCAAGGAGATTATGTTTTCACCTGTGTTCAATGGATGGTCTGTTGGTTTTCATAGAAACTGCTGGACAGATCATTATGAAATTTTGTTAAAGGGAGGGGACATGACAGTTAAAACAAGAAGTTCTGTAAGGAAACTTTTTTTAATATCATCCCCTAACATTACAGGAAAGGACATTTGTCAAGATTTCACTGTTGAAACTATTGATTTCCCTAAAACTCCATGGAGGAATGGAAGTAAAGACATAAGCAGGATTGTTCAGGGAGGTATACACAGAACTCAGTGCCATTCAAATTCATAAAATTCCCCTCTGTTCACACGTTCAGTTTGTTTCCGTTTGTTTCTTATTTTTCTGAAAGGAATATCGTAACTTTTGATGTCATACGTGCATCCATCCTTACTGATTGAAACATTGGGTGCATGGTCCTCCTATATGTTGTAGATATAGACTGAGATGAGGTCAGAATGATGTCAGGCCCATTAACAGCAAATGGGAAAACTATATATATAATACGTATATAGTGTGTACAAATTTTGGCCTGTATGACATTGTGCGGTCTTCCTTTTTGAGTATATGTATTCAAAACTGATCCTAAAGCAAAATATATTGGAAACCCAGGAATATAGATCATCCTAAATCCCATTGTCATACCGTATTCCACAATTCTCTTGCAAATATGTTAATATTTCCAAAGACAGCAGGGATACGATCATTTAGGTTCTTTAACATTCAGCTGAGTTTGAAACTTCTGCGAGCTAAATGTCACTGATCCCCCTTCTCTAATTCACATATTCTGGAAATACATGAACTTTCTCCTTCCCTGTTCTTGCATATTTTCGTTTAAGTATAGGTCTGCCTGGATTATCAAAATATTACAATTACATCCAGAAAGACAATAAATTTATACCAGTTAAAAATTAACATAAATAAATAAACTCAATTCCATTGTAAATTTTTGGGCTTGTGTTTTAAACAGAGATGCTGAGTTTGGAGAGATGTGTCAAAATAGTTGAAAATAAGGAAGTTCTTTCTTATTACAGAAATCGAAGATATATGTCAAAGTTAGAAAGTCGTGAGATGAGTCACCGTGTCACTCTATGTAGAGGCCAATTAGAGAGTGACGGACAGGAAATGGAAGAGCTAGCGGCACTGAAACAGTTTGGGGGGTTTTCTTTTTTCTTTTAAAAGAATGACGATGAGATTCGTACATTACAAATATGTGTGTGTGTGTGTGTGTGTGTGTGTGTGTGTCCATTCATACTGTATGCTTTGCATTTGACACACCAGCCGTGTCTCCTATGACAGAGATTAATGCAGTTCTATGGATGAGACTAATTGACCTGCAGGCCACATGCATCAATGTACAAATGGCAACCATGTTTAGAGAAAGATAATTAACCTCTGCCAGTTTGTGTCACTCAGAGTGCTTGCTAAGTAACACACGGCCCTCCTTTCTTTTCCCCCCTTTGGTGTCCATCTTTACTACAACCGGCTGAATAAATCACACTACAAGCTTCAAATCAATCACAGTGATGATTCTGTGGAGAAAAAAAAAAGGGGGAGATAAAAAAAGCGCGAGCCTGTCAGGGCTATAAGAACGGGAGGATGTCAATGCCTCACTCAGACAGCTAGTCCGAAGAGGCCACTTCCCCAGACAGGAGGACAAGATTAAGTTCACCTGCATTCAATCCAGATTCTCCCTGGTCTTTAAGGGAAAGAGATGCAACACAGAATAGCATTCCACACTCTCTAATGTAAATGTCGTCTTCAGGAAAAAATCTATTTCATGATGAATTCAAGCAGCTACAACTTGAAAAATAGACAAATTTGCCATTTTTTCCCCCCCAACTATGACATCATCCTCCTGAGGAACCTGATGAATAGTAAGAAACGGTGTTTTCAAAAGATGCAGAACATCGTCGTTCTTTCCAACAGTTCAAAACTTTAGTTAATTGATTTTTTTTTTCTTCTCCCCTCACACTGTTGCTTCTCATTTCCAACACAGCATGAAAGGCAGTGAAATAAAAACATCTTAGCAGCAAATCGGCCTCACCATGGCAACAGTATCGATCAACCTTCCAGGGTCCTCAGAAAAATCTATCACTCATGTCCATTTCCCTGCATTAACAGTTCAGTAGCTATTCATGTCCTGAATAGACAACCATGATATTTAGCTTCTGGCAATAAAAAAAAAAATACAATTACTATTTAGCTTCCATTATGATTCATACACGGGTGATACAAGAAATGGCCTCACTGGGAAGCAGAGCAGCTCGAGGAGAGAGGGCAATGTCTGCATGCTTGAATATCATGACCGAGACAAACTGAACAAACATCTGACTTCATTTTGAAGTAAATAAAATCTGCCTGGCTTCCATAATTATATGTAAAAACAGGAGCTTTCTTGGCGCTTTTTGATATTTTTGACAAGAATCCTTCCCTACTCCATGGAATAAACCTGCTGTCAAACGCTCATCAAAACGCCGTGACGCTAACGAGGCTAAATGGGCTCGGCGCTCTCACTTTGGGGCGTGCATTGATTCATGTAGTATTGCGTGGCTTTACATTTCATTTGTCATCATTCATCATAAGCATTCAGACGTTAACTTGAATGCGTCTGTAGATCGGACCGTTGTGTCTGCGCTTTGGAGAGAGATGTACAGAGTGAAGGTCAGAGCTGCATGACAACAGCTGTCAATCCAGATTCCTCAAGCTGGATCTGAACACTGCATGGACTAAAAGCCACACTCCTATAGTTTTTTTTTTTTTTTATGTTGGCACATCCGGTGGAAAGAAGACATTGGAGAATGTAATAGAAATCCCTGCACTCCCCTTTAAAACCTTCAAGTTTTCACAAATCTGTGAGTGTTAATATTACACAGCTTGGATAAAAATGAGACTTTTACAACCCTCACATTCTGAGACGAGAGCCCATACTTCTCTGAACCTCATTATCCCCCCCCCAAAAAACCTGAGCAACTGGAAAATAGTTTTCTCATGTGAGGGGCCCTTTTTGGTAATTTCCACTGGCATTTGGATTTCTGACAGAAGATAAGGGTACGCTTGTAAGTGTTCATTCCATTTCGTATGACTCTGCGGAGGTCAGAAATTATTGCATCACTAAGCACCAAAGTGTGGGCTATCAGTGTCGATGCTGAAGTTGCTTCATTCAGATCTGTTCCATTCCAAATAATCCAATAGCAATTGAGTGTTTGATTCAGGAAAACTAATCATAGATGTTCCACCATGTGTTCATGATCCCCAGTTTATGGGATGTTGGGGAAAATATGAGAACTTATGTTAACAAATCCATGAAAACTACTTGAAATACACTGAATTTGCACTTCATATTAATAACAGTCTCTGTTGCCACAATGGGATATGGATTGTGATCCAGATCTTAATGATTATTTTCATTAATGTTATTCATTAAGTTGGCAAAATGACAAAAAAAAAAAACCCAAAAAAAACAGACATTTTCTGTTGCAGGAAGTGAAAATTTATCCAGAATCTGAATCTTTTCCTGGTCCAGCCTCAAAATTGAGTAAATTTTTCTTTTCGCCCAAGGTGTACCCGAATGCAACATCAGATCAGAATCTGCTGACAGCCTTTCAGAATATCTTGGAGACGGACTCACAAACTAACTCTTAGGAACACAGGAGTTTTGCCAGCTTGGACTGATAAAAATAACATTTATTAACTTGGTGGATGAAGGGTGGATGGGGGACCAAAGCCAGTCTGGACGGGTGTAACTCTCCATTCAATGGCTGTAAAAATCAGAGAATGACTACTATATAAAACAAAGTGTGTAGCAGTGTGAGTGTATACATTGGAGAGGAAGGAATGGGGGGTGAAGGAGGGGGCGCTAAAAGCAAGTTAAGCACTTAGATGCAGTTAAACAGCTACTTACAGCCTTGGCTAGGCTAATTAAACTAGAACTAAAACACAAAATGGTATGGATGCACGCTTCATTCCATGACCACAAATCATTAGCAGCTGCAGCAGCATCTCGGATGTTTCTCCCCGGTTTAAATCCTGACTTCCTCACAAGGGAAAAATCCTACAGAAATCTACACATTTGCAAAAAGGATCCACTTGGTATTGCAAGCAATTACATGTTTTGCTATGGAGAAGTGTCTTAAATAATTAATCTGCTGCGTTGGTGCCCTGCTGTGTTCCTCATTCCACTGCAGCAGCAGCAGCATGGGTCAACCTTATCCATCAACTCTCAGTCATAAGGAGTAGAAATATACCCCCCCCCACCCCTCTTTTAAACCCTAACTGGTTTTGAAATGAGCAAATTCCCTTCATTGACTTGCAAGCCACCGATCTCAGTTAGGGTGCAAAGTGTGTGGAACAGCCTCATTTGTGGAAAGCAAACCCCCACTCACCCATAAATCTAAACATTAAGCCCCCCCCCCCCCCAAACTATTCATAAAAATGTCTGCAGTTATTCCATAGGAGAGCCTCAAATAATCTTGTGCAATCACATGAAGCGAGGCTGTTTGTTCTCTGGAGTGGGGGGGGGGTCGTTAGGTTTGGGGGGCTGACAGTGCCCACTCATCGACACCGTGGAGTGGGACTGGAGCAGACGGGAGCTGTTCGTTCAGCACCACCGGGGACAAGCAGCGGCGCACCGGGCTGTCGTGTCCACGCTGTGTAGTGGAGGGGAAACGCACTCCAGCCCCCCCCCCCCCCCCATCCATCCCACCCCCACTACACCTTCTTTTTGTTGTGATCCTTTAAGATGGAGAGAAGCTAAAAGACAACCGGTTATGTAACACAAATTTTTGTTTTTTGTAATAAATGCAAAAGATGTGTGGTTTTTTCCTTTTTTTTATCCCAACGTGGGAAGCCAAATAAGCATCAATTCCACCCCCCACCCCCCTTCCATCACCACCTCCTAAAAGGCTTTCAGAAACTAGACCCATGGAGGTGGGAAAACACACAATTTCAGACACACAAAACTGTTGCACAGTCACAGACTTGCCTGAAAGAGGCGTAAGATGTTGGCGACCATAATCGATATGGAACTCGCCGATGCGCCGATGACTCCCACCACTTTTTCCGGCTTGACGAACACCGGTGGCTCCCCGTTCGTGCACCTCACGTCGGACGTGTCCTTGGTGATCAGGGCTTGAACGAACGTTAAGGACTGTTCGAGCGCGTAGGTATCCCTGGAGCAAGTGTCCAACACCCGGGCGCCCAGCGTGATGTTGGGTAAGAGTTGATCGTCCTGGTTTATTTGGTCCAAAGCGTACATCATGGCCTCAAGCCGCTGGATGCCGTTTTCCTTCTTGAGATCCCCGCATGGCGTTCCGTCGATCCCTCTGGCGTGGACCGGGAAGAGTCCTCCAAGAGTCAGGTGCCCCTCGGTCCGGATGGAATGGGGCGCGTAAGTCTCCTGAGGCAGCGCGAAATCCACCACAGCTCTCAGGAGCCAAAGCGCTCTCCACACGGAGCCCGGCTGAACGCGCAAACCCAGACCAGCCATGATCGAACTTTTAAGGGAAAAGGAAGGGGAGACTGCGATCCGCCAGAAGATACGAAGAGGATATCAGAGAAGTTTTATTTTGTTGTTGTTAAAACGAACCCATTCTTGTCACAAGGGAGGAGAGCCAACGAGCTGGGCTGAAGATCCGACTCGCAGGAGATGGCTGAGGCAAACTGCGCCCATCGCGGTTTTTTTTTTTTTTTTTTTTTTTAGCTACGAAGAGTGAAGCGGTGCAGCTTGTTGAATGGTGAAGCCCCCCTCACGACAATTTAGTTCCCCTTGAAACAGGAGGCTTCATCCAGGAAAATATCAATATATTATTTTACATAAAAATAATCTGAACACTCGCCGTAAATAATCTGGCCTGATTTTTCCCATTTATGCTCACTCCAAATGGAGAGAGGGGAATAAAATGAAGCCGTTTATCTCCACAAAAGGCAAATTCAGGAACGAATCACTCAAAACCAACACTTAGAGGGTTTGGACCGGCAGAAGTGGGTGACATTCTTGTTGCTCAAACCAACTCCATGGGACCGCAGGAATTGCTCGGGGCTCCCGGGGGCGCATTTCGTATCCGGAGTCTCCAAAGGAGGAAAGAAAAGGAAAAATCGAGGTGAAATGTGCGTCCGTTGGAAGGAGCGAAGGAAATCCAGCTAATTAAAGCCCTGGCTCTTCCTCTGTCTCCGCGACCGGTCGCATTTATTCACAATGAATGAGTCACGGAGAAGGATTCGCTGCGCGCCGACTTCTCAGCCCCCATTGCTGGTGAGACGTCATTCCTCTGGCTGGGAGGAGGAAAAAATAAAAAAAATAGAAAGTGGCATCAGTCATGGTGATGTTTTCAGGAAGTTGGCGTTCCAGCGTCTTCAGACAAGAAGAGAGATGGAAAGTAAACACGACGAATAAACGCACTTTTATTGTTCCTCCCTGTGGCTTTTGTGCGCGCAGCATCTCGGCGTTCATAATCTCTCCTCCTCTAGTTCTCCTCCCTCCTTTAATCCCCATCCAACACACACACACACACACACACACACACACACACACACACACACACACACACACACACACACAAAAGTGCTTCTTCTCTTTTTGACGCTGAAGGTTGCGCATATGGAGCAAAGATACGTGACGTTCCAAAAACGCAACGGAGTTTCAGGTTGTGTGTGTGTGTGTGTGTGTGTGTGGGGGGGGGGTCCTGAAATAGTTTTGTGTTCAATACTGATGCACCTTTAAAACGGAGGAGAAAGAGGGGGGAGGGGGGAGGCACACGTTAGGAGGGGTCCAGACTGGTCTCCCAGGCAACCCTGTCTTCGGAAGATACTCCTAATTCATCCTGTGTGCGCCCTCCGATCCAAGCGCGCACACACACACACACGCACACACACACACACACACACACACACCCCATGCTGGCATGCACACTGGCACACATAGGGATTTGCTTTTGGAATCCCCCCCCCCCCACACTTCTCAACAAAACATCACCACCACACTATGTAATTGCACTTTCATGAATTAGATGATTATGATCAGTTTGCGTTCATGGGTTTACATTAGAGCCATGAACCCACAAGGGAATCAATCAGCAGCATGAAAAAAAAAAAACCAGAAAGATTTGTGTGAAGTCGATTTGAAGCTGTTTTCTTTCAGCAGATTCCAGCGTGAGAAACTGTGCCCACATATTCTCATAATTCATGTTCTTGCCCTCATTTTCAAGTAACCTTAGGAACTGACCACTTCTACCACACATCCATCAATAAATAGCATCAAGCCGGTGCTGCTGTTACTGGAAACTTAGAGGGGCGCTGTGGGAAACAGTAAACGGATTAATGGATAAATCTGTTTAAGTTGCCTGATCTTTGAATATTAAACAGCCTCTGAGATTTGCTTCAGCCTGAAAATTATTCTAAGGCATGGAATCCCAATTTGTGGATATGTTCATTCCATTCGCTCCTGTTCAATTTAAAGATTAGAAGAGGCAGATGTACACGTCTAATTGAAACATGTTCTATTCACATTACAGGCTTGGATGGACAAATTTCTAATTAATTGAGTTGAATTGAGATTAATTGAAGCCTAATCTTTTTCCATGTAGTTTATTTATCTCAATTCATCCTTCAGCGGAAAAAGTCATTCATGTGTCAGTCCGAGCGTATTGATTGTGGTTGCGGGTGTGCAAGGGTTGGACGTTTGGGGTGTGGGGTGAGGGGCAAAAAATTCATGAGATGCACCAAAAATACTTTTAAGGACACTGTGTGGGAACTGCTGGGAACAGACTGCTGAGGAGAGAGATGAGGGATGCGAGTGGGGAGGGAGGCAGATGGCCGCCTCCACTGTGAGCGCAAGGAGACAGGCAAGCAGGCGATGGGAAAAAAAAAAAAATGCAGCAACAGTCCCTACAAATGACACCCTGAGAGACTGGTGTCGCCATGCAAGACACTAATACCAATGCTCAAACTCTGTAGTGAGAGCCTGACTCTCACTTACACTGTCAATGGAAAGGTTACTTTTGAAAAATGAGGCCCTCGCTGTGATTTAATTCACTGACTAACTCCAGGAAGAGGGGCTTTTCCCCTGGGGGGTGGAGGGGGAGGCTGCGTGATTCAGACTGAGATTACACTTCAGTTTGGATCTTCTCTCAGTCACATGTAACTAACACACACGCGCGCGTGCACGTGAGGGCACACACACACACACACACACACACACACACACACACACACACACACACACACACACGACTAAATCCTATTTAAATTTCATCATTGGATGCAGTAAAACACAAGCGAGGAGGGGGTCGTCCTGGAAGATGTGTCTCCCCCGACATATAGCTGACCAAACAAACAGAAATAGATACGGTTGCCAAGGGGTTGCGCTGCATTTCGGTGCATCCCACCAGATAAATGATGTTCTCCCTCTAAAGATTCACAGCTTTTGTTTCCAAGCGTTCAATAACATGTTTGCTCAATGCGGTCTTCTTTTAAGTCAATTACGGCGGCGGGGTTGTGTACTCCTTTCAAGAACAACGAATAGAGGAAACAATAAAAAGTCAACTTACAGGACAAGAGGTAATAAGGTTTCCTCTCGGGCTGACACGAGGCACAATGGGGTCTGTCTGTCAAATTAATTAACCTGGAAACCTGTTTAATTCCCAGACTCAAATGAAAGGGCCGTCTTATCCACAGGAAGGAAATAACTCCAGAGCAGGAGGTAATTGCATGTCTGGGTGATTTGTGTGAAAGCATACAGGGTACCAGTCTGTTTGGAGTCATGCATTCTCTGCCAGGGGGGGGGGGCGGTGAGGTGTTAATGTTAGATCAGTGCAGGGGTAATGTTAGATTATCAACACCAAGGTCACCAATGTCTCATTTTGTGCCAGGCTGCTTTTTGGAATAATAGATCTATATTTTTCTTCTCAATTGCAGTCTGTGCGGAGGAAGAAATCACACCTTAATGCTACAGTAAGAGAAAGATTCATTCTCACCCCTTTTTTTTTTTTTTTTTTTTTTTTTTTTTTGCAGTATAAGCAAATACAAAACAGGTGCAATGTAGCCAGGATGAGAGACTCTTCCACACTCTCAATTATGATTGTAATCCATCTGTCATACTTGCTCCCACCTCATTATGTCTCTGTAAAGACGCTGCTGTGAGCTCGGGACCCATTCACACTCCAAATGCTGCAATGCAGGAAGATAATAGCCCAGCTACCATTGTAAAATTTATCAGAAAGTTCTTTTTTTTTCTTCTTCTTCTTTTGCCTTTTCTTTGAAACTTACGGGTTATTTGACAATGAATCTGCTCAGATGGTTGATCCAGACTTGAAGCCTTTGAAACAAAGTGAAAGTGGAGGAGAAAAAGGACAAACAACCCTCTGCTGTTCTTCTTTTGTTTTCTTCCTTATAGCTACAAACACCTAATCCTGCTTAGGAGCCTGTCTGGTAAAAACAATGATAACATATATTCTAGGTGGCAGTAATGGGTCTGAAGTGTTGGCCTCCCACCTACACACTATGGAATTTTCTAGAGGCCTTATTAGCGGGTGACTAGAACTTTGATGGCTAAGCTAATGGTCCACTGGAGTCAGATGGAAGTGAGTGCAGCTATAGAGGATCTCCAGAAGAAATCTGATTTTAATGCCAAAGACTTGTCGCATTCTTTCTGCTAATTAGCTGGAAAATATGCATGTGTGATAAGAAGAAAGAAGCCAACATAAAAACAGTATTAGCTCTAATGACTACAGTATTTTCTGCACTATAAGGCACACCTTCAATGAATGGCCTATTTTGAATCTTTTTCATATGTAAGGCCAACTGGATTATAAAGTGCATCTGATTATAAGGTGCACCTTGAATGAATGGCGTATTTCAAAACTTTTTTTCACAAATAAGGCCCACTGGATTATAAGGCAAGTTGGTTTTTGAGAAAATTAAAGGCTTTTATGTGCCCCTTATAGTGAGGAAAATACTGTAATGTTTCTATTAAACAGTAATAATTTCTTATCAAGAGACAAATCAGGATTTAAACTAATTAAAAAATGAATAAGTTCTGGAATACTCTGAAGCACAAACTGTATAAATAACTTTGCACACATTTTGTGATGAAGCCACAACCAGCTGCCAGTTAGATCAGCTTGGCATGAATACTGGAAAGATGGGGCTTCGTCCGAGCAGACACTGGCTGTTCCATCTGCACAAAAAAACCAAAGTGAAAAGGCCAGTTTTTTTTCAGGGTGTTATGATTATTTCAAGGCTGGCAGGAATAATGCTCTGGAGTCTCTTGTCAAAGTCAGGTTGCCAGGCAATCAGAAGAGACCCCCACTAGCATACTGGCAGCTTTTATAATGAATCGTTCCTGTCGGAACAAAGACTCAGCTGCTAATACTAAGTCTGTTAATATTATAGTTACTTTCTACACTTGTTTTTTATTTTGTTAAGTAAAGCGTTGCCATGCGTGCTAAAATTTCACAGCTAGTTTCTTCACAGCAAATCAAAGAGGAAGATAAAAACTTTATTTCTGAGATTGCGGATTTGGCTTGTTTTGAACTGATTTCTGTCTCGGTGGTGGAAAAAAAAAAACATTGGACTCTTTAAAATCTGTGGGTCCAAAAATATTACAGAGCTCTGCAGACTTCATGCGATGCAAAAAAAAAAAAAATTCACGACGCTAAACTCAAAAGAGGAGCTCAAATGTCAGCATGTTTAGATGGATGAGCTTAGAGATGAAGTCAAACCTTATGTTAATGAAGACACTCTCCCGTATTTCACAGATAGGCGTCATAACCTTATTGAACTTTCACTTCGGCTGGCAAGTCTCCAAAGTTTGTAATTCAGTTCAATTCATGCCCTGACAGCTAGAAACCCACCGCCAGCCAAACTCTCACATATTTTTGCATTTCACAAGCCGTCAGACTTTTCTCGTTGTGTTGTTGCTGCACAAATAAACCTGTTCTATAATTTTTTAGATTACTTTACATTTGTAAAAAAAAAAAAAATGTTGTTGTCTTTGAGACGGTGAGAGAGGATAGTGCCCTTGCTGCTTGAATTAACTTTTTTGCTGTTTGTGTTGCAAAATAACATATTTTTTTTTCTCATCTTGCACAGCTCATTACCATACGGAGCAGCTCTCGACGACTGCAGTGGAGGGCAGCCCTACTTATTTCAGATAAGTACCCCTGCAGTAGTTTGAGAACACAAAGGCACACACACAAACACATTTTTAAACACCGATTTGCTCGTCTCCACTGCTGTGCAGTTCATCAACGAGTGAACATCTTCCCGGTGATTGGGTAGAAATTATCAAATTACCGCACAAAGCTATTGCAAAAGGTGAAAAAGATAAATCACTACATTGTCAGCTTGATTTTACACTCATGTTCCCTGTTTCCGCTCTCCTTTTTTTTTTTGCTAGAGGCCACTCTCAATTTACACAGGTTGGAATTAAAGTAGACCCCATTTAGACCATGTGCATGCCTGAGGAGGGTGCAGAATGACAGTAATCCCCTGGGCTTATATGTTCTGTGAGCTCAGTGTCTCCATGGTCTCCCAGCATCCCTCCTGCCTCTTAGCCATGGTCGGTCTCCCTTTTGGACTCCCCATGGCCCCAGCGCTCCCCCCAGGAGTACTACTGGAACTGTGAGTCACAAAAAGCTGCCCCCCCCCCCCAGGGATGCCACATTTTCCAACTGCTTGGGGGTCTTTTTATTTTTAGTCGACCCAGCTGATCCGTCTCACACAGAGCATGAATTAAAGGTGAGAAAATACATATATTCATTCCTGGTTTGGGTTCACAATAGTCACGGCTCGCTTTGGGTTGGACTGTGAATTCCTGGAACGTCATGGTCAAATCAGGGGGAGGGGGGCCTTGTCCCTCCCCGCTGAAGGATGTCGGCGCCGAGTGAAAGCGGGGAAACAGAGTGCACACTGTGTTTGGAGGGAGGAATGATTGTGTATGGCGGCGTTTAATGGGTGCCCAACGGTGTCGAGTGAGATTGAGGCCTGTCGACTCAGGGGCGCAGTACAATACAGACAGAGTAGAATAGGACTTCTTACGGCTGCTCGGGGATTGGATAAAGCCAAGTTCATTTGCAACACATCACGTTCTGTTACATGGTTTCCGACAATTCCACATATTTCATCCTCGGAACAGGCAATAGGCGTTTTATATCCTTCCCATTTCCTGCACCTTTCAGCTCGTTTTAAGCTCCTCTATGTCATGATGGTGTTTTTTTTTTTTTTCCCTTCAGAATTTCTCCCTCCCTACTTTCAAGCTGAAAATCAAATCTATAAATCAAAGGTAATGGAAGAAAGACACAGGAACTGAAGGGCATTTAAATTCTTTCAAAGTTCCCTAAACTACAGAGAGAGAAATAAACAGGAAATTAAAAAATGAAGGACCAAAATTGCAGCAATCCTTCTTTTCAGGGGATTGAAGTCAGGCGCGGTTCTTAATGTGCCTTCCTGTTTTATTCCAGTCTGTACTGTTGGGAATTGACCCTTATCTCTCATTTCAACATCCTTAAAGATGAAAAGGAATTATACTGTTTGATAAGAAACGAAAATAAGTGATTTAATTGTTTGTTTAAGTGACTCTGAGTCACTTAAAGAAGAAAAATAAAGGCTGTGATTCATATGCAAAAATCCCTTCAGTGTCAAAATACCATTTAAATGTGCTCCCTTTATACTGTCAGGCTGAACAACTGTGTTCTCACCTGTAGGTGATGTTTCTGGTGAACTATAATAGCTGTTGACCTTCAGATTGAACTTCATTATCAGATAATGAAAGGTTTAGAAGATAATGTTGGTGGGTTTTTTTTTCTGTTTTTATCTTCACAATATTATCCATCCATTTTCTTGTAGATGAGACAATCACAATCGTCTCGTCTCATCGTTGGCCCTGTGGGTCAGGGGTCAGCTGGAGCCAATCACAGCTGGTTTAAGGGGCGAGAGGCGGGGTACGACCCGGATGAGGAGCCACGTGAGAGACAAACAACCATGCACACTCACAAATATGAACCATTTGGAGTGAGAAAATTACCTGAAGTGCATCTTTTTGGAGGTGGGAGGAAGCTGGAGAACCTGGAGAGAACCCACGCAGAAGAGAACACACAAACTGCACAGAAAGGGAATCGATCCCAGAACCTTGTCGCTGTGAGGCGACAGCCCAACCCGCTTCACCACTGTGCTGCTGCAGTATTTATATATATATATATAATATATATATATATATATATATATATATATATATATATATATATATATATATATATATATATTTTTTTAGATGTCAGCAAGTCAGACCAAAAGCAACAAACTGATCTGAAGGCACTTATAGCAGAAAGGGCTAAAGGCTAGTCTGAGCCGGACTAGATTATAAGCTTTATCAAAAAAGGAAAGTTTTATACCTAGTCTTAAATATTTACTGCCTCCTGAGCCAAGATTGAGAGATGGATCCACAGGAGATGAGGGTGATAACTAAAGGCCACGGCTCCCATTCTGGTTTCAGAGACTCAAAGGACCACAAGTATCCTCACATCCTGAGACTCCATTGGAGCAAAAAGTGCCACAAGCTTTACATAATTTGTCAGTAATAGCTTATTAACGGCTTTGTTTTTTAAATTCCAATCTGTGCAGAGACGCCAATATGAAAGAAATATGATCTGTCAATCAATTCACATTAAAGTTCTCTGGATCAACTGAGAATCTTTAGAAAGTTATTGAGAAATGTTCCCCGAGCACCAAACATAAAGCACATCTGAGGATAAACGCCGTTTTGCTATATCATTCTGCAATTTTGGGGAGTGTTTGATTTTATTATGGTGCTGGCTCCCTGGTGAGATTAAGAACGCATGTAAATCTTACAGCAACTCATTAAATAGCTGCCGAGGTAGACGAAATGAAGAATATCCCCCCTTCGTCGTGACATGAGAACAAAACTTAATGCCGTACAATGCATCGTCAGGGAGCCAAGAGTGTGTGAAATTTCCTTTTTTGGTGTGGACGAAAGCAGCAGAACGAGAGGACTGCTTTCCCTAGAGCCACAGTTTGAATTGTAGTGCTTTTAAACTTTTGCACTTTTGTGAAATAATTTGGATCCTATGAGTTCAGACAGCTGGGAGGTATTTCCTCTTAGACAACCACACTGAAAAAGAAAACCACTAACACCCACTCCAATCTGGTTTTTAGTCTTCTGGGAAAGACTATCATCATTAACTCCCAGGTGGGGATACACCTCTGCAGAAACATTTTCCATTTGCAGCATCAATTTGTTTGCGAGGGTAATTTTTTTTTTTTTTTTTTCGTTACACGTGAAGCACATGAACATCATTCCATCCACGTCAAGTATAAAAAAAAAAAAAGATAATAATAAAGTTAAAGACATCTCAAAACGAACCGCAGAAACATTCTCTGGTGATTTCTGGAGCTGCAGGTCCTGTTCATCTCGACGGAGATGAAAAAGAAGCGAGACACTTTAAGTCGCTGTGATTTTTGTTTCTCATCATCTTCCTGCAAAAACATCTGTCAGATTATTACTATTATTATTTATGAATAAAGGCTTTGACATTTCCTCGCTGTGGCGTAATGAGCTCCATGATCTAACGCTTTCTACCGTTTTTTTTCTTTTTTGAACATGACATACAAGAAAAAAACAATCAGGCACCTGTGTTCACATTATAAACCTGCAAATAGGCTGATCTGGGTATGAAGATGTGATCACATGAAGTACATCACATGGAGAGACAGAGACTATATAAAGGCATAATTATGGGATGTAATCCTTCATAGCTCCTTCGCATCAATGAATGAATGAATACTTTAATAATCCCAAAGGGAAATTATCCAATGTAATGAAATCCTAATGCTCTCAAATACAACACGCCTCCTCTGATCAGCTAAGTAATGTTATTGATTACCAGCAAATAGACCTTTTCACATGACGTCAAATCTGGTGTTGATATTGACTATAAATTTGAGTTAACATGTCTTAATCAAAGACGAGTCAGGCGCTCGGTACTGTTTAAATAGATTTACCGCTTGCGTTATACGGATCAATATTCTTTATTCATTGATGTTTGAATGAGAAATTAGGAACTCAAATATAATCACATCAAAATGAAAAATGATAACATATGGTACTTTTCAACAAAAGACTCCTATACGATAAATTACGCTCCATCAAACTGAAGCCATAAATCACAGCACTCGCAGGCAACGGCAGGAATGAAAGCATGCTTTCTTTTTAAGTGGAGGCTTACGATTGAACCTCAAGGCATTAGAGTCCATAAATCGCAGCATAAATTATTAACCCAAATCAGGTTTAATGTGCCAAAAGAACCCCCCAGTGGGCGAGCTAATGCAACTAGCAGGAAACAAGGAGAACAATTAAAATGACCAGTGTGGCCAGCGACGGGGCCCTCTTTATGTCGGAGCCAGACTGGAGAGCAGGAAAAAACATCATCCCGTCAGACGATAGGGGCCATCAGGAGCCAGATCATAATAATCGAGAATTACGTTCATTTGAGAGTGGAAATATGCTGCTAGATTGAACCTTGAGGACAAAACTGATGAATGCTGCATCCTGATATGGTAGGAAGAGAGATGGAGGGAGAAAGAGAGAGAGAGAGAGAGGTCAGGGATGGAACCTGCCGGATTCGCTCTCAGGATGCTTTTTAGAAAAGCACGTGTGTTCAGGCTCACAAGGTGATAGAAGTGATTTGGAAAGTGCAGCAGAAGTAAAATGCGAACCATTAGCAGACGACCTCAGCAATCACAACGTGCCTGCAGGGTTGTGGGTATATCATGATCACGGGGCTGAGACCGAAAGCAAATAGAAATTCATTTCCTTCAGGGTCAGTAATTTTCTCCGCTGTTCATTCTGTAGTAAACATTTCTCAGCATTTCATTAACGTGTTCAAGACTCCCTGGTGGTGAGCTGCAGTTCACTGAACGCCAAACATTTAAGGGGCACTCTTCCCCCTGAAAACACTGTATTATATTGTATTATTATATTCTATTAGTCTTTCTTATAAATCCAATTACAGACATGTAGATAAAAAAAAAAAAGACTGGGGCTCAAGAAGATTGGTTTCACTTAAGGAAGATTGAGCTGAAATCAACTTACAGCACTGATGACATGTGACTGCTTACAACGTTTATCATTTAATTATTCATCATGTTTTCAGTGGAAAAAAAAAAAAGGAGCCACGCTGTTTCGGGAGTCCCAATTTTCAAAAGTACCTTCTTACAGCATACAGAATTATCCCAATGCCTCCACTCTGTTTACAAGATGAGCAAAAACCGCAGCTGTTTATTGATATTCACACATTCAAACATTGATGGAAAATTACCCCTGCAAAAAAACAAAAAAAAAAAAACACATCTAATCAGCCGGTCGTGGCTGTTTCTTACTTACTATTCGAGCAATCGGCTTTAGTTCTACACTGGGGAGGCGCTCCAGGACGCACTCTGATCTCTTCCTTTATCTGACAGAGAGATGGGGGGGGGGAAGGAGGAAAGGGAGTGCATGAGATGAGCACTGAAGCTGTCTTATTAGTGCTTAACTCTCCTACTTAGGCTTCCAGATTGACAGAGCAAAAAAAAAAAGAGAAATTGTTCGTGCTGGCTGTGCCATAAACACTGGCAGTGATAAATATCTGCTGTCACTTCCAACATGACTCACTTGTCTGAGTCTTAGTTTACTGCACACACACAGGAGGCTGGAGCACCGCAGCCATACACTGCTGCTTGCTGGATCCTTATCAGATTACAGATAATAGATCCACTCTATAAAATATCTTACGTTACAAAGAGAGTGAGCTGAAGTGGAACGCAGCTCGGCAAAATATGTTTAGTAGTGAGCGTATTTCTATAAAAGCTCACCAGCAGAGATGACGGGAAAGGGTGGTCTATTATGTTCCAGAGCATCTCTGCAGCAAAGACAGTTTTCATGTTCCTTCATCTCAGGATAGTTAAATATATGGAAAATATCAGCAGCAATAAAGAAAGGTACTTTAATTTTAACCAGCTGCATCAGTAGGGGTAGTAATGTTAGCAGTATGGTGTTATTGTTTAAATTATTACATTAACTGTGTATGTGTGTGTGTGTGTGTGTGTGTGTGTGTGTAGCACTCTACTGTACTTATACAAGTGTAGCCTATTTATAGTGTTGTACACACTGCTGAGTAGTTAAATCTGAAACAATGCCTCATTTTTATAGCCTCCTATATGTTTTTTAAGAGACATTTTTATACATGCAGAAGAAATAAAAAGCAAAATGCTGCCCTCCATACTGGAGTCGAGGAGGATAGTGTAAGTTTCAAGCACCACATATTTGCAGTATTTGAGTAAATACAGTAGAGAAAACGGTCACAAAGTCACAAAAGTAAATGTGAGGCAAAGGGAACTTTTGCAGGCTGAGAGGTGTGTTCTGTTCAGAGGAGGCCATAAATCTTTATCATTTATATAAATCTCAAATAAAAATGATTTGCACCTTTGCAAATTCACTGATTCCTTCTTCACAAGTCGCAGCTGTCGGCATTAATAACTGATAAATCAATCTGAATTGGTGCTTTTGTTCTTTGCATGTTCATAAGATTTTCCTCCCACGGTTTAAATGAGATGAGGAGAATTTATGACTCTAAAAAAATTACCCGTAGTTGGAAAAGTGACTTAATATGTGAACCTGAGATTTCTTCTGTGACAGCCTAACAGTCTGTCCGAGTTGATTTCGTACCTCCTAAACTGTGAAAGACTCCTCAAGGTTCCCAGATAAGAATGGGAACTTGTGAAAAATTAATGAATTTTGTGCGTTCCATTCATGCAGTAACACCAAGAACACAAACATCACTACTGACAAAGATTACTGCTCACATAAGACCAGGATAATTAGCATAAAGGTTTCAAGGATGGCAGAGGACAAAGTGTCATGATCATCAAATCATCTATCTTATCTATCTCATGTGTATATATGTCCTATATATAAGATTTAAACGCCACTAATAATGATTAACATTAATATTAGATAACCACATTCTCCAAATGTGTTGCCAAACTACCAAATACCCATTTAGCCACTTGTCATTTATCGCAGTTTAAATTCTTTGGCAAAAGGCTCTTCAAGGCTATTTTCCCAACATCCTTCATTATAATTCAGAATTAATTCATCAAAGCTGCAGACGTTGATCGGTGCAAGTGACAAAAGCTGAGCAAAGACTAAAAGGAACACCTGCTGAGAGTTTTACTGAAAACCAGTCTGTAGAGGACTAGCTGCTGCTTTCAGCCCCGTATAAAAGACATGAGTGTTCTTTAATTAAATTTTGTTTCCTTGCAGAAGTGTGATTAATCTATAATTTGTTGCAGAGAAACTACCCTTTTTTTTTTCTTTTTTTTTTTTACGCTGAGTGACATCTTAAATGTACCTCTGAGTAATTTAGACAAACTACCTCCCATAAATGTCAGACTCACCAGCACTGAAGTAGGCTTGTCAATACTGCGATGACATGCAGCGTGCACAAGCTGCTAAACAGACTGCAATGAAAAAAAAAAAAATCTTTACGAATCCTTGAACCTGCATGCAAGCGTTTCCTCTATTTGAATAATTCAAGCTGCAAAAAGGAAACGGCACAATGGCCCCCATAATCTAGCTGCTTTGAAAAGCTAATGTGAAGGTACTCTCTCGGATACAGTAAGCCACTTTGTTTGTTAAAAACTCACCAAGTGGCAAAAAAACATCTGCTATCTCTGCAGTCTCAAGGGGGCTAGTTAATTTTAGAAAGATAATCTCCTGCAATATGCTGGAGGGATTAAGACATTAAAAGTCCCAGCATGGGGAAGATGTTGAGGATTGTATAGTCAAAACGCTGCAAGAAAAGTGGTCGATGCGTTTTTTAGGAATATAGAAATCCGTTGACTTATCACGCTGATCACCCTGGTAGATCAAAGAAAAGCAAACAGCGGTTGTTCAGTGACATTTCTGTGTAATTTGCCGCCCCCACCTCTGTCTGTGAGCCACAAGTGATGATGATGGTGGCGATGGCAGTTTATCTTTGCGGTAATAGCCCTGTCTGCTAGCGCCAGTGATCACCTGCAGGACAGGAATGCCACACTGAAGCAGGGGGGAGCGGATGTCTCTGGCCTAATCAATGTCATTTGCATATGCAGGATAAAACTAATCCTCATCAGAGGGAGGCTCTCCACCTGAGGCTCGGCCTCATCCTTTTCCAAGCAATCTCTCTCTCTTTCTCTCTCTCTTATTAAACGGTCCCTTGAGAATATTCACCTTGCCAGAAAGAACAATGTACGCTACAACACAATGTGCCGAGGGAGGGGTTCCAAAGGGATGTTGGGATTTTATGTATGAAAGTGTGATGTGATGCAGAGTACACAAATCCCCACCAGGGCTGAGCTGAATACAGGACCTGCTATAATTCTGTTTGGGGGTCTGAAAGTCGAACCAAAACAGCGAGTTCCAGGTGAATAACAATGGGCCGATTTTTGCACGAATCAAGTTCAAAGTCTAGCCGGAGCGCTGCGAGCTCGGCCTGAAACCACCCGCCGCTGCCAAGGTTCTTAAACACCCCAGCCGGGGTTAACAGTCGGGGGCTTCCTGCTTTTTTTTTTTTTTTTTTGCTTGAATGCAACACGTAACACACAGGGCAGGAAAAAATACAACTAATACGCTGTACCTGCAGCAACCTGAGGATGTAGAAGTCACGCCTCTGTTGGAGGGATTTGTGTCATATTAGAGTAATGCTGAGCAGAAAAGTACTGGCTTTTAAAAGAACCCCTTGAAGGCTCTCTTCCCTCTCACGGACTCCCTTTTCTGTTTAAGATGAGAGCAATTTGCACTTTTAGATAAATGCATTTTTTTTCTGTCATGCAGCAGCTGCTTAAAAAAAAAAGGAGGCCTCGTAGGTGGGTGAGGCTGATAAGAAGACAGCTGGGGTTTTTTATTTTTATAGGGACTGGAAAAAGAAGGTGGCACTAATCGTGAAGAGGGGGATTTCTCCCACACCCGTTCATTCTGGGACACGATGACCCACCTACGACGCCAGGTCTTCACGCCGTGCTTTTTTTTTTTTTTTTTTTTTTTTTTTATCTTAACGTCTGTCACAAGGTGATGTTGTGCAAGCCTGTCCTGGCTGAGGGTGCATGAGAATCTCACTCTGTGTCTAATGGATTGTAGATCATTATCAGCTCTATACATAGAGAGTTCATCACCATGACAGGGGATTACCTTGAAACACGTACTACTGTATATTCTTCAGTCGATGCACTGCTCTAATCTAGCTGTTTTTGGCTTGACTGCACGACTGAATCCAACCAGACACCCACGACGCTCGCAGTCATTTTTTTTCTGGCATGCTGGTTGGATGTGAAGCCTTTTTTGAAAGTCATTCACGAGACATACTACCATTATGAAGATACCTGTAAGTATGTTTCACCTGATATTCTGCTTGGAAATTCACAGCATTGGTCAGAATCTCTGTAAATCAGATTGATGATCCATTTTCCCTGCCCTGGGGCCACAGTAAATGTAAGGGCCTGAGATCCATCGGCGGTGCACAGAGACAGATGGGACCTTGTCTGCTGTGACCTTGCTGAGCTAATATTTATCACAGGCCTTGTCTATTGCCTCATCATTAAAGGTGTCGTGGCTATTAACGGTGAGGAAATACTTCAATGACACTCTTTTTCTTGGACAGGACACAATCTGGACGATGCAAAATCAAAGTGTGGTTTGTTTTTGTTTTTTTCAAGAAACATCAAAATTATACAGATTTTATCCTCTAAAAACAGGGGTGTCACACTCATTTCCACTGAGGGCCACCACAGCATAATGGCTGTCCTCAAAGGGCCAGATGTAACTAATAAATGTAACTCAATGTAATGTAAAATAAATGTAACTACCCTTTAATGTTAAATAACTTTGAATTGATTACTTATTCGAGTTACAAACATTAAAGTTGCACGGAAAAAAATATGTTTGTTTCTCTGTTGTAACATGAATCCTTTTAATTTGTCAGGTTATTAAAGCCACAGAACTCCATCAATCAAGGATCAAACTATCAATGAATAAAGAAAAATAACATCAGACACAAGTTAGGACATAAAAAGTTTTTGTCAGAGATAAAACGGGCTTAATTACTGCATTGTGGGAATTACTCAAAGCATACTTTTAACCTATTTATTTTTGGACACTCTGATCTTTTATGCTCTCGTGGGCCACATTAAGTGATGTGGCGGGCCACATTTGGCCCCCGGGCCTTGAGTTTGACACATGTGCTCTAAAACATTAAAATACTCAACACAATAGTAACCTTGGTGTTTCACCTGATAAAACAAGTAAATATAATAGGTAACTTTATTCTAGCAGGATGAGCCGCCATGGAAATAATCAAGAATATCGGTGATAACATTTCATTATTTTGTTGCTTTCACTGGTTTTGTCTTCAAGAAATCTTTTACTTTATATTCCTTTATGATTCAGGAACTGTTTGATTTTATATTCCTTTAAAGCGATCATCTCTATGTCATCCATTTAAATAAATGTTTGCAAATTACCATCTTTTACTAAATAATGTAAAACAATTGTGATTAAGCTCATGGCCCGCTCATTAAAGCCATATTCAATAATAATCGGAGCTCTTAGTTACTTCCAAAGCAAAATAAACATTACCAGCAGCTGCAGCGCCATATTAAATAAATGGGGCACTACGACTTGGCATTTCTTATAAATTACTCACAGAAAATAAGCTTATCAGCGAGCCTAACTCTTACTGCTACTGTTCAGCACAAATATGGAAACAGAATGACTTTTGGCATTTTGACAGCAGATTAGTTGGAAATATTGAGGCGAGTAACAGTCAGCTGTTAGACAAACAGCTGTGTGTGTGCCCAGAGTGTGTGTGTGAGTGTGTGTGACCTGCGCTGTATCTTCTACAGCAGAAACTACAGATGTGACCAAATCGACCAGGACTAAGATCAGTCATCGTATTTACAGTAGATCACACAGATCTCTAAAAGTTCTTACCATTATCTTGGTATGTAATGACACACTCAACCCTCCTGACTCTGTCTGTTATGCGTCTAAAAATAAACTCATTATCTCATTTGGATCAGCCATGTGTTTCCAGATGAAGCTGTTTGCCATGATGGCAGCACCTCAGACTGTTCACAGACTGAAGAAAACAGTCCAACCTCCAAACAAATGAGCCTCAGGAGGAAAACCGAGGGTCAGTATTGAAGTGACCTCGCAAGAAGTTGCTGAACAAGTTCATATTTATGTCTGGAATTAGTTTAGTTAAGTTAAAAGAATGGAACATTCTGTTTTTTGACAACTCTGTATATGTGTTAATGTAAGACTAGGTTTAAATTGGCAGTTGCGTGGTATTCCTGGAGCTGCTACTCTTCTGAAGACAAAACCATAGTCAGTATTTCTTCTATATTAGCAAGTGCAAGAAGACGTACTGAATAATTAAAGAACTGTGAAACTATTTTCTCCAGCTGTTTGAATGAGAAACTTTAGCTGGAAAAATTCTGAATTTTTTTGCAGTTCTGGCTGAAACTCAAACCATATTATATTAAACATATGTTATACAATGGGTATTATTCTTATTCTTATTATTATTACTAACTTTTGTGCATATTGCATTCATACCATGCTATTTAATTAATGATTAATAAACAGTAAGAAATTGATAAATAAAGATAAATTCCATAACTTTAAGATCAGCTTTGCATGAGAAAAGTCAAAAATTAAGGTTTGTAGAAAAATCTAAACATTAAGGTACACCTACAGAATTTTTCTTGGTTAATATTTCTGTCAAATTTGCCTTGCTATGCATGCAAGCTACATTTTCAAGACAATCCATTAATTTACTCAACATTTCTTTATTGTTGAGTCAGTTTTTTTTGCTGTTTTGAGGAATTTCCAGCCTCAAAAATCCACTGATGTTCGGAATGAATTACAACGTTGGAGTTAAACCAAGAAATATGGCCGAGGAAGCGATCCAGAGGGTCACTGTTACTCATAGATAACCAGAAAGAGAGCGATAAGGAAATAATCACAACAGAGAGGTGAAGGCCGACCGCAATGACGGATGGGCTTCCACTTTTATTTTGTGCGGTCGATCTCACTTTATCCAAACCAAAACTCTCCGTCTGATACGTCCCGACTTACACAGACAGTTCAGTCTCTTCTAACCTTTCTGCTGCTTTCATGCAAAAAAAAAAACAACAACAACAACCTGCCGCAAGCCCAAATTCCCTTATCTACAGTTTCTTATCTCATTAGCTTTGGCCTAGGATGAGCGTTGCTGCTTTATGATGGGGGAAAATAATCTATTGAAATATGAGATAATTTTGAATCAACTTTATCAGCAAAGCAATTTAAATTTTGATAATGAAGAACACTTAAAGTCCCCCCCCTAGTGCCCTTGTACAACAGTAAACAGCGGGTGGTAATCATTGTGTAATCACTCAAACAACAGCGCACATCCAAATCCCCGAGCCTGCAGCCGTCCTCCAGGCAGCCCGGCCCCTGATATTTGCCAGGCTTATGATTTGTTCCGGGATCCAAGCAATAAGTAAAGCCTCCTCACGGCCTTGCAGCCAGATTGAATTGCGCAAACATGTTGCACCTGGTGCAGCTACGCCCGGGCGAGTGGAGTGGAGCAGCAACACTGTTTGCATCCACTATCTGATGGCTGCAACCTTATTGAAAATCTCATAATGATATTTGGTGAGCTTAATGGCGGCCCTCTGCAGGCTACAATCAGTCTCACACAATCCTGTTTCCCCCCCCCCCCCACACACACACACACACAGCCCTCAGCATCTCCTCTTCCTTTCCTGCATCTTCTGCTTTCACAGCGTGCGACTGACAAACAGCAGCATGATGTACGGCCGTCTCGCATTGTCGTTGCACTCATTTGTCTTTTTGCACTTTGCTTTTAAATAGAATTATCATCTTCATTAGATAATCAGTGAGAGGCGCTGCAGGTGGGGGTCCACTTGAATTCATTGTGTTGCTCTTTATTCTGCAACAGAGCAGTGAGGATGACACCGCTAAGGATTCCATTCCCCCCATTTAAGGATACTTCAGCATCTGTGGGAAATTGTTATAGTGACAGAGGTTCACATATGGATAATTGGAGGAAAGTGGGTTTTTTTTAGTCATTACACCCTAGATAGTGGATGTAGGATGTCCATAGGTGCTGAATGTTAAGAGCTCCTCTTCAACATGAAGGTGTTATGATGCCTTTTGCCCACAGGAAGCATTAAAGTCTCATTTAATGTTTTCTAATGGACTCATACTCTCTTTAAAGGAAGACATGAAGCTACATCTTAGCCTGAATTTGCATTATCTAACCTCTAGAGCAGACAGTTTACTAGTTTATCCCAAGGGGCGTAGAATACATCACGTTCACTAACATAGCTAGAAGCTTTCTGTTCACATTGGCATTCACGTAGTGGCACATTTGCAATAATTAACAGAGCTAACTTGTTTATTGTGATAAATAATGGAGTAGAAGTAGCTTTACTGAGCCTCACACTAAATTGCACTCATTATCAGACTTTTGCGAATGCAGTAACACAGACTGCTAAGCATGACGGCGGAAGGTCATTGTGATCATTAGATAATTCAGCTGGAGAGTGATTACGGCATCTTCTAATAAGACTGATTGCTAATGAGTGGTGGAAGAGTGACACCTCCTCCTGCATGGAGTCTGATTGCAAATGTGAATTCATTCATTCATTCATTTCTGGGCTGAATGGCAATCCAAACACAACTTAATGGGTTTTTAGAAAAGTTAGATGATAAATGACTGTCATAAAATAATCCTGATTGGATATTTAATTGGTTTATTCTGTTTATTTTATCACATAAGATGAATTTAATTATAGTGTAATAACACTAAAACGTCTTTTGAAGAAAAAGAGCTATTTATCGTGAAGTCATCTTTATGTTATGATTTTCTTTTACTATAATTTCCTTGATAAAAACGGCAGAGGTATTTGTTCATCTGTCCCCCCTGTTCAGCAAACTGGGTGGGGTCTTGGATCCTCATGTGGTTTGTGTATTTGTGGCGGTTTTGAATCTATCTTTATCTTCTCAATGATAAATATTTATTAATAGTTAATATTTTCAGATTTTGAATGTATTCTTTGCTCATTTGTTTTGTCCATTCAGAGTATTAAGCTTCTCTTTTACTGATCATATAAATAAATTGGATTGGACAGAATTGATTGTATTTGCGCTGCTTCCACATGGTCTGCAAGGAATTTACTCGCTGTTGCATCTTTTAGCCACAAGGCGGCAGTGTTCAGTGAAGGCTATTAAGTAAATGCATGATGGTCTATTCTGTTTTTGGGGGTGTCTGAGGGTGGCTTAGGACTACTTTTTAAAGTAGTAGATAAAAATACACATAACGTGTTAAGATATTCTTCGGTACGTGCTTTTAAAGTATAATTATTAAAGTAATTTGGTGCGGTTGTGGTGGATGTGGCGCAGGTTGGAAAATGTTGCAAGACCAGAAGCTATCTTCAGGTTGTAAAAGCGTTTAAGACAATTTTTGTGAGATCTAAATACCTGTAAACACTATATGCATTGCACATCATTTAATCCATAAATGTTAAGTTTCTGGACTCTCCAGTCAGTCAGAAGTGAAGAAGCCTCTTGGACGAGAGGTGAAACATCTTCAACCAACCAGAAGAAGTCCAGCTGATTTGTTTTTGCTCTTCTTGATTATTTTTAACCTACTCTTTCTGTATTCATGACAACAGATGCGCTGCAAGAACTCCGGTAATTGTGGTCCGCGTGACATCTCCTTTGTGCCCTACACGATAATCAATGGAGCTGATGAGGTGCTACATGAGATCTATTGTTGCTTTACTGTTTCAAACAAATGGAACGTTGTAATGGAACCTTATTTTTGACTCACTTTTTACAATGTCCAACCTTTTTTGGAATCTGGTTTGTAATTGTGACAGACCTAATACCTACCCTGGCTTGAAATAAATGCTTAAGGCCCAACAATGAAGAATTATCCTCTGGTTGAAAAAGGCAAAGATTAGAAAAAAAGGAGAGGAATGTTTTTCTCCTCTAGACCCAATTAATCACCTCACACCCTCCAGTGATTGGTCCTGTGAACGTTTGGAGGAGCCACACCAATGGATTAAAATTCCTGACTGTATGTTATGTAATTAAAAATATTTCTCCACCATGAAAAGCAGTGAAATGCTACTTAGAAGCTGATGCATTCACATAAACATTACAATATTATCATCTAACCTATCATTACAGATGACATTGAGTAATGCGCATTTATTTTTTGCTATTTTAAATATTTATGCTGATAATACTTTTACTTGGGGAGAATTTAGCAACACTTTCACTCTTTGTAAAGGCTACAGCTACTTTTTCCACCCCTGGGCTAAAAGTAAAGCTGTCAGACTCATGAGTTGCTCCTTTTTAGACAGACTTTTAGAAAAGATGGCCCTCATTTCCATGCACTGAGCGTCAAAATGAAAGGTATATTTTAAAAATGCTACAAATTCAGTCATGCGGTACTTGAACCAGGGGGCAAAGATTGGAATGGTTCCAGTACAACAACTCTCCATTTTGCTAGCTCCACCAATCCAATACCGCTACGATTAAAGCCGGTCTATTTTATTGATTGAAGAGGAAAGAGAGAAAAGCCCAAACCCTTACATGCTTCAATCTCTGCTTCTCCATCTAGAGAAATAAAGGGGGAAAGCCTCCCTTCGCCGTGTCCATGCGGTTAATGTGAAGCCGGCCTCTCCTGTCGCACTCGGCGACTCCGGCCATGCTCGGTTACATCATCTCATCACCTGGGAAAGTATTGGTGTTTAGAGTTCCAGAGAAAGGAGCCACAGGTAAAATTGAGTTACCAGTTCAGAGATGGTTTCATTTGCCAGAGAAGGGCCCCAGAGATCCCTGATGGAAATGCTAACTGCTCATCAACCTTCACGTCCCCAGGTGTCCCCGCCTGAGCACCAACATGGTGACGTGGCTCAGGTGGTGCAGACATCTGGCTGCAGGATCTCATCGGCTCTGTGGAGTTCAGCGACGTCAACCCCATCGATGCTGGGTGCTGCTCTTTTTCTTTGTAAGATAACATTCTGTTCCCGTTCTCATGTTGTAAAGCGTGCACAGATCACTAAATAACAGGAAACTGATTGCACTTGTTGATTCTTTGAATTTCATGCATTAGGTTAATCGTCTGCATTCATGGCCGCATCATAAGTCAATAATTAGTTCATGACTGTGATTTACATCAAATCTTGATTATTATGTGCTGTAATACTTATAGATCTGATTGATTTTTATTTCTAAGATAGATAAATCCACCATAAGTGATCTGCGGAGAGGGAGAGGCTGGAGCCTTATAGCTCACGCCCTGTCTGCCTCTGGTGATAACCACAGGGTAGGAAATGATAGGCGCAGAGGAGGAAAAAGTAATCCTGGGAGATAAGAACTGAGGCGGATGAAGCAAAGGAGAGGAGCAGTGGATGTGAGCAGAAGGAGAAAGAAACTAGAGGGACCGATTGGCTGAGCAAAAAAAAAAGGAGGACAAAATATGAGATCAATGAAAGGAAGAAAAAAAAGATGACATAAATGGGTGAAAACAGGAAAGAGATGAGAGGACAACAGATAAAATAACAGACAGCCTGCCACCCCACAGTCACACAATTTACTATGTTCTGGCCCATAATGTTTTATAGCACAATCACTGATAGCACAGTAGTGAGTGGTGATCTCATTTCACAACCCATATCCTTCAATAATGTGAACACAAAGGGAGAAGCGGAGCCATTAGCAGCGTCCAGCGCTCATCCACCGCTACTCATGCATAATTGGCTTCTATGGAAAAAAAAAAAAAAAAAGAACGAAAGGGTAAACAGCAAGCAATCATATTAACTCCTGTGAGTCCTAATTGAAATCCGTTAACAATCAGTGCAGATGATGGAGATGGTGGAAGCAACGCGGGGATGTGCAGAAGCTCAAGCCTGTGTTCCTGCCTGCTGATCTCTCTCTGTTCTGATGCACATAAACACCTGGACCTGCTTACTAGGCAGGAGTTGAGCTGTGCTGGATTCTCAGTAACAGAAAAACACATCAGTAAAACATCTGAGCGTATAAGTGCCTGGTTGCTTTTTTTTTTTTCTTTTTTTTACCTCAGATATTTCTTTTAAATCCGTCTGAGTCACATTATTTACAGAAACTGCAACTGATTTTAGTAATGGAAAACACTGAGGACAGGATTTCCCAGATAAGTTCTTTTTCCCACACTACAGGCGTGTGATGTGGTCACTCTTAACTAATATTATAGATATATAGTTTAAATATATTAAAGTCATTAAATTATTGGAAACAAATAACATCAATTTCAAAAACAGGTGAATCATTAAAAAAATAGAGATGCATTGATCACATTTCACTTAATTAAATTGAGTAAATTCAACCAAAACATTTTTCTGTGTATGAAAGTTTCAAAGTTTGACATACGTCTTATTTCCTTTGTGTAGTTTTCCCACCAGACTGCAGTAACTTCTTAATTCTATTCTACATATTTTTAACTTTTCACAAGACTTTTTCCTTTGTGTTCTGACAGGAGCCTTCAGTCTGACTGTGTAATTATTCCAGTAGATAACTTTAAGCTTCACATACAGTGTCTGAAACAGCTCAACTCACTGTAAACAGGTTGTCAACTTGTATTCTGCAAGCAGGCAGACCACAAACTAATTCCTCTATCTGACAACATGTTTAACACGCTTTTTAAACGATTTGATGGGATGATTTGGAGGAAAAAAAAAACTGCAGCTACTTGCTGTTTTTTTTTTTTTTACCCCCAGCTCTTCTCTCGATATAAACATCGCCGCGAGGATTTACTAGGATTCATGTTTGCCGAAAACTTCATTCGATTCATTTCGTTAATTAGTTTTTTGCATAATCCTAAAAATAGACAGACAAACCAAACAAGCACAAAAACCTAAAAAAAAATAAAAAAAAACAGACCCTGAAAACACAAACAGCGTGTGTCTAGTTAATTATGTGTGTCTGCATTCCATACAATGTCAAATGACCCTATTTTCTTTATTTGCTTGTACTTTTCTATGTAGTGTATTGATTTTTTTTTCTCTATTTTTCTTTTGATAGAACTTTTAAATATATTTGCATTATGTTTTCCTTTATGGATTTGTAATGTTTAGATATTAAAGATGGGGGGGAAAAAGAGACTGGATTAGTCCAATTGAATCTTAAACCACTAGATGGTGTTCTTGTCTCTTCACATTTATACTTTAGTGCACCATGGATACCAAATGTATAGAGCAGAGGAGAGTGGAGACACGTAAAGGTGTCACATATAAGGTGTCACCTATAAAAACACTCCAGGTGTAATATAGAAGTGCGTCACTGCAGCCATCAGGTTTTTTCTCTCATGTCCAAACATGCACGTAGACGTTTTGACTACCATATGAATCTGTTCTCAAGTACGGTTCTGCATTCATACATACCGGAACTGTATTAATCTATATTTTCTCTATCACCTGAGAATAGAAAGCTTCATACCGACTTTAAATGAACGTCACTTCTGCTCAAGGCAAAGATAAGAGCCTACATTTCCCATCGCTGTTGTGTGTTCTTTTCCCTTTTTTTTTTTCTTTATCCTCTGCAGCAGATGGTAAAGAGAAAATTGCTTTCTGCCGGGGGCAGGATGCATCAGGGTCAAGGTTTAACCCTCGAGGTCTGCTCTGAACCTGGACCATTTGACAGAACTATTTTGCATACGTTAAGTCCGACCAAATACATCCAGGGAAAGATGGTTGACACAAAGATACGGGTGAAAAGACAGTTTTTACAGAATAGCAGGAGCCTCTCAGGCTATGAAAGTGAAAACTAAAAATGATGTGACACGGGTTTGTATGTAGCAGTTAAATGTGCATCACGTGTGCAAAAAGGATATGTTTGATCACATTATGGGGAAGGATATTCTAGTTGATTGATGTTATTTAATCTGTTTTACAGTTAAGCTTATTTTAGTGAAGTTATGTTGTACAGCGGTACCTCTACTTACGAACGTCTCTTCAGACGAAATTTTCAAGTTACGAAACGCCTCAACAGGAAAATATTGCCTCTTGTTACGAAAGAAATTTCAGGATACGAAAGGTAAAAATCCAGTATAGGCTGATACTCGCAGCTCCCACAGGTTCCTAAACGCAACATTCATATAGCTGCTCTGCCATTGGCTATTAGCTAGCATCTTCCTGGCATCCCATTGGCTAAGAGGGACCTCTATGTGGAGCTAGATAGGTGCCTATGCAACATGTATTTGTTACATGTTTTGATGCATTTTTATGCTTTATAAAACATTTATGTGTGAATTTTGGGGGGGTTTGGAACGGATGAGGGCATTTGCATGGAAAACTACTACTTACGAAAAATTTCTACTTATGTAATTTCTTCCAGAACCAATTAATTTCGTAAGTAGAGCTACCACTGTATCAGCAACATTTTAAATTGCAGAGAAAGATTTCTTCTCTTTGAAACAAAATAAAATTGACAGGAAAACACTTTGAGTCTGATATAAACCACTCACATCCGATGGACCCTTTTCTAAATGTGCATGTACGAGTGCAGATTTCTTGCATACTTGCAAGATAGAGTGAAAATCTTCAATCCTGTTCTTAAACAATGAGGAATAACATTTTAAAGGGGGTGTAGTGTGACACTGACTGCATTCCTATTCAGTTTCCTGCATCCTTCCTCAGGTGGACTTTGCTTTGACTCTGACAAGTAGAACCTACCCAGGGAGCCCGGAATCCACATGGAATTGGAATTGTGCCTGTCTGGATTGAGTGAGTGAGTGAGTGAGTGAGTGAGTGAGTGGGAGTCAATCAAAGCCCCAAGCACTCATGGGAGGGGCGGCGGCGGTGGCGGTGGATAGGGGGGGTTAGCAATGAGAAGGTGGCTGCTGGAAGGCAAAGCTAATTCACTGTGACAGAAATCAGAGCTGTCAGGGAGCACCGTGACCGAGCAGCACGGACAGTATATATCTATTCAAACCGAGGGCCGACGGGGAGCAGGGATGCCGGAGGTGGGGGTAGGGGTGGGGGTGGGGGAGGCTCAGAGAGAAAGGATGGAATGTAGTGAAAGGAAGACTTGTGTGTCAAAGTGAGACAATGTGTGCATGTCTACCGGACAACAGAGCAAGTGTTAAAACACTTGATGAGAAGATTTAGTGTTCAGGTGAGAGAAAAAGAAAAGATTAAACATGGATGCTGAACCAATATGGCGAAAGATGAAGGATGAGCATGAGGGGTCCATCTATCTGTTTATAATACACTAATGGGATATTGTGAATGATGGAATATACTGTAGTAGAACGATGGAAAAAAAATAGATGGACTGAGAGTAGGAAGGGAAACCACCAGCATCATTACTTAATGATGAGAGAGGGAGACATGAGGCTGATCTCTAAATGACACATAGAAGGAGGAGGGGATTGTGGGAGATTAGGTGAGCTCTGCACTGTTTGCTGTTCACTGAAAGCACTGCAGGATTTTTTTTTTGTTGTTGAGCAGGATTCTCATTTGGGACGAGGACGACGTGGACGGATCAGAAACTTGGGAGTGAAAAATCCTTTTTCATTGAACAACACAGGATGTTTCCAGATAAAAGGATCCGACGGCGTTGTGACGGGGAGATGTTGGTGAGAGGAAACTTCCAAAGAGGAAACACGACGTACAGCCGGCGTCTTATATGATCACAAGGCTTTTTACTTTGATTTTTCCTGTTTTGAAATTGGAAAAAAAAAAAAAAAAAAGAAGGGAATCTTTCACATTTTTCCATCCTCAAAAGTCACCAGTGAGAAAATATCCATGAAGATATCTCTGATTATGTTTAAGGGAACGTCACCTGATGTTACCTGCAAGGAAAGGTGGATTTAAGGTGAGGTATCTCCTTTTGTCCTCATCACTTTAAAAACACAATTTGTAATGTGATTAAAAGTTCTGACTAATTAGACAATGATTTTTAGCTAAAATACATTTCAAAAGCAATAAATCTATCAATATGAGAATAAAAAAACAATTTCAAATTTTCCCTGTGTGGCCATTTAATTCAACAGAAACCTATTTTATTTGTCTGGTGCATTTTTTTAATGTGTATATATATATATATATATATATATATATATATATATATATATATATATATATATATATATATATATATATATATATATATATATATATATATATATATATATATATATATATTTCCTGGAGGCAAAAAAGGTGTAAACTATTTTGCAGTTTGTGCCACAGATATTGTGTATTGATTTCACCCTGTGGTCATATTACGTGTCGACTGAATGATATTTGGTAGCAGGATATTTGCTGTTAATACTTTCTCATTTCTCCTTTGATTCTTGTTCGACCAGGGACCGCTGGTGGAACCAAAAAAACGTTTTTAGAAACATGACCGGTGGACTGGATGCAGGTTTCCTCCTGGCGCTGCTCTGTCTCCTCCGTGGATCAGAACACGCCTGTCCATCCGTGTGCCTCTGCGTGTCCGACACGGTGAGCTGTAGCTCCGGCGGTCTGGGCAGGCTGCCTCGGTCCCTTCCCACCTTCTCCGCCACCCTGGACGTCAGCCACAACCATCTGTCCTGGCTCGGCCCGGGAATCTTCAACAAGATGCCGTTTCTGGAAAACCTCAAAGTGTCCCACAACCAGCTGAGATCTCTGGGTCACGGCGTGTTTCTGAACGCGAGTAGCCTCAGGCTGCTCGACTTGTCTTCCAATAAACTGCAAGTGGTGGAGCCGCACTACTTCCAGGGGCTGTGGCGGCTGGAGGAGCTCCTCTTGTTCAATAATAGGATCACGCAGGTGGAGGCCGGCACGCTGATCGGTCTCAGCAGCTTAAAAAAGGCCTACTTCAGCCTCAACCAGATCACACAATTCCCATTCTTCTCCATCCGAGACCACAGCCATCCGTTTCTGACCATGTTAGACCTCTCCTCCAACCGTCTGACCCGACTGCCGTGGGAGGACGTGAAGGCTTTGCCGGGTTTGGTGCAGAGAGGTCTCTACCTCCATAATAACTCCCTCATCTGTGACTGCTCCATGTACAGCGTGTTCTGGCACTGGAGCCTGAGGGGTTATAACTCGCTCAAGGACTTCACGGACGATCACACCTGCAGCATCTCCGGGGATCAACGTTCATCCGTCCGATTCCTGCGACAAAACCGATTCTTCCTCAACTGCACGGTGGAGAAGGCGTTGTCGCAGCCGGTGACCGTGTTCCTCTCCAGCGTGTCGGTTTCAGCGGGAGATAAAGTGCGTCTGGACTGCCAAACGCCCCTGAGAGGCGCAGAACTCTCATTTACGTGGCTCTCCCCCAGCAAGGGGTACATCACCCAAACCGGCACGAATGACACGCTAATTAGCCTGCTGGCTAACGGTACCCTGGAGATCCGAGCGGCCAAGGTCAACGACTCGGGCCTGTACGTGTGCACGGCTCTGGACGTGAAGCAGTCGCTGAACGCCACCCGTGAAGTGAACGTGACGGTGCTGGTGCCCCCGCTAGAGCCGTTCAACACGGGTTACACCACGTTGTTGGGCTGCCTGGTGTCCATGATCGCCATCCTCATGTACCTCTACCTGACGCCGTGTCGTTGCAGATGCTGCAAACAACCCAAACCTCCCATTGTCCCTGCTGTGACCTATGACCCCGGCACTTTAACTTCCGTAGTCTCCCCTTACTGTAGAAACCAGCACAAAATCCAAACGAACAAGCGTGTAGCGTTCATGCAGCCGGCGATAAGTGAAGAAGAAGTGGATCAGATACCTGAGAGTTGACGGTGTAGATGTTCTTTTTTTTTGGGGGGGGGGGGGGGGGTTGGAAACAAGCTGCTCAATCTGGAATTAACTGGGGGATGACATCAAAAGTGCGACATGTCGAAAGAGGAAGAACGTCACCGCCAGCGGATGCTAAAAGACATCCTGAACAACGAAAAGACAATATTTTCTGCTCTAAAATCTCTTATCTGTCATCTGAAGTTTCAGCCTCACTGTGTCATAATCTGAGTACTGACACGACTAAATAACGGCAGAAATATCAACACCGGAAGTCAGATAATAACTGTGTGAGCTTATATTCTCACTGGACCAGACAATGAATTTGGGGGCTTTTTCACATAACCTGTCAAAGGATTTAAAGCCCTAGAAAAAGTTCCTTATCAACAGACTGCAGAAGTAAAGTCGTATCAGTCATAAAATGTATTTGAAAATTGTGCAACCTGTAAATATGTTTCCTCTGGGTCTAATAAACTATTTAATTGCTTTGGAACCGGGTTACGTGCTCTGCCTTTTGGTTTAGAAAGCCACTTTAAAAAAAAAAAAAAAAAATCCATCCCCTACTATCAAATAAAAATGGGAACTGAGATTCAACAAGAAAAGCAAAACTAGTTTTTTGTATGGATACCGTGGCCTTCTGCAAATATTTAACACTCTTATCTAACAGAAAACAGAGCGTGTCCAGCGGCGATCCTCAATACATATGCATATCTCGCATAAACCTGTTACATTAATCTGCCAGCAAAGAACAATGACTCTCTATCTATACGCTCGGCTTATCTGACAAATAGTGAAGTGCAGAAATCAGGAGTGTCAACAACTCGAAAACAAACAGCAGTTGGCCTTTTTGAGTACAATGCTTAAAACACTGTGAGGCAAACACAACCACAAAATGTAAATTTAAAGTGACAAATAATTCAGTTGCTCAGATTCAAAATGCTTTAGATTCTTCTAACGTGTTTGACCTAATAGAAATACAGTCTACAAGAGCGCGTATGAAAGACGTTAAAGGAGAATTTGAAAAGAAACGCGTGAACTTAAAGAAACAAACAAATAGCAGCACCAGCAGGAACGAATCACATTCTTTATGCTTCCATAATGTTTTTTGAGTTTCTATTTTAATCGCAATGCACTTGGGGACGAATAACAAATGCTTCCAGATGGAATAGGATTAGGTGTAATCCTTTTGTATAATGTCAGAGAGAAGTTGTCGAGCTAGGATGTCAGAGGAGGGGACTTTGATTATTCTTTTTTACATAATTCATTAAGACTTGACTGTTTCTCAAGCGACTGATGTTTTTTGTGAGAGTCGAATGTAATTTCACTGACAAAAAAAAAAAAAAAAGGTGGACGTTCAGAATCAAACCAGCAGCAGAGCACGAAAGTGGGACAAGAGCTGTTTGACAGCGCTTTCATCACTATTAAACTCACAGGGATTAAGAACAAAAAATCTCTCAGAATGAGACCGCTGTATTGTGATGCACCACTCTGTTTTAATCACGCTGCTACAGACTCCATGTGTTCAGTAAAAATTTTAATTTAACGGTCAGAAAACATTCAGTTCAATAAAAATTGCACAACGCGCCGCTCTGTTCCCAAATGATGTAACCCCTCGTAACAGAATCTGTCATGACCCATTGTTGAACAAGAGACTGTGCTAAAGGTTTCACATGGTCTGATGAGTTGAGGTTAGCTTTTGGCAGATTAGGATAAAAAAAAACAACTAAAAAAAAAAAACTGGGTGCATTGTCAATTTCAGTTCTTTTAAATCCGTCTAATCTGCTTCTGCTCTCTGACACACAGATGAGTTGGGATTTATTGTTTCGTATATGATTAGCAGACAAGTTACCACAGAGAGGACATGATGTAAGGGTTTATTATAGGGCATTCTAATATTACAAGAGGGTCCACTGGTGACAATGATTATGTAAGCGCACCACTGATTTATTGGGTCGACCTCGGCGGGTAAGCGGTGTGTCGGAGTAAGAATGAGTCCAGATCATATCTCTCTGCCATTTGGTATCCAGCGTATTATTTTAACCTTGTGACAGCGAGTACTTCACTGATAATGGGAGGCTTCGGAGGCGCATTCTGAAAAAAATAAAAGGGTGTTAAAAGCACTCCATTGAATTGTCACACATTCCTAAACGTTTAAACGTGAGGAGAAAGAGGGAAATTTAGTTTAGCTGAAAAGAATTAATGCTCTTTGTTTCCTTTTTGCTCCGGCATTCACGCGTGAATAGACTGATCAGTGCAGGTAATCACAAATGAAATGTGAGAATTTCCCAGCTTTACAGAGAGATGCAAGGCTGTTTGTCTATCTGTACATTCTTTTTTGAATTCTGAAGACACGCTAACAAATTAGCCAGACATAAATGAAGGACCCCTTGATGCTTTAAAAAGGAATGGCCTTCTCCTAAGCAACACACTCCATCAGGCTTTGATTAAAGTATGTACGTCTATTTCCAGTTTAATTGTTTTCCCCCAGTTTGGCCGAGCTCGAAGGGATGCAGAATAATTTTATTGGAGAATCTAATTACTTTGAAAGGAGAGTTTCACTCTGAATAGCGCGGAGCTGAATTGCATTCGCCAGGTTGAAGGCAGCTTTTTCTGTCAACAGGGTTATTACTGAAGCGTCGAAACAGTTGTCAGGTTGAAGTGGAGGCATCCAGCTGTGACATATTTATTCACATCTTTGGGAAACCGCTACCCCCCCCACCCACCCCCGCATTCAGACTCATTTGAGGCCTGATTGTTGCCAAACTGACAAAAACTCATCATTTCATTCCAGTTGGACTCTTTACCTTGAATAAATGCCAGAGAGACACATACAGGTTTAGTGCTGGAACAGTCCACCAACCGCTATATTATACTGTTGACCTTTTCTTAAAGCGGGAGGCGGTTAGCTTACTAAAAAAGACTAAATTAATGTGGACTGCCACATAGCAGACAACAGGCTGTGCATCATGCCTCCACACTGGAGATAAATGCAGGCCCCCGTTCTGTGATTCCAAGGCAGACTGAAGCAACTGGATGCTCGCCATATCAGACAGGATTGTGGTCTTCGCGTTGCACAACGACTACCTCATTAATCAAACAATTATACTTCATTACCAACAAAAAAGCATATGCTTTAAAACATCATGAACTGAAAAACGGCGTGCCAGAAGCAGCATCTCTGGGGGAGGATTGGAGAATAAAATGGAGCGGGATATTATGAGATCTGACAAGCCCCCAGCTTTGAGTTTAATGCTGTTGCTCATAGCAACATTTTTCTGCAGCTTCCTCTGGTGTCTTTATCCGTCCGGCGTTCAGCTGCCGTCTCCGACGAGTTTCATTGTATCGTGTGGTAATTGTGCTTCCTTTGTTATTTTTCACACTTGTCCACTAAAAAGACAACAATGAACTGTGATGAAAGATAGTTTTATTACTGCTATTAAAAAAAGCTTGCTATGAAATACAGTACACACAATATATATATATATATATATATATATATATATATATATATATATATATATATATAATCTCTTATAGTGTCAATGATGCTCTGTAATGATTTTTATGGTACATTTTAGTCAAACTGGCAGTGATGGGAACTTCAGACAGTTCTGCACTTTTGGTTCAGACAAAAGTCCTGGAAACCAGAATGTTTCTCACAAACGTGAATGCAGAATAATACAGAAGAATAATTCACATCAGGCATGCAGGTAAGGAGGAGTTGGAGGATTTTACACTCAGTTTAATTTTAAAAATGACTTGTATATGTGACTTTTAAAACCTTCATGAGATTAAAATAAAAAATTTAAAAATGTCTTCTTCCAAACGATGGCTTTTCTTGCAGATATTAGTCTCTCTCTTCCATCTTAATGCCTTTTTTATAGCGGTGGGTTGGTTAAACCATCGAGTTTTGACTTGGGTTGAATTTAATTAAGGTATTATTGCTATTCCTTTATGTCTTTTTAGACTCAAGAAACCCACTCACAACTCAGTCATGTGTGACCTTTATGTTAAGACCTGCCCTGTAAAGATGAAGCCGCTTTATGTCCACTGAGCGTTCTTCCAGCTCAATCCTCGCTTGTATCTTCACATTTCTGTAAAGGTCAATAAACGATCCACCCCAAAAACACCCTTCAGCATCCCAAGTTCATGTCGCTCAGCAATGGGGCACTGAAGATGAAGATTAGGCCCTCAGTTTAACCTGCATCAAGATGGAACAGCGCCCTCTGGTGTTCATCTATCAATGACGCACTGGGACCCAGAAGACATCAACATTTATCCTCTTGGTGGAAAGATTCAGGGGAAAATACACTCAAAATAGTTCTGAGTGATATATTTGTTCTCTCCATCAGTGTCAAACTCATCTTCACTGAGGGCCACATCAGCATAACGGCTGTCCTCAAAGGCTCAGATGTAACTAATAAATGTAACTAAATGTAACTCATTGTAATGTAAAATAATGTAACTACTCCTTAATGTCAAATAACTGAATTTATTACTTATTCAAGTTACAAACATTACAGTTACACAGAAACTATGTTTTCTGTTGTAACATACATCTTTTTAATTTATCAGGTTATTAAACCCACAAAACTCCATCAATCAAGGATCAAACTATTACAAAGGAATAAAGAAGAATAACATCAAACACAAGTGAGGACATTAACTTTGTTCAAATGTTTTTGTCAAAGTTAAGCTGGATTACTGCATTGTGGGTAATGTAGTTTTGGTCAAAGCACACTTGACCAAATTATTTTTGGACACTCTGACCTTTCATGCTCTCACGGGTCACATAAAAATGATGTGGCGGGCCACATTTGGCCCCCAGGCCTTGAGTTTGACACATGTCATAGCAGGTCAACCATGATGTCACAATAGGGACAGCGCCGGAGGTAGTTTGGTGTCGGATAGAGACAGAGGAGTCTGTAGTCTGAACAGCTCCCAACGCTCTGATCGGATACGGCGGACCATGACGTCATATTTGCGACACGAGAAGGAGGCGCAAGAAGGAAGAGCGGGGCGCATTACGGAGCGGAAAAACAGAGTAAAAGAAACTGACGATGTCTGATGTTTGTGTGTTTTCTCCAGCTCTACGTAGGAATAACAACGGGGTCAGTTTGGAACAGAAATCACAGGGGTGTCTAAATGTAAACATTTACTGTCTTCTGGAAAGTCGTGGGTTAAATCTACGGGTCAGAACCAAGAAGAAGGTTCAAACATTTTCAAATAAAGCAGAAGTTGGTCCAGTTAAATAGTTCAGGCAGTAAAAAGGGGGTTTTGTCAGAAGCGTGAATTGTTCTTGAAGTCGTCCTTGTCCTCTCACCAGGGCGGCACGGCGGCGCAGCGGTAACGCTGTCGCCTCACAGCCAGGAGGTCTGGGGTTCAAATCCCACTGAGGGCCTCTCTGTGAGGAGTTTGCATGTTCTCCACGTGTCTGGTGGCTCCAAAAACATGCACTTAGCTGAGTTAAAGGGATCATAGGTGTGAAGGAGGGTGTGAGGACACACCTGGGGGGTCATTGTAGTGGGGAATTGGTTCTAAACCTGGTGACAGAAACATTTTGGTCGTGTTTCCTCCACCTGTGAACCCCATAAATACAAGTTCCAAACCAAATCACAGCAGCTGAAGGTTTAGCTCAGAGAGATGAGAGGAGGAACTCAGATCTGAGGTTGTGGGTTCAAATCCCCCCCCCCATCATTTTTCAGACTGTTTCCTGAATGACGAAGACAAATACGCCCGGAGAAAAGGTGTGAGCGTGAAGGAATCGGTAGCGTGGTGGGTTAGCCCGTAACCAGGAGCCCTCGGTGTCACATTCATGTCCCAACCCAGCGCTGCAGGTTCTGGATCAAACTGTGTCTCGCAGTAACGAGGCCCGGGGGGGGCCGTGTCCCCTCCGCGTTGTCTGAGGTATAGAAAGGGGGGGTTATGGAGCCCCACACCAGAAACGGCTGATATTTTACTGCTGTTATGAGCAACAATTAAATTTTTGAGGGGGGGGTAGGGGAGGCAGCCGCCAGGCGACTAGCGTTCTGACCTCTTCAGGTTTGTAGGTAATAACAGCAAAAAAGGTAGGATCAAGTTTTCTGGAAGAAGAACCTGTGATGTGATAAATAAACACTGATGAACCAGAAGCTGCTGATATTTTACTAACGTGAAGTAACGTCTACTAGTAGACTGAAAGAACAGGATGAAGAACACTGGTTAGTATTTATTTCATAAATAAAGAACCCTCTCTGGGATCTTCACAGAGAAAAAGGCCTTGGACATGAACTTCCTGTTGGACATGAACTTCCTGTTGGACTGACCGACCCTTCTGTCGGGTCCAGGAGGCTCGTAGACTCTGTCTGCAGCTCTCATCAACTTCTCTGTGAAAACCACAAAGCAAACAAGAAACCCAACTAAGTGATACGGGGGGGGGGGACTTTTTCTGGTTCTGTTCAGGGGGCCGTGCCAAATGTGAAGGTGGGCCGCATCCGGCCCGCGGGCCTTAGTTTGGGGACCGCTGCTCTACATGATCCACCAGCTCCAGGATGGCTCGTTAAAAAGAGTTGTAACAAGAAGAAACCGAAGTTAAAGGGTTAATGTAAAAATATTTAATAAACCAGAGATTATTTTAAATCCCTGGACAGGATAAAGGTTTTCAAAATGAACAAAAGGGCCAAAAGATGCTGCTCAAAGGAATAGAACCAAAAGAGGACCGCTGAATTCGTCTGTAAATTACAAGTGAAAACAAAACCCACAAAGTAATCCAATTACAGTTGTACAAAAAAGTGGTGAGCAGCCCCCCCCCCACTCCTAATGCTAACACAATCCAGTGACTAACTCGGCCCACTCTTCCACAATGTGGTCACAAATTTGGTTCAAACATCTCATCTCCAGGAGGAAACGAGTCAGACTGTCTGTGAGGAAACAGCCCCCCCCAATCTGAACAGCTGAAGACGATTTGAGGGCTCTCGCTCTGATTGAGGATCTGGGATTGGAGAACACGATGCACCAATCAGGAGCCGGGGATGGAACAGGTGGAGTGGGCGGAGCCAGGACTGAAGGGTGGTGAAGCCTTTGAGAGGAGGGAACCAAACCCCCACTGTCACATTTAAATGACCCCATCCGAGCCTCAAACACAATTTACTGGGCTACAGAAAACTGTTTTGTTCTTTCATGGACAGAAAATTACTTTTCCTGCATTTTACAAGGTTGTTTTTTTAATATTCTTGATAACAACACAAACGTTTCATCTCATAAAAGCTTGACCTGTTGGTTTATTAGAAAATATTTTAATTTCACGATTTTTTTTTTGTTCTTTTTGCTTTTGAAGGTTACATTTTACATATTCATACAGTACATGGAAACTGTTGGAAGGTAAATATCGTTTGACTGGAAGGACACTGAAACGGCATTATATTTAAACGGATTGGCTTGACACTGTCAAACTGATCACACATAAAGATTTTCTTTTCTTTTTTTTTATTATTATTTTGATAGAATTTTTTTTACAACCAAATGTGAAATAAAAACCAAAAAAAAAACAAAAAAAAACAAACAAAAAAAACAGCAAAATTGATATTCATTCAGTAATTTTCTTTTTAAAAAAATATCAGCCTTCCTGCGCGTTTGACAAACCGTTTCAGAATCGGACAAACAGAAATGATGTGTTTAAATTCTGACCAACTGGAAGGCCATTAACATTTTGTTGGCAAATATAAATATAGTGGTTTGAACAGGGTCTCAAATAACTCACATGAGTGTACATACAGTTAACAGAACACAGTAGGACACTCGGCACTGCCTGTATCAATTTACTTTATTCATGTAGAAAACCATTATCCTTATTTACCGATTTTAAATCAATGTGTTTTACAAGGAGATATTTACACCCAGCGGCTCTGGTTGATTGTCTATTCAGGCGCGTAGTTGTTTGAGTACATGTAGTCCGAGTAGTAATCCAGTGCGCCCCCCCTGCCTGCTGGGTAGCCCCAAGAGCAGGCTCCCCCTCCAGTCCTGACGCCCCGATCGTGTCCTCTCATTGGCCGAGGCCACAGACCCCCCGGGGCGCCTCTCCCTCGATAGTTCCCCGCAGGACTGGGACCCGGACCCGGACCGCCCCGCATCGGACGATGATTCATCTGTCCAGGGACCCCCCCGATGCAACCGTAGCCCACCCCGCCCATTGGATGTGGAGGCATCTTAGGTCTGACTATTGATCCCCCCCTGGTGGCCACTATGGGAACACCCATAGTCGATCCAAGGTTATCGACGCAATCCACCTGAGTCCTGGTCCCCTGACAGCCGGTGGCGCTGCCTCCCAGGGTGTCCCCCGCACTGGGCTCCACAGGGCCAGAGGGGACCACGCCCTGGCTGCTAGCAGTCTCACCAGTCGTGGTCTCCGTGGCCCCCCAAGCGGCCTCCCCAGGCCTGTCTTGTTGGACGGAGTTCTCGCTGGGGGCCAGGTAACCCGGCTGTGCCGAGTCGTTGTGTTCGCTGTAGGGGAGGGAGGAAACGAGCGGAGAGTTCCCAGCAGCCCCTGTTCCTCCTCCGCCATCCGAGCCGTACGTCTGACCCAGCATCATGAGGTGAGGCGGGGGCGGCGGCTTCACCTCCAAGGGGAGGGGAGCCAAGTTGGTGAGAGGTCTCGGTGTAGCAATGACAGGCGGGATTGTGGCTGGGGCTGTGGGTGGGGGTGGTGGGAGTGGCGGCGGTGGTGGCGGGGGGCGGTATTCCTGTTCGTGGGTGCTGCTGCAGGGCGAGGCGGGGTAAGCCGGGGAGGCCGAATAGCTGGAGGAGCCAGTGTAAGACCAGGAGGCGGAGGGACACAGGAAGCTTTGGTGGGGGTTGACAGGAAACCCCCCCGGGGACAAACCGTCCACGTCTGCAGAGCCGATACTGATCTGGTTGGTGGCTTTGAACTGAGAGATGGCCGTCTTGAGGGGGTTGTAGTCGGGCACCGTCAGAGCGTTCTCGGGGGTCGCCTGCAGCTCTGGGAGCGGAGGACGGAAGTCGTCCGTCTCCGGCGGGGGAGGCAGCGGAGGCTTCCCTCCCTCTTCAAATCTTCGGTTCTGCGCCGGAGGATCCGACGCGGTCGGTGGCTCGCCGTCGTCGGAGTCTAACGACATGTCTTCCTCCTCCACACACTCGTCGTTCATTACTAGAAGAGACGGAGAAAAAAACAGAACATTTGTGAAACAAAAGCGTTAAAATTTATGCCATAAAAATATTCAACTCCGCTGGACAGAAATGAATTCTTTAACTAGGAAGTTCCTACCAGTAGAGGGCGGCGTTGGAAGCTCATTCTGATTGATGGAGCCGATCAGACTGTGGAAACCACTCATGACATCATCGATGCTTCCGATTACTATTCCATTCCTGGAGTACTGCAGAAACATCTCAAATGGCCTTTCTGTGAAAACACAACGCAAAGTAAAATTCCACACGACGCAAAACGTGTGAAGACAAAAGAATCGTGTGCAGGACGTCTTCAACTGGAGGACACGAAAACGTAGACGCTACGGTGTGACCCCCACTGATCCAAACTCGTCTCTGCTCTTGTTTTCTTACAGTGTGTGGCTTATCCACGCCACACACACACACACACACACACACGCACTCACAGTAGATGAGGAGACAGGCTGAGTGACAGGAACCCAATCCGCGGGGACGACCAAAGCTCAAAACCAGAATATCTACATTTGTTTCAAACGCGTCGCTACATCACCCGTCATCATCCGACCCGCATCTGGTACCAACGGGGTGGTGGGGGGGGGGGGTATGCTAATAGCCTCCCCGCTGCTAAAGAGTGGGAAGCTAGCTCTGTTCTGTCACCGCTGCATCCTCTGACAAGCAACTGGTCGACATTCATCCATCCTGACTGTCAGGGAGAAAATACTCCTACACACACACACACACACACACAAACACACACACCTACATCTATCGAGCTCTAAAAGATAGATGTAGGTAAGGTTTGGTGTAAAATTAAAAAATAATGTCCAATTAATGACAATAAATCTAAAAGCTGTTACGCTACGATTACCGTCAAGGCTACAGCTGCATCATGTGGCCAGAAATGATGGAAGATAATAAACACACACCCTAATGGCATAAACAGAATTACATTTATGAAGTATCCAGTAATTAATCCTACATGTGAAAACGTGTCAGTGTTAAGACATTTTGAATGTTTCCATCTCCCTCAATCTGCCACCCCCGTCTGTCAGAGCTTCCTGCCGTATGTTGATGAAACGTGATCTACGTTGATATCTTCGGAGAGGCTGGATGACAATACCCGTGAGGAAGATAAGGTGCCGCTGTTGCGTGTGCTGAGCCTGAAGCTTGATCAGGCATTCCAGATCCGGGGCCTGACGGGACTGGGTGTCACACTCGTGATAAGGGAGGAACTCCACTAAGTGCTTCTTCTGATAGGCTGTGAGAAGGTTCAGCAGCCCCATGGCGTTGGGATTTAGCCTTAAAGGGGAAAAACAAAAGTATCGTGGTGTTTAATTGAAACTCAAAGATCAGCCATTATTTTAAGACAGCTGTCACTGAGATGCTGACCTTCCCAGCTCTTTGAGCTTCTTCTGGGACTTGCAGTGCACCTTCCATTGCCACGGGTGTTCAGGGGTGCTCTGCTCCTCCAGGAACTTCAGCAACCCCTGTAAACGATCTGGACAAAACAAGATAAAACAAGTTGAATACCAGCTGACGTTTCCACGAAGTGTCACAGATAAAACAGAAATGTTACCCTGTGTGATGAGGTCCGGGTTGAGGACAAACTCATCCGACACCATGAAGCCGCCAGACACGAATAACTCATTGTACGTGTGGTTCTTCACGTCATCCAGAGTGTCCACGCCAGCGAAGCTCACCGAAGGCAACTTCTTCAAGGAAACCAAAGCGGGGATCTGGGGAAGTTTTTAAAAAACCACAATAACAACATGTTGATACAGCATATAGATAAAGAATATAATACAAAGCAATGCTCTACAGTAGATCCATAAATTATACACTGCTGTTTATCTGATGATCAGTAGATTCGATGAAGAGGAGGGTGGAGTGGTGAATCTACCTTGTGCACATGTGCTGCGATGTCCTCATTCTGAATGATGATGAGGAGTTTATCTAAACTGCTGCTGTTTTCCAGAAACGTTTGCGGGCTGCATTCTCTGTTGCCAAGACTCTTCAAGTACTCCTTCATGAACACAGGAGAAACAGTTAGATAGAAACAGATAAACGTGTCCTTCCTGCTTACCCCAACTACAGACGTACACACACAAAGAGAAACACCGACATGAAAAACATTCGGAGAGAGAGCTGCTGCCGCAGCTTCTCTCATTCCAAAAGAACACTTTCACTTTCATTTCTGCATTCCAGTGTCCAAAAACAAACCACAGAAAGCTGTGGAGGATCTACTGTTCCAAAGGAAAAGAGAGGCGTTCAATGATAACGATTTCACGGAAAATTTGTGTGTATATGCACGTGAAAAGTCAAGTTAGGGTCTCTCATACGTTAGTTTTCCCTGCAAAAAGAAAATCATGAGATGAAAAACACGTGTGTTTAACAGAGACTGTAGTTCAGTCAAATGTTAACGAAGCTTTTAAATTAGCTCATGAATACACCATCATCAGTTTGTTGAATTATTTTTAACGGAGAAAGAAATTCCAAAGTGGGGACAGACAGAAACTGAAATGAAAAGTCTAGCTTTACGCAGGAGCCAAAGAGCAAAAGAAATTAACAAAACACTAAATATCAAAGTCAGGTCAGAAATATGCTGCACCAGGAAGTGTAATGCGGGACCAACGCCAGAAGGGGGCAGCATCCATTCACAAAATAAAAGCACTATTTCCTCCAGGGATCACTGATGTGGGTCCTGTTGTACCAACAGCAGAAACACATTCTAGAAACACGTGTGTGCGGCGGAACGCAAAAACTAAAGGAAAAGGAGGTGCAGCAACAAATCTGCACATCCTAATATTTAAATGATCCAACAGGCAGGAGTGATTAATGTAAAAGTCTCATTGTTGGGCCTAAAGATCATAAACCGAGGTGGAAAAAGCCCCTATTTGGGGGGGGGGGTTCCATAGCCCCACATAATAAACGCAGAACATGAAAATGTTAACCTTCATCAGTGGGAACAGCATGAAAATATAGAACCATGTTGCTCAGTGTTTGTAAAGCAGCAAGAACAGTTGCAACACAAACTATTGGGGCAATTTGATCTATTTCTAACCATTGGTAGAAAAATCTATAGGTTTATTGATACTATGATAAAACCCTGCTGTCCTGACCCCACCAGGAACACCCCGCTGTACCTTGATCTCTTTACACACAGTGCTCTCCTCCCCCTCGTCAGCGGAGTAGATGTAGAACTTGACTGTGTTCTTTGTGACATCCTTAAAGATCTCCACCAGGCTGCTGAAAACCTCCGGTTTGAGCTGACCAATGAGGCTGCCGGCCAGCAGTCCGGACCCGCCCCCGGGCCCCTGGCCGGGGTTCTGGGAGTTCGAATCCGGAGAGTCTGGTGCGATCTGAGAGGGCGAGTAGGCGTCTCCCATCAAATCTGAAGCCGGAGCTTCCGTTTTGGTCTTGGTGGGGGCTGAATCTTTAACAGCGACTGCTTTGCTAGTCTGACAGGAGGGGGCGCTCTTCGGCAAAGAGGGTTCTGCCTTAATTTTGGAAGCCTGGATTACGTTGAGTGGTGGTGGTGTTGACAGATTAGACGTCGTCACCGCCGGGGTTGGGGAAGCGTCCTTGGGGGGCGCGGGTGGGGACGGGATCAACTTGTCCATCTTGTCGCACAGCGCTCTGACGTGGCCCTGAACGGGAACCGGGGTGACGAACGGTACGACAAAGTCTGAGAAGCAGCTGTTGGGCGTCCAGCAGCGGTGCGACGCTAACCGCGGCGGCAGCTGCGATGCGTAACAGACGTGATGGGTCTGCATGATGTTTCTAATTTCAGAGGTAAGGCTGTGAACTTCCTGATTGAGGATGGTGTCCAGGCTGATGGAGGGCCTGAAGGGAACTTCTTCTACCGCTGCTAGGGTGAGGGGCGCAGCAACACTTTTAGCGTCCGCAGCTGCAGGCGCGTTCGGCTCAGGGTGGCTGTCGGTCATGGCCTCTGTCACCGGCTCCGGTTCCGGTTCCAGCATTGGCTCAGGAAAAGGCTGTGCTTTGTCTGGAAGGAAACAGGAAGGTGTCACCGTGACGCCAAAACCCAAAACGGACCTACAAGATAGTGGTCTGTGCGTAACGACGGCTTCATCATACCTTCATTGGCGGGGTTGACCCAGTTTGGGTCGTCTGAGGTTTTATGTTGCTCCGGTGGCGAGCCTGCGCTGAGTGGACTACCAGGGCTACAGTCCATGTCCTCCTACACACACACACACACACACACATAACACTAAATATTTTCATGCCTACGAACATTTTAACAACACGGTAAAAATAACCAATCACCATCTGCTCACGTCTCACCTCGGTGTAGTTCGTTTGTGACGTCGGCTCAGGTTGCTTCTTTTGATCCGGGTCGGGCTCCGCCCACCCCGACCCTGTCGAGGGTTCGCCGTGGTTCGACGGCACCGACACGGAACCCTGAGCCACGGCTTTGTTGAGAGTCGTCAGGAGGATCTTGAGGAGGCGTTGCGTCTCGTTGACCGTCGAGGCGTTGGCGTTGCCCCGAGCCCTCAGGTCCGTGTCGTAGATCCCCATGCTCTCCATCACGGCGGTCAGATTGTCGCTCTGTCCTCCTTCTTCTTCCATTCCGTCGACTTGGAGAGACAGAAACACGTTCAGCACGTTAATGCGGTGGGATATCCTGAGTTATCAGAGCTTAGAAGCTTCAAGTGTTACACACAGAGAGAACGAAGGGCATTAACTCGACCAAATCAGAGAATAAAACCACTTTCATTGAAGACAATTGACCTGGAACCTGAGAATCAAATGTGAAAAAAAAAATGAAAAAGAGCCTGAGAATCAAATATAAAATTTTTTTTTAAAAAGAACCTGAGAATCAAATGTGAAAGAAACAAAAAATAAAAAAAACAACCTGAGATTCAATTGTGAAAAAAAAAAAAAATTCAAAAGAATCTGAGAATCAAAATATGAAAAAAAAATGAAAAAGAACCTGAGAATCAAATGTGAAACTCCAATAGACGAGAATATTAACAGATATTTTAGAATATGCTGCCTGTAAATGAAGTGTCAACGGGAAGAGAGCTTTAAAACTAATAATAAAATTCAAAGGAATCCCAACTGGAGGCGATGAGAATCTGCCAAAAATCAAATATTACATCAGAACTGCTGCAGTTGGAGTTGTCCTCACCTCTGCTCGGCTCCCCGTTACTCAAGGAATCTGTGCGTTGGTGTTTGTTCGTGCCCCCCCTGTCCTCCCCCTCGAACTTCCTCTTCAGACTGTTGACGTCCCACGCCCCGTCCTCCCCCCGTTCCTTCCACGGATCCTTCACTAGTGCTTTTTTGTGGAGCTGGATCAGCTTGAGCAGCTGCTTCATCTTGTCTTCGTCGTATTCGTTCTGGGACAGCCGTAACCTGTGGGGGGGCTGAGGCTGCGACTCCGCGTTGGACTTCGGCTGCACCTGCGCCCCGTTGGAACGGGACACCCCCGGTCTTCGTCTGGCGCTGTCTGAAGGCTTGTCCTGCGCTGGAGGGGGCCTCTCCTGGGGAATCCTCTCCGTGAGTCTCTCGGCTCTGTCCGAGCCCCTGTCCGAGCCGCCCCAGTCGGAAACGGGACTGTACTCCACGGAGGCGGGGGCGGGGGCGGGCGTGGGTGTAGGTGTGGGCGCGGGGTTTCGTATTCTTTCCACAATGTCTTTCGCTTTGTTCAGAGGTAAAACGTAGCTGGGGGGGTTGTGGATGTAAGCGCGCAGCACGGCATCCACGTTGAATTTGGGTCTGGGCACCGGAACCGGGTTGATCCTGTCCTCCATGTTATATTTATAGTCGGGCAGAATGAACGGTCGCACCGTGCCCGAGTCCATCCGCGTCAGGTAATCGGTGGCCTGGCGCTCCACCCCGGCGCTCGGGTCCTTTCCCGGGTTGGGGCGCAGCTTGAATAAACTGTAGTGCAGCGCGGGGATGAAGGACTCCACGGACGACAGGAGGGCAGGCTGGGGCTCCGCCGTCAGCGGCTCCGGCTCAAACAGTTTCGACACTGCGATCAAACAGACATTCGTCAACGTCGATTAAGAGATGCCTTTCGGCTCAATTTAAATGTTTGGAGATTAAAAACAGCCAAAGGAGGAGGTTTGATAATCAGAGGGATGCGTCTTGGCCCCCAAGATGCTTCCAAAAAACCAGTCAGGCGAAAAAGACAGATCATTATTCAATAAGACTTACAATACTTGACAACCATCCTTGACTCCTGGAAGATGAATAAGGCTTGCAGGCTTTTCTCCAACCGCCCTCGTCGCTCTAGAAAACAAACAGCAACTTTAAAATAAAAAACTAAACCTCGATGAGGAAACAATTTCTGATCAGACAATTATGGAAGGAGGATAAAAGTCTTTTTTGGCACCTTTAGAATCGACCATTTGAGCAGAGGACAGCAGGAAGAGAAAGCCCCTGTCAAACAAGGACTTCACCAGCACCTGAGTGGAGAGAGGAGACGAGAAGCACCGGGGGTGTCGGATCAAATGACAACACTAGACTGACAGTTCTGCATGCGTCCCTTGTGTACACTAGCACAACTACTGTTCATGTTTCAAGAGGTGCAGAAAATACGGATCATCACTGTAAGCCATCACAGATGCTTTCCCAACAGATTCCTAAAAGAAGTATAAATGTTTATGGTACAAAATGAATGAAAAATGAGATCTTTTTATACGCACATGGACTTTTAGTATATTGTCTTAGTCATATTTTAGTGTATTGCATTGCAAAAACCCATCCTGGTTCCTATGGGTGACTCACCATTCTGTCCCTCTCTAATTTGTTCACCAGCGCTGCCAAACTGCCGCTGGTTGGTTTTCCTTTTCCATCCACCACCTGAAAAATGCTGCAGGACATCCCAAACTTCATCACTGCAGACAAAAAAAAAAAAAGCAAAGTTGGGAATGCAAAGCGGTCTCGTAAAGCCACCACCAAATTTTCCATTTTCTCAGTTTTATCTGCAAAAAAAAAATGTTGTAACTCCAGCGGGTTGTGAAACACTTATAATAGCAGATGAATAGATTTGGAAATTAGATTACACGTTTGCAGCTCTACTTCCATTCCAATGATATTTCTGTTATTTGATTATGAAGCAGACGTGTGTGGTTTACACTGACCTTCACATGATATATTGTAGGTGTCCCAAGAAAAGAGCACAGGGGGGATCTTTCGTTTCACCTGCTCCAGCTGCATGCCCTGATCCATTTCCAACTTCTCCGGCCTGCAGGGAGTAAGAATAACAGATTCCAGAAAAAAAAAAAAATTACCTTCAGTTTAATGCAGAAGACTGTTTTATTTCCCCATCTCTGCAAAAGCTTTGTGCCGTGTCAAAGTTTACCGTGTAAAAATCGTTATTGACAAGAAGTGCCGTCAATGATTGACAAGGGGATTCTAGGGGCACTGTGGATTTTTGTTCAGTGTAAAAACAATTAAATTTAAGTTTAAAAGTTCACTCACAATTTGAAAGGAAGGTAGGGGCGCGACGACGATCGTAAACAAATTGGAAATAACTCCTGGTTCTTGTTCACCAGCAGACCGCTCCACACGTTGTAGCAGCTCTTTCCTGTAAAGGGAACGGGGTCAGATGAGATAGAGACAGAACAAGGCTACCTATTCTCAATAAATAAATGAAACACGTAAATAACGAACAGCTGGTTTTGATTCTACATCATTTTAAATGTATTGCATCTTTTGAGTTACTTGGATAATTTGAGGCGTGCAGCCCTTTCATGCACATCCCTGTGAAAGCGAGCGGCTGATGTTCCTCTTCTATCTATTGCTGTTGTATTAATTGTCCAGGTTTTACTGCCACATCTGCTTTTTGTACATCGAGTACTTTACGTTACTTTTCCTGCTGAATGAAGTCAGTAGTTCTACTGACATACGTTAGGACTACAGCCGTCTTTTGCTGCTGATATCTGGATCAACTACATTCAAGCTCTTCCTAACCTCGAGTCAACAACTGTCGAGGGTTTAACAGGTTGGTTATCACTCCAGGTGTATTTCCAAGTTTACACAGACGTTATTCTTTGAAGATAACGCATTACGCACATATTTGTTTTGTTACACATTTCTCAGATTAGACAGTTCAAAAATATTTTACCTCGACTTCCTTCGGGGTGAAGGGTATTTAACCTGTTAGAGACAGAAACGAAACCAACAAAGATGTTACTCAGGTCTGGTAAAACCCAATAAAAAAAGTTTTGCTTTTTCTCTCAGGAATGAACGAATACCTTTGTGCAGTCATGGCTGTTGCTGCAGTTTCCTTGCCTTTATACTGAAAGGAAATGACGGCGTACGGGCACACGTGTCGGGGCCGCGCCTTTATCTCGTCAAACGCAAATTCAAAAAAATATTGCTAAAGAGAAAGGACAAGAAAGACACAGTGAAATTTAAAGGAACCGAAAACACAGCTGTGATGACACAAACCACACAATAGGTGGATGAAACTGAACCCGTGTTTACCTGTGTGAGCTCAAAAGCCCTGTAAGACAGCAGAGACGTCACCCTATTGGCACTCTTGGACGAATGACCGTCAAACTTGGGTGAAGGTTCTATGGCGTTCTTAGGCATGTTCTCGTGGATGTGCTTTATACGGCCCTGAGGAACAAACACACACTTCAGCTCCGTGAGCAAAAGAAACAGAAGCTTATCAAGAATACGAAACGGGAAAAAATAAAAGGTAGTCATACCCTCATAACTTTAAAAACAACCATGTCTCCGGATGAGCCCACGTCAAAGGGATTGATTTGTAACAAATCAGAATACTTGGAGAGATAAACACCTACGATGGCAAAAAGAACCGGATTATAATAAAATCCTGATTATCAGTCTTCATGGCAACGAATTTCAGGATCATATTTACTCTCATAAACATTTTACCAAGACATCATATCAAGACTTGTTGATATTCTCAGAGCAGAGGTTGATTTTTAAACTGGATAGTCCACCGTGAACATTTCAGTCGTTTCCAAATTAAATTCATTAATACAAAGGATATTTATGAAACCAGAGATGCTAAACGCTACCAAACAGAAGTAAAGAAAATGAATGATTTGGAAAGACCTAAATATATAAAATTTACTACAACAGTAAATTATAAACCATCAGCAACATGTAACTCACCTACTGATGGATTTCCTAGTGTTGTAATCCTCGAGTGTCCGACCGTCAGACCCTTCTCACAGATCCACTGGAGCTAGACGAGAGCAAATCAACAGCTCAGAATGTTGTGAAAGAAGTAGAACGTCATCATGCTTAATTCCTGCACGGCTCCATCGTCACTACCTTGGATTTGTCGGGATAAAGGAAGCAAAACGACTCCGTCACTTCTTGTTCGGTCCGCCCCTCCTGTTTCATCTCCCTCCGCTTCTCGATGAACTGACAGGTTAAAAGAAAGCAGCCGTCAGGTGAAACGTCTCTCTCAGAATGCGACGCTGAACGTCTCGACGGCCGTGACTAACCTCCTTCTCCAGCAGCTCGTTGTGTATGAGCCGGGCCTTGCAGTAGGAGAAGGCTCCTCGCGATGACGAGTCTAAGTAACACGAGGAGACAATCTTCAACAGGTCCTCAAACTCTCGGCTGTCGGGGAGCAGATCGTGGTACAAGCCTGCGGGGACAGGAGTCAATCCAATGATTAGCTCATCGCATGTGCAGACAATGATAAACCTGTGCAGTGTTTCCCCTAACACACATCCAGAGACGAATAAACATCGAAAAATTAAGTGTGCTGCTACTCCACCTGTCGCCAAACGGACATGAACTTGGGACCAGAGGATGCTAACGATGCTTCCACCGCCCTGAGCCTTCACACAAACACAGCCACCAACCAGAACAGGAAGACGAGCTTTGACCCATCTTGGCTGTCAGAGAGGAAACATTCCTCCTGGTTCTAACAGAGATAACGGTAGTTTGGGATCGGCGTGAACAGAATTGTACGATCACACCGTTTCTGACGCACTACGACCATCACGACCGTGCAGACGGGATGACAAAGACACCAATGAATGTAAGAACTGTACCACAGCCAACATATTCACCTCAGTTGTCCTACAGGAAACACTGGCAGTGTATCATACAAACACACACACACAGCATCGGTAGAAAAAGTAGCCTGCTGCACCGATGACGAATGTTTTACATCTACAACAAACATTTCCGCATCACACAAGGGGCTGAAACACAACCCGGGTTCAGATTCTACCTGTCTGTTCCCAGTCATGTGATGCAGGTGCAAACAAGATGAAAGTGTGTGAACTGATCGCTAACAAACGACAGTTCTTTCGCCGTCTGCGTGGCGCTCGAACGAATCAGCAGCATCCTACGTTTAAAGTCGAGCGCTGCTGTCAGTGCATCAGTCAAGTCACAATTGCTTTGGAAGTTACTGAGATAAGGAGAAAAGTACAATAACTAAGAATAGCTCGGGTCAACAGCGTTCTGTTCTATGACTGTAACTGTCTGTATTGACTTTAGGGTGAATGCAATCAGCTCGTAACGCTTCAAGCCAAGCTGTGGACCCAGACATTCCTCCTGACAGGGATTACAAAGCAGGACTCAAGTGTGTGTCTCGTTTTTTAGATAGATAATGAATCCAACTTTCCAATACGGAATCAGGACGAGGAGACGCTGCCTGTAAGTAAGGTACATTAAATATAAAGTAGAGGAACATCTGCTGAACTGTGCATGCGTAAAAATAACTGTTGCATCACAGCAACAACTATTCATCTGCTGCCACATAATAATAGTCCCACATTTTGAAAGATGGAGGAGAATCATGTGCTGATTCTAAGTTAAATGGGATCCAAATCCAACTGGAACAGGAGTCCTACTTAGATTCAACTCCATAGGTGACATCTCTCTGTGGAAACATCACATTTACACCCATGGGGGGGGGTGAATCCATGCCCTTCACTGAGGTCATCGGGACCCCCCATGTGTCAGCTGACGGGCTGTAACACATCGGTGACAGCAGTGTGATTCAGGAGGGTTTAGGTTCCCTGAAAAGCTGGAGAGACTTCCAGACGGAGTGTCCTCAAACAGCCTCTTCACGGGAACTGGAACCGGACTGTTAGCATCAGCTGCTCCCCCGGCTAACGGGGGTCCCGGAGCCGGGCTGCCGTGTGTGACACCGCCGTCAAACCGAGACAATCCGTGGGCTTCGATCGCATGACTCGTTTAAAAACCTCCATTAATAATGAATATTATTGCAAAACTCGCTAAAGCAGCGAGGCCAGACAGCTAGCTAGCAGGCTAGCAACATGCAGTAGCATAATTATGAAAGACAGGACGTGCTGCGTTCGAATCCGCAGCGATATGACACCACCTTTCCGTTCTCTCGTCTTCCTGGGAATCTGGAAATTCGGTCTCTGTCCCGGTAGAGGAGAGCTGCTAAAGTTCCGGGCGTCCGCCGGCGTGCTCCTCCGCCGCTCGGTGGCTTCATGTTCGGGCATTACACCGTCTCCAGATCCAGTCTGATCGCCATTTTGGTTGGTTGTGGCCGAGCTGGCGGCGGAATTCTTCTGGGGTTCGCCGCCCTCCGACTGGAGACCGTCCGTCTCGGTACATTCTGAGTTCCTTCTCCCCACCGCGTTGGGGTTCAGGGCCATTTTCGGGCACCGTGCACGTAATTAGGGCAATGAAGTAGGAACGATTACGGCGCCGCGTCTCGCAAGCACTCCTCCTCACCCAGCCTCCGCCATTGTGAAAATGACGTTCACGTTCTTCTCAACTGCTGCAAAACGCTGCCGTCACTGTGTTTACATTCGAGTCAATCCGCGCCACCCCGCGGCGGACGGAGGTACTGCAGGATGTCAGTCTATATGTACTGTATACATAGAACACATTCATATACTGTTTGTCTGTATACAAACACATGACCTCCGTTGCTCAACAGTCTGTTTGGTACAGTCACGTTTGATACGTATTCGTGTCATTTCATTTTCCACGGGGGCCAGATGTAACTAATAAATGTGACTAAATGTAACTCAAAGTAATGTAAAATAAATGTAAATAACTCTGAATTTATTTATTATTCAAGTTTCAAACATTAGTTACACAGGAAAAAAAAATGTTTGCTTGTTTCTCTGTCATAACATAAATCCTTTTAATTTGTCAGGTGATTGAACCCACAAAACTTCATCAATCAAGGATCAAACTATCCAATGAATAAAGAAAACTAACATCAAACACAAGTTTGGACATTAACTTTGTTCAAAACGTTTTTGTCAGTTAAAATGGGCTGAATTAATGCATTATGGGAAATGTAGTTTTGGTCAAAGCACACTTTTTACCTATTTATTTTTAGACACTGTGACTTCATGCTCTCGCAGGCCACATAAAACGATGTGGTGGTCCACATTTGGCCCCCGGTCCTTGAGTTTGACAAGCCTGCCCTAGAATAAACAGTGACATTCCTGAAAGAGAGATCATCTCAACAGCAGCAGACCAAGTGTTCACTGTTCTCATTTAAAAGCTAGATCAAATGGTATCATCCATCCATCCATTCATCCATCCATCCATCCATCCTTTACATCTACGGTCTGAGCAGGGATGCCCACCCCTCTCCCCAGACACCTCCTCCAGCTCTCTGTCTGGCGTGTCCTGGGTCTTCCTCGAGGCCTCCTCCCGGCGGAACAAACCTTGGCCACCTCTCCAGTGAGACGTCCAAAACGGATGCCTGAGTTGCCTCAGCTGGCTCCACTCATTATCTCTGAGGGTGCCCCCAGCCACCCTGTGGAGGAAGCTCATTTTGAACTTGAACTCCTCCACTTGAAGCAAAGACTCCCACTGACACAGAAAGGGTAGGCCACCTTCTGGAGTGCTGATCCCCATCTACCTCACCACCAGGGGGTGATCAGTTGACAGCTCTGCCCCTCTCTTCACAAAAGTGTTCAACACGAGTGGCCAGAGGTCAAGTGGCGCGACCTGTGCGACCCCTACGATCCCTATACCCCAACAAGGTGGGCATGATGGACAAACTGTGACTAGAAAAGAACTGCAATAACAGAACACCATTCGCATTCTGAGATACTATACCTACTGTACCTGATTTGAACTTACAATAAAGGAATATTAAGTGTGTGCTACCTAAAATACGTTTTCTTCATATCCTGGTAAATGAATGTTTCATCATCGTTCTAACTCAAACAAGGATCAATCACAAAGTCTGAAGAGATTTTGGCTATATACATAATGTGATGTGATGCAACTGCAAAAATTATAATTTATTAATTAAATAATTGATTATCCCATAGTAATTCTGTGCTAGTTATTTTTCTTCCACTTTTGTTCCATTACCACATTTATCGGTCAAGTCATTAATGACCACAGTCCAATTACATGAGTGAGAAATTCTAATAACTCAGGAAATCAATTAAGCCCATATATTGTAAAGACTCATCAAGCATTTTAATAAACCGTATTATTTTTACAGTTGATACTTCGATGGGCCAGAAGTTGACCACTAAAATAACATTTACTCTAAACATAAAGGTTGATAAATCCAAGAAATAAATCCCACTCGCGTAAAACTGAATTCTACCACTAGGTGATGACAAAGAGTCCGAAATTCTTCAACCCACGAGAGAAACAGAAAAAACAAATGTGCATCTTGATGCTATGTTTTTGATGATAAAACGAATAATTTTCGATCAGTATTTTAAAAATATTTTTTTGGAAATATTTTCTTTTAAAAAATGTACCTATACAGCAGGAATAAATAGGACATATGTTAAATATGTACTTTAAAAAACTAAAAATACTTTACAAACACATGTTATAGAGAAATTCAGATCATGGCTGCTGAGTGTGTTCTTCCCTGTATTATTATACTATCTGTGACAACTCTAAGCAGCTTTTCATTGTGGGTCAACCATGCTGCCCCTGCTGTAGATATCAAACTCCTTAAAACGCAGGTAGTCTTTAAGCCTGGAGGGAAGAGGAAGGAAATTGATGAAAGCCGGTGATCTCAAGCGCTGACAACTGAGATGCTCCCTTATTCGCAACCGACAGAGGTGTTTCAGGGTCCGTGCATTTCCTGAGAATAAAACAAATGAATTTATTCAACGGATGCACATAAAATCATCAAAACAGTTTGACTGACGAGTAGGAAAGACTTACTCTGAATGTGACAGATCTCCGGCCACTGTTTCTGCTCCTCCAAGGCGTTCTTAAGTTTGGTGCAGAAGGAGACATGGTCAGTGTAGTCCAGCATGATGCGCACCACCTGAGCTGACAGGTGTTTAAGCCAGGACACTGTTATCACCTCACAGAACTAGAATGAAACATACAAAGACACACAGAGCTGTCAAGGTGGAAACTTTAAATTAAGTATCACCCCACTTGGGCCCACGATGGATGAATTTATATCTATGCACTTCTCAAATCAATCCTCAAGCTTGACCTCACCACCATATCTTTGATGACTGCGTTCGTCCAGGGAGCGTAGTCATGAGAGCTGTCGCCATAGGGACAGTCAAAGCATCGCTTCACGTCATACCCGTGGTTCAGAACCATTCTCAGCATGACCTCGTCTTTCAGAGCGTAGTGCAGCGCTGAGGGGAAGTGTGTGGTGTTGACCCGGGAGTAGTAGTTTACATTTGCCCCAGACTTCAGTAATGTGTTGATCAGTTCATAGTTGCCCTGTCTAAGAGCCACCTGCAAACAGTTGACAGGATCCTGGTTCACCATTGCCCCGGCATCTAACAGCAATCGGGCGCACTGAAGATCATTGTTGGACACCGCAAAGAAAAGGGAAGACCTGCGCTCGTCATCATAGCTGCGGCGCACCCTTTGGTGCAGCATGAAGTTGGGATCATAGCCAGCTTTGAGCAGCATCTCCACACAATGGGCGTGCCCCCCAGCAGCCGCAGAATGGAGGGGACTCATCCCACTCTCCTTCACAGCATCCATCTTCGTCACTGGGATGATGCGCTCCAGCGCCCTGTGGAAGAGGAGTTCCAGTTTAAAAATAAAGGGGTTTAAATTCCTTTTTGCAAAACCAGAAGTCGTCCTCACAGTATATGGCCGTGGTAGGCCAGTCGGTGAATTGGAAGATGCCCACTGTAGAGGGGTAGATTGGGATCTGCCCCATGATCCAGCAACAAGGAGATCATGTCAGGGTTTCCTGACGCTGCTGCGTCAAACATGATGGATCCTGCTTCTGATTCACACCAGACATGTGCTCCTGAAAGTTACAGAGAAGAGAATTAAATACCTTTACTCCTGTACCACACATTACTGAACTGATGCTGCACCACCGCATCTCGTCTACCTTTCTGTAACAGGACCTCCACCACGTTCACGTGTCCGTTCTGTGCAGCCAGAGCCAGCGGAGTTTTTTTTTTTATGTCGGAGGCGTTCGGGTTGGCGCCAGAATCCAGGAGCAGATAGACGAAGTTCTCCAGGCCTAAAAACGCTGACTCGTGTAGAGCCGTCCTGCTCAGTTGTCCCATTTGGTCGACTTTGGCGTTGTAGCGAAGCAGCAGCGTGGCCAAGTCGTACTGATCATTCAGAATAGCTAAAGAATGGGAAAATGAAAGGAAGAGTTTGAAAATGAGTGCATATCCTCACATATCTCCACATTTTGCTCTTAGACCTCAGGTACCTGCCACTAACGGTGAATCCTGCTCATCGTTCTGGAGATCCGGGCTACAACCGTTCTGTAAAAGGAATGTGGCATTTTGTCTGCGTCCATGAACCACAGCGAGAAACAGAGGAGTCTCACCGTTTAGGGTTCGACAGTGAGAAGCACCCGTGGGCGACGCTGGAATGGAAACACAAAGCGACAAAAAGTCAACGTGCGAGAACTGAAGACGCAACCATTTTCAATCAAAACGTTAAAAACCTGAGTAGATTATCTCCAGTATCTTTAGATTCTCTTGCACTGCGGCCTCGTGCAGCGGGATCCAGCCTCGTTCATCCACTCTGGAAAAATTCTCTGGTTGCAATAACATTCTGTTTAATGAATCTTCATCACCTAAATATAAAGATTACATCAGAAAAATGGAAGAAATTAATGATAAGAAGAATCACTTTCAGCGGGTTATGAATTAATGCATCAGCTTACCCTCAGTGATTGCTTTGAATATCTCATCAGGATCTTCACTGGCTTTTAGATCACTATAGGAGTAAACAGGATTCTAATTATCAAAAGATAAGCACTGAGATTATAGATACAGGTTTGAAATTCACCTTGGATTCAATCCTTTGAGCTTTCGATATTGCATCAGACTTTGTTCAATCACACGTTGAGTCGCCTCATCCTCATCCAAGTCGTCCTCTGATTGATAGAAGTCGTCTTCTGTCTCTGTCGTCATCTGTTAGTGCAGGAAGTGTCGGTGTAAATAGATTAATATTGAATGTACATTTACATTTATATTAAATTTAGTACCAGTGAACCAAACTTACAGCAGCAACCACAGTAAAAGCTAGTTGTTACTAGTTTAACTCATTGTTATGCCAGTAACAGCTGATAATTAAAAAGGTTGCAACTAGCAGTATTTATAATAACTAATCAAAGTTCAATCCAATCACAGTTCATTTTAATCTGTGGGATGAGAAAACATAAAGACTCTGGAGAAAAAGTCAAATTAGCATCATGCATTAAATGGACACATGAGTAAAACAGGAAGGACATAAGAAGAGAAAGAAGGTCACTGCATGATGGGAAGTTTCTCATTAGGCTAAGGCTGTAGCAGCATTCTCACAACCCGGTGTCACTGTGACCCGTCTGATCTTGTGATGCTCGATTGTTTGCCTCGGGAATAAACGTTTCCACACTGTCCTTTTGGTCTGTCCTATTAAACTGTTACCATCCAAAGCTCTGGGTTGGTTTATCTTCCCAGAACCACATTGTAAACACTGGAATACTAATGCATATCAGAAAAAAAACAAAACAAAACATTGGAAAAGGGACTTTTCAACTATTTTGTTCAACAATGGCCTGGACAAATGCATGAATATTTTTACAGCACAAATACGTAAGTAATGAGACCATTTTTAAAATAATTCTGACATGATGAAGAAAAGTTGGGTCACGGCGAGACATTTAAATGGTTGTGCTGCATAATCACCTGAAAATAAAATAAATAATCTTCAGCTAATCATTTTTGTTTTCTCTAAATAGGTCATTATATTATCTCTAAATAGGTCATTATTTTAATGTCAGATGTTTACCTTCAGTCAAATGTCTGTGTGCTCCTGGTGGCTCCTACAACAGTAGAGCAAGTAGGCTCCTCGGCTGGCCACACATGTTTCAGATATTTATAGCTGCCCCCCTATAAATATCAGATCACGGGGTCGTCGTCGCCACCAGCAGCAGCTTTGACCCACTGAGCACTGCAAAAACTATCACCTTTCAGGTCATGAGCACATTCACTCACAACTAGAGACAGGAATTTGTGCTTTTTGAAGTGAGCAAGATCTTTGGGCTCCAGTTGCTAATAAATGTCTCTCCAAATGCTCTTTATTTAGCACTTCTAGCTTTTAAAATGCAGCTCAGTCATGCAAAAGTTATCAATATTTAGGGAAACAGTCAGCTAGACAGCATGTCCCACTTGTTTTTTTCAATGTCTTGCCTTCCGACAATGTCAGAAATCTTTGCGTATTCCTCCCTCTATTCCAAATACGTTCACATTGGCTTTTAGTGCCAATATTCCTGATGGTGCTGCCAGAGCAAATTCATAACACACCCATTTTACACACTCCTACTTTTAGCAAAAAGTTTCCCCACTTCAGCAGAAACTTCTCTATGCTTCTTCCCAGCAGCAGTTATCATGTCCATCCACACTGGATGCTTATGGAAAGTAATTAGCTTGTGTAACCATATCTTTTTTAATGGTCATGATAGTGCTATGTATGATAATAGTGATAAAAATTAACTAAAACATAAAGAAATACCATTATAATAACAAAAATATTGATTATTTTATTGCAACCATAGAGTTTGAATAACAATTTATCCCACAAAGTTACTCAGTTACCCTCACATCCATTTATGCCCATAGATGCATGGTTTAAAATACAAAACTAAGCATTAAAGCAACCATTGCAGATGACTTTAATTCATAGTAGAAGAAAAAAAATAAATAAATAAGTCCTTTCTAATTTTCTGGGGCACTTTAGGGTTTTTAAAGTTATGAAAACAATTATTTTACCCAACATCTTACAGTACGTATCCTTTATTGTGGCATAGCTGCTGGGGGGTGCAGTGGGAGCTCAAATAGCACATTTACTATTTTATCTTTTTTACACATGCATTCATATACGTGTGCAGTTACAGACATTGCATACAAAGGCAAAAAAATGTGGAAAATCTGAGGTAATTTCACAAAGTTTAAGTCTAAAGTGTCCCCTGTGGTTTATTACAGACCCCACTGTGACGTTTAGCTCCCCCCTCTGGCAGGAAGTAGAACTACACAAACACTTATGACGTGATTCCACGTGACACCTGGATGTTGTTGTGTGTCACTTAAAGAGTCTTTCAGCGTCACCGTGCTAGAATGCATTTCCAGAATAACACGTTCTAAGGCCTAAATTGTGTTTGTTATTGAAAAACAAGTGTGAAAGAAAATCAAATGAACCAATTATGCATGTGATTGAATATAAGATAAGATAATAATCCTTTATTGTTCCACAGTAGGGAGGTTTGTGAATATGAAATTTGGGTATTAAAAAATCTTGTAAAATAAATTTACTATTAAATCTTGCATTTTGTGTTTACTGATGTTTTATCAACACAGTTTATTATGGGATACACACAAAAAACGAAAAAACAAATGCATCAATGTATGACATAGCCTCCAATCGAAGATGGCAAACTTCCAGAGTCACCTTAAAATGATGTTTCCATGGTAGATAAAAAAAAACAAAACACATATTTGGAGGAAAATCTAAACATTGATAAGTACAACCAGCTGTCCTTGTACGTTTATGTGTTAAGTTTGGTGATGATAGCATGAACAGTTTGCGAGAAATATTCAGCATCAAATATATCTCGATGGATTCAACTGTTTTCAGTCATCAAGCTGGCAGAGCATGGCGACACCACGCTTGATCCAGTGCTGAGGGTGCCTACTAGTGGGCAGCATCATGGAAATGACAAAGTTGGTGGAGTGGCCAGTGGTGGAGAGAGTCCCCTTCCTCTCACTGGTTTTGTAAAGCGGGCAGACGAATGGCTTCTGAAGCTGATCCACGCTCCTGTTTTGAGCTGAAAGAAGAGAAGAAAAAACAAGTAATTTCTAAGAATTTGAAGGAGAATTAAGATGAAATGTTCGAGGACACACGTAGGTGTCCCTGCTATCGGGCTTGTTCTAATGTTGAGAAAACATGATCTTTATCAGGGGTGACAGGCATGAAAATCACAGGCCAGTTTAGAGATTCCACAAAGCATTATGAAAATTGGATGAAATTCACAGTTTTTGATGGGATGTGTACAGATTATTCCAAGTTATGTATAAGTATACTGCACATATGGATGGAGATATCTAAAATAAACAGCAGTTTTGTAAAAACAGCACCTAAAAATATGTATAGCATAGATTTTAATTGTCATAAATCTGGTACAATGTATGGCGTTACTTACTAGTTTTTATCCAGATGATGGGCATCAAGTCAAACAGGACTTTTGGATGCTGCTCAGCTAGAACTCCACTAATATTAGGGAAACAAATAATAATTCTAGTTTATCAAGTATCCCTGAAATAACAATTAGTATTATCTAATATTTGTTAGAAATCACACCTTTCTTTGTCCCATCGAGCTCCATCCAGATACAGTCCGTTGACGTAGACGCCGTCCTCAGGGGACGTGTTGGACTCACCTATGGGAAGGACCTGAAAGAAGAAACCCTCAGTGCCAAACTGTGCAGCCTTTAAGGCATTAAGGTCATTAAACTGGAGAAAAAGTTTAATGCACGTGTGTCTTTCAACCTCAAAATCAAAGCCGAGCAGGTCGATGGGGATGTGGTATTTGCGAGCGTAGTTCTGCATAGCGCCGGTCAAGAAAGCCTGAGTGAAGTAGAAACCAGACAGCCAGAAGACGTTTGGTTTACCGTTGTCGTACCAATCCTACAGACCCAAAATAAGTAAAATAATGAGTGTAAAGAACACCTCAGAGTCCTCCTCTTCTCATTAAGAAAATCTCACCTGCAAAAACTTCAGCCTGGAGAGAAAGTCTGAAATATAGCCGCCCAAGGGCTTGAGGCTGGGGTAAGAGCATTTGGCCCATATCTCTGGGACTTTGCCAATAATTAAACTTCCTGCAACGACCTCAAGCTCTGCATCCATCACCACCAAACCCTTGATGGCCTTCAGCAGCTTCTCTAGGCTAACACGGATCAAACTGCAGAGCCTGAGAAAGAGCAAAACAGTTTTATAAAAGATGTGATGATGTGCCGCGTGTCTGTTTGCGTTAATCTGTGTGTTCTTACATATTGTAGCGCTCCATCTCTTGAACAAGCACAGTGTTCATACTCTCCTCGTAGAGCACTGGAAATTTCAAGAGAGCTGCTTCTGTGTCAAAATTACTCGGAAGCTGGAGGGGAAAAAAAGCAAATCCAGAAAAATTAGGGCATTCAAAACAGCTAACAGAGATTATAATCCAGGAAATGGATGGATCGACAGTGACGATCTAAAATGTTCACTCCAACTCCAGATCAACGTGACTGTACCTGCTCATAAGATGTTTTCCAGGTGTAATATTCATCATGCATATGAATGTATTTTATCGTCGCAGCATGCTAGTACAGCTGAGCATGACAGACAGATTTAAAAATAATTTGTCATACACAAAACTATTGGACCTAAAGATCCTTTATATACCTTGGACAGGATGTCATTTGTGATGTCGTAGAGAGTGTTGTCAGTCCCAGAACTTTGTCCTCCCTGAGCTCCCCCACCCTGAGTGAGCAGCAAAGAATCAAACAGCAACTTTGTCTGCTGAAGATCTTTGGAAATGTCGACGTTTTCGTGCATCCCAAACACTTCAGGATGCTGACTCAATGGAAGCTCCTAGAACGAGAAATTGGCATTTTTTTTTCAGTCGGTACTCATGATAATGAGAAAAAAAAAAATTAGAATTTTATGCTCTAAATGGCTTCACCTTGATAAAATTAACATAGTCGTCATAAGTCGACTTAGGTGGGGCGTAGTAGTCCCCACTCGGTGAAAAAGGGAAGCGCGGTTTCTCTATTATGTCCTTATTGTAGAAGTCAGCCAATAAGGTCATGAGAAGCCGCCTGTCCCAGTCGTCCGTCACGCGGCCGCCGTAGTTACACTCTCCGGTCAAGTAGGTGATGGCGTCAAAGGGAACTTCATCATATCTATTTACGAAAAGCTAAAACAGAAAAACAAATTAAATGCATTTTTTTTTTAATGCCTGTGATTCAGTAATGTGTCCCCTCTGATTACCTGTAGCTGCCTGATGCTGATGTGAAGGTCAGACTGATTGAAGCCGTAAGGAATGTTCCAGCCCAGTGGACCGAAAGTCTTCCTCTCTTGAACGAGAGCGTGAAAGAAACACAATCCAAACAGGAGTTTCTCCCAAACCTGGTAGAGGAATCCATGAGTAAGAGACTTTTTCTTTATTTTTTGATTATAAGTTAAATAAACCCAAATTCCTGTCATTCATTATCTAAATTTACTTCCGCTCTGCAGCTCACCAGCGCTTTTTTTTGGCAACCACTGAAGAAAGTTTGGTCAGAAATGGGATCTGACAAATAGGACTGCAGGAGGTTCTGTCTGAGTCCCGTCGGAGGCTCGTTTGTCATCTTTACCCCATTTTGCAGGATCGACACTGGAAACTGAGATCAGAAAGAAAGTTATTATCATGATTATAGATCCAGAATTTAACCGGAAGTGGTGATGGAAATTTATGCTCCGTTACCTTGGATGAAGGGTAGCTTGTTAGCCACAGGCGGAAGTCAGAGTGGGGCTTTACTGCGCTGAAGTCTTCACAGATTTTCTCAAGGGTGGACATCCAGGAAATAGCCAGATGACAGTTCTGCAGGCATACCCACGTCCCATCCCGCATGGCTGTGGATATCATTTTTTCTGCGATGGGTCCCTGCCCCTGCCCCAGGGAGATGGACTGGAATTTGGAACCACTCATATTTTTATCGCTGGCAAACTTGATTAAACCTATGAAGGGATAAAGTTACTCAGAACATTATTCATTATTGTTTTAAGCATAACAATCAGTGGTATTGTGATCCCTTACTAGCCATGGGATCAGCTCCTGGAGACAACACAAACACCAGTGGGGTGGTGCAGTTGGAGTCCATGTAGCTCTTACTCAGGTCAAACGGTGGGGGCTGGACAAATTTCTTCCCCAGTTTGCCGGTAACATATTTCGTCACAGCTGGAATTATCTTATCTGGCCTGAGGCAGCGGAAAATGATCATCTTCTGCAGATCATTGAGTCGTTCGGTCCACGCAGGAGGCAGAGGACTGTTCCACGGCTCTTTGCTATCATAAATAGGCTTGAAGTCTCCTGACTGCTTGATGAATGCCTCTCTGTGGAATAAACAACGCTCAGACTTACAGCAGCAATCAAAAAGACAAAACAGGACGGTCTAAAAGAAGCAAGTTGTGTTTTACTTTAACCCCTGTAACCCAGGAAGTTCACTGGCTCTGCAGATCTCATCCCAGCTCTTGTCCTGTAGCCAGCTGGGGTCAGGGTTAGAGGTCATGTTCTGCAGGCCCACCCCACCGGTCAACAAGAACATGAAGTCAGAAGATTCAATCTCTTCTTTTGCGCTGAATGTAGAAAAAAAAAGATAGGACACAATAACATTTACACCACAAAACATACAGAGTTTAATTCATTTCTCCACTAGCTTTAATACATACAGGAGAAGATTGCAGGAGAGAAGGAAGGAGAAGAGGAGTTTGTCCTTCTCAAACAGAGAGCGACAGATGTTACAGTACAGGTTGTAGGTGAAGTGATCCATGAGGTTTCGAAGTCTCTTCTCCAGGACTTTGGATTTGTTACTAATAAATAAAACAAAAAAAAAAGAAAAATCCTATTGAGATTTTCTTTCATATAACAACACATATAAACATATAATTTTCTCTTTGTCTCATCTCCCGGTGTAAATACTGTATATTTCACTCTTTGGTGACCAGGCTATTATTGCTTCTCCACACACAGTCGCCCCCTAGTGGCTCCCCCGTGTTACGACTGGTTCATTCAGCTTTCCTGTCTCACTTGTGGAGAACTGAACGAGCATCACTCACCTGTCCGTAATGGATTTGTTATAGAGGTTGACAAACCAGCTGAGAGAATACTGGTACATTGGGTCTATGTTGGTCAAATCAGCGATGCTAAAGAAAAGAACTGAAGCGTGGTTTGCAATGGGTCTGTAACCCTCTCTTGACTCCGCTATTTTGACCTCCGTCTTCTCTGCTATCTGAAAGATATTTGAGTACCAAACATCAGACTTGTCTCATTCCTAAAAATTTGTAGAGAACTAGTTATTCGTGTTTTGTCCACACCTGCTGTTTCTTGGTGATCTCATTAGACATAATCTTTGCTGAGTCCAGAATCTGAATGGCACTCTCATCCTCCAGGATATTTCCCTCAGAGGACTGTAACGTCTCCAGGATCTTGTCCTCAATTTCCTTCAGCTGCCTCTTGTTGTCAGCTGACTGAAGGATTAAAACATTCCTCTCCTCTTCTAGTTCTGGGCTGTAGAGCAGACGCATCAGAAACGTTGCTCAAATTCAAGTGATAAGAAATACTTAAGCTCTTTAGAAATGTGGTTTTGTTATGACCTTTACCTCTCCTTGGCTACTACGATCCCCAGCAGCTGGTCCTCCAATCCCTCTGGAGTGATCATGAAATTCAGCAGGCAAACCTTGGTGGCCACCTCTGGTAGGTAATGAGGATTCCTAAACTTGGTGGTGATGTAGAAACGGAAACCAGCAGAGTACTCAATCACGTTCTCCCCCAACCTGATGCATTCCACACCACCTACGAGAAAGAAAAATGACAGAATTTAGAATTTTTCAGGTTCGATTGAAACCTTTATGGGTAGATATATCACATTCACAGCACCTTGTTTGAAGGTTTGCTTGAGAAGCAGTGATTCCAGTGAGGGATCCAGTTCCTCGCCTACATTTTCCAGCAGCAGCGGTGTTCCAAACTGAATACAGTTTTCCAGCGTTCTCATGTAGTCTGAATCCGTTAGCTTGATTACACTCAAATTATTGTCTTTTTCTGAATTCTTCACCCATTTGTTGGCCTGACCCTGGGGGTCAATCATCAAGGGCCTAGAAGATAACAAACACTAAATTAAACACATCTCAGTTTGAATTGTGCAGTTTTTCCACCAGTTAGGAGATATCATCAACTTACCACCTACGTGAATTACTGACAATAACTCCGTTGTCAATAGAGAAGGAGTCACTGGGAAGGCCTGCGATGTTCCAAGCCCTGGTCTTAATAGGATCTCCCAGGGTTTTGCTGAGAGAGAAGTCATCTGATGATGGAATGTTCTTTGACTGCAGATATTAGGAAAAGATAAAACCAAATAAGATCGATTAAGCCATTATGCATGGATTAGGAATAACAATAAGAATAAATGCAGAACAGAATGACTGTTACTTGGCAAAGTTTTGTCCATGACTTGGTGCAGTCTAGTCTGAAAGCAGCCGTGAAAGCCCCCAGGTAGGCGATGACGCCGGCAGAAATGAGAACATCTCCAGTTAGGTTGTCGTACGTGTTCTGCAGATCTCCTGCTGCCTTTGACCATCTAAAAATGACGGAATCATTTATTTCTGTAGGTGTTGTTCTGTCACCCCTTTTTTGTTAAAGAGAAGAATGAATGTATGTGGATCATCCTCACCTGGTCTTCTCTCCCCCCAGACCACTAATCAGTTTCTCAGCTCTCTCCAACTTCTTTGCACACAAATCCACCTGGAATTCCAGCTGGGCCTTCTCCTCTGTTTTCTCCTTCTGTGTTTTCTGAAGGGCGGCGAAACGATCCTCGACCTCTTTTAGCTCAGCTTTCTTCCGGTTGAGCAGGGCCATGGTGGCAGCCAGGGACGCCTCGGACTCTTTGAGATTGGCCTTCTTGGGCGCCACATCCTGCAGCAGAGAGTGTAGCCGCAATCAAAAGCAGAAGAAAAAACATGCATGCATATATTTTCAGAAGAAACCAAGAGAAAAACATTAATTGATGCACAGTCACACAAACGGCACCTTTGCCACCCTGTCATACACCTCCATGGCTTTGATCCATTTGCACAGACCCTCTGCAGCGGAGGAGGACTTTGCCACGACGCTGGGGTCAAAGTCAGGATTAGTCAAGTAGTCACAGCGGATTTTTTGCATCACATGGACCTGTCATTAAGAAATAAGGAATTAATCTCGGCATAACATAAATATAATTCTTTATTTTATGTATCTATTGCTTGTTACACTTACAGGAATATTATCTTTGTCATATTCTTTAAGATCACGTAAAAAGTTCATGTCTCCCAGTAGTTTCTTGCTTGGACCCCAGTAGTCAAAAATCTGTGAAATAAAGGGAAAAGATTATTCCTTCAATAATTTGTAAATTTATGAAATATGAAAAATATTTCTTGATTTCTTAATAAGACACCATGTGGTCCAACCTTCTTTCCTGTCCCAGCCGGGTCGGCGATCTTATCTGGCTTTATGTCCTTCATCGTACACACGGCCGACATCACCAGCTTCACCCCAGAAGGTGGATTTTTCATCGATTTCACAATCGTGACATCAGAAGGCTGAAACACAGCATTCAGCACAACTTACTCAGCTGTTTAAACTTCAGTTAGTGGATTAAGTTGGTGTAATAAGCGATGAGTGCTGACCTTCAGAGTGTTTAAGGCTGCCAGAGCGTCTTCCAGGGCAGGGATGGCCTTAGCCAACTCACTTTCACATTCATTCTTTAGGTACTGAGCCTCATTGGCTTTTTTAGTTGCTTCTTCTTCATCTTCACCCACAACTTTACGTTTAATTTCCACCTCTTTAGTCTCCTCTTCGATTTCCTGAAATGTCATCACATTGAAGAATTACATGCAGTATGTTTATAGCTACTGGTATATAGACATACCCTAGGTTGATGATGATGATATTGATGATGCAGGATGAAAATGTGAGATTTTTTTTCACCTTCATGATGTTATTGTTGTCTATCTTTGCCTTTGTTAGTTTGGGTTGGAGGTCTTCAAGTTCTTTCTTCATCTCCTCAACCTGCATAGAAGCAACAATTTATCTTAAAAAAAAAAAAAAGACTAACAGAAAGGATTACTGATAATTTTACAATTTGTAAAAATCGTAGTTTTACAATTCAATAAAAATAGTGTGAGATATACCTGGGATTCAGCAAAGGCTAGTTTCTCCAGACCGTTAGTATACCTCTGTTTTGCTTTCATAATGGTGTCTCTTTTCTGCGTGAGTAACAGACGGAACGTTTCAATCAGCTCCAGGTAGGATGTGGGCGTCACGTAATTATGGCGACCTAATTCAGAGAGAAATCTGCAAATACAGATAAATGTGAGACCTTAGAAACATATTGTACAGTCTATTTCCCAAGTTATCAATGATTCAATGTCCTACCTCTCTGAGAGCTGTTTGGCAGAAGTATGGAATGTTTTACAGATGGATATGACCTCCTGCTTCTCGTGTTCGCTCATCTCCAGCGAGTCCAGGAAAGAGTTGGCTACTCGCTCCAGAGCCTCCTCTGGCCACGGCTGTCCGGGCACAGAGGAGAAATTATTGTCCAGATAGAAGCAAAGCAGCAAGTACTGGGAAGCTTAACCATCCTCTTATGTCGCTTTTATTTCCTTCATGTTATCAGAGGTCCAAGCAACATACAAGACGCAGCCTAAGATACTTTCTATTTCTATCCTGTGGAGAACATTTAAATTTTTTTTAAACATATATAATAACTGCTCACGCAACAACCACAAACCCATTACAATACCTGGAACCAGTCGATGGTACAACAGTTGATAAGTGATGGAAACTGGCGCAGCCGATTTCGAAAGGTGTCTCCAATCGGACTAAAGGCAACAACGATGTGCAAATTCTCTCTACAGCGCGTCACAAAGTAGGCAAACAGAGATAAAGGACTCAACTCCAAGTTCTTATTGCCAGCCTGGGCGATGGGACGTAAGGTCTGGAGAAAGAGAGAGGAAAAGTGGCATCGAACACGACCGACGTGGCTTTTTATAACAGAAATGGTTCATTATGCTGCTCTAAATGTTGTGACGGTGCACCTCCATTATCTCTTGCTTCTCGTCTACGGCGAACATGTTGGGCACCTCCCCCGTGTTCAGGATGCTGTCCACATCTTCGAGAAAAGCCTCATCCTTTATCTGAGCGTCGGTGAGCAGAAACACCGTCTTCTGACCTTTCACCCCAGCATTTTTCAGTAGCATCTAAAGGATTAGGAAAGGGAGGAAATAATGTCACAAAAATCACATGCTGTGATCTTGATGGTATAAATATATCCTAAAACATGGTGCTGACCTTAAGGTCCTCTCTCCACTCTGTTATCCCGTAGCTTTTGGAGATCTCAGGCTGGAACATGGTCATGTGGGCCATGGATGTGGCCAGACGGGTAATGGACTGGCGCCCACTCCCACCCACTCCCACCAGAAGGGCATTGCCTCTTGGCTGTTTCAACACACGGCTAATACGAGACAAGTGTTCCAGGACATAGCTGCATAATGAAATAAAGTAATTAGGCCTCCATGAGAATGCAGTGTCAAAAAAACCCCCAGAATTTTAACAAACTGATGACTAAAGACCTGAAGAAATTTGATTGTTTATTCAGCCCGAAATTCTAAATAAATTAGTTTTTATTTTGTATAATGATATATTAACAAGCAACAGCAAACAGCTTTTGTATTTACAGCTTTTTCTAATAGTCTTATTGTACTTATTGAAATTGATGGTGTAAAAACAAATTTGTTCACCGAAAGATGACAAGGTTCATTCCATTCTTGTGTGTCTGGTTATATTCCTCCAGACACGATTGTGCCACTTGAGAAAAACTTTCCATCACGGGCACCTCAGCATACAAGCGCTCATTGTCCTCAAGGTCAGGGTTCATGTAGTCACCAAACAGGAGATTCTGCATGTCTTCCTCAACCAGCTGAGAACAGATGGATATTGATTATGATATAAATTTTCCTAAATGATGTGCATTTATTTATTTATTTTTGTTTTGATTTGTTTGTGCAGCACAAATGCAGATATTGCTATTTTATATTCCAAACAAATAGTATTGATTAATATTTAGTATACTCGTCGATCCTCTACTTCTACCACAATATTTAACACATGTGTCAAACTCAAGGTGGGCCAAATGTGGCCCTCCACATCATTTTATGTGGCCCGCAAGAGCATAAAAGGTCAGAGTGTCTAAAAATAAATAGGTCAAAAGTGTGCTGTGACCAAAACTTTCATTTCCCACAACGCAGTAATTTTAACTTTAACCAAAACGTTTCAAACAAAGTCAATGTCCTAACTTGTGTCTGATGTTATTTTTCTTTATTGATTGATAGTTCGATCCTTGATTGATGGAATTCTGTGGGTTTAATAACCTGACAAATTAAAAGGATTTATGTTAGAACAGAGAAACAAGCGAACATATTTTTTTCTGTGTAACTGTAATGTTTGGAACTTGAATAAGTAATAAATTCAGAGTTCTTTGACATTAAGGAGTAGTTACATTTATTTTACATTACTGTGAGTTACTTTTAGTGAAAATGAGTTTGAAACCCCTGATATATAATATAAGAAATGTGGATAAATGACTTACTTTACATCCTTGTCTCAGGTGATCAAACACGTGGTCAAAGGACTCATGGAAATGACTTTTAACGATGCTCTTCATGAGCTGGTAGAGCCACGCTCGATCTTTGTCGTCCACCAGACGGTCATAGTAGACACGGAAGACCTCATGAACAAACAAGCGGATCATAGTGTGTTTGCCCTCCAGAGACTCCTTCTTTATGAGCAGGCAGCCTTGGATGACCCGTGAGAAATCCCGCAGGTTGAAGGTGTAGTGAGACTTGGCTGGAGTAGGAAGTAAGTTCTCCATCGCTTTCTTATACACCTTTGGAAATGAAAAGATAGATGCAAAATCAAAACATGGGGAGGTTTTTACATGTGTGATAAGATCCTGTCATACTTAAAACATATTTGAAGGTCCATGCTTGGCTTCATTGTGTGTCATCAGGGGACTTACTTCCATCGTTGCGTTCACTATTTGGTCTCCCACTGAGAAATAATCAGATGGAAATTTATTGTTTTTGAGCGTGAATGCCACCACGCTTGAGAAGATGCGAACCATGGTGTCATCGCTGAATGGATTAATGCTAATGATGTTGAAGTGCCGCAGAAAGCGAGGCGTCACAGCGTTCCTCCCACCACCAGGGGGACCCATAGCTGAGATGAGTAGGAGGTCAACAAGAGTGATCTTGGAGGTATCCTTCAAGTCATACCTGCCAGATCATAACAGAAAATATGTGATTGAATTCTCTTGATTCTTCCGATTTGTGTTGTGTGTTCTTTGATCTTTTTTTTTTTTTTTTTTTTTTTTAATCCAAGTTCAAACTCATTTTCTGGCGCTAAACTTTTTTCTTAATTATCACGGTAGTAGGTTGGTTGGGTCGTTACCAGTTTCCGTGGTCTATATACTGCCGGAGGAGCTCCACTGGGGGCTGCGCACCAAACTGCTCCAATGCAGGCATGTTCAGATCATCTACAAAGATAACACACTTCTTTCCCATTGGAGGCCCAAACACTCCCTTCCTTCTCTTGTCTAACCGGGACATGATGATATTCTGGGGGGGGGGGGGTCCAATAAATACAATGTAATTAAGATGACAGACATTTTTCTGACTTGTTTCACTTACTACATTAACTAGATTTACATTAACTCAATTAGTTTACCCAAATTTTTTTTTCAGGTTTTCATTCAGGTTTTATACATGCTTACCTGAGTTTGGTTGGCAGTAGTACGAGCTGAAAAATTGATGAAGAAAGGTAGGTAGTGGTCTTTGTGTAGATTATTCATCAACTTCTCCTTCACATAAACTGACTTTCCGGTGCCGGTGGGTCCAACTAACAGAAGAGGGCTAAACAGGGAAACAGGGAAGTCTGTAAAAAGAAAACACTATAACATTTATCTATACATAATACTAATACAATACTCACACTCCATAGCTGATGCAAAGGTCCATGAGGTAAGCATAGCGAACTGTGTCTATGGTGGGAACAATGATCTCTTCAACCTTGGTGTTCATGTCGCCAAGGTTGACATTCTCAATCTGGTCGTTCCAGTGAGTCCAGCGGCCTCTTCCTTCAAACTATGTAACAGAATGAAACCTAATTCACTGATTTAAACAGGAAAAAACATAGTGGAGTAATATTATCCTACAATAATTATCATATAATACCTCATAGAAATAGTCGTACACCAGGCCTCTCTCTGGCATTGGACATTCCCATTTTCCCACAGTGTCAGGGATTGGATGCTCTTCAGACTTTCCTGACAAAAGCACCCTGAAGAACTTACTAAACTTCTCTCTGCTGTCTGCATCACAGCTGCCACCGACAGACCACACCAGGGAGAAGGAAAAAGCTGCCTGCAATCAGAAATCAAGAAGGTAAATCGAAGACACAAATGTAATTCAACTGAAAAAGAAGGTGCAGTTATTTTGCAATTTGAAAAGCAAAAAAAAAAAAAAAAAAAAGCATAACAATAATCAAAAAGGTAAATGAATTAGATGATTTTACTTTTATCCAGATGTGAATATTTTCATCCTTAGGATTCGTTGTTAAAGGTTTGTCGAGCAGCATCCCAAACAGTCGACACAAAGACACCACAGCATTGGTGTCGCTAGTGGAAGCTACTTCCTGTAAACCAAATCAAATTTCAGAGTGACACAATTATTTGTTGCATATAAATAAAATTAACTTTCTATAAATTCACTCACTGTGCAACATTTGCGCAGCATCTTTAAGCTTGGTGGTACAAGCCAGTGGAAGAGGTCCATCAGCAGAGAGCAGTTCTCCGGCTTCTGCAGAATATCTGGAAGGTTGCTGATCCAGGAGATCACCAACGGGTCCCAACCCAGTTGAGACGGTTCCATGAAGATCATTCCACACCGACTGACTGTGGCAGGCTGCGGTGGGCAAACAAATTTATCACATCACGCTAGATGATAACAAAATATTAGCCTTTCAGCAGCTGATGATGACGCCTAGAACTTACCGAGGCCTGCGACAGATCAATGGCCTCAAATAAGAGACTCATTTGATTGGACATCTGGATGATCTCACCACTCATCAAGCACAGCTAAAAGGGAAGAGTGATGCAAAAAAAGGTCTGGTTCAAGAATGTGGGAAATAAATATTTCATAATTAACATTTTTAGTGGGTGTTATTTACTTTTTTGTTGTCATCAAGCACAGTGTTCATGCTTTCGATCCACAGTGTATCAATGGGACCATCAAAAACCACCCATTTACGGTCGGGTGTGTCAGCTGATGCAAACTCCCTAAATGTGTTGGCCACAATTCCATCAGTCCACTAAATAATAAAGGGAAACAAAAAGTGACAAGAGGAAGACAGGGACACGGTTGGTAGACTTATCTACGATACAGAATAAAGAACGTGATGCAAGCAAAGGTTTACCTCATGGGAAACTTGGTCAAACTGTCCAAACAGCTGCCCCATGGTAATGGACTTTGGGTTCAGTGTTCTGAGGATGACCTTCTCCTCATCACCGTACCCTCTCTCATTCATAAGAGTCAGGGTGTCTGCTAGAATGTGAAGAACTTTGGTTTTTCCAGCAAAAGGTTTTCCAACCAGCATGAACCTGAGACATCAAGTTGAAATATTTCCTTCAAGCCAGTTGTAAAGTGTGTGTATGACTAAGACGTGTAAGATGATAACAGTAAACCTCAGAACATACCCATGCCTGACTATCATCATCTCATACGTTTGGATCATCTTCTTTAAGAAAACTTCTGTAAGTTGCACATTGTGCTTTTTACAGCATTCTGCAGCCGCTTCTTGGAACAGCTGCCAATTATATAAAAAAACGATGATTCTAATGTACAGAACATTGTTATAAATACACATATAATTTGATATATGGCCATTAGCAGGTAATGGTATGAACATATCTGACCTTATAGTCAGCCTCAGGAAGGTGGATGCCTGGGAACAAGTCACTGATGATTCCATTGAACAGTGGGATATCATGGGAAAGAAACTTAGGCTCATTAACGTCCTTTATGGACCTCAAGAGCTGGAAATGATAACAAACAGAATAGGTAACAAAACGTAACTAACTTAAGTTAATAAAAGTGTTGCATTAACTTCACCATGATTACCAGAATGTCCTCATTCTCATCAGGATATTTGAGCTTAAGGTTTCCTGCAGCCACAAGAACAGCTTTAACGGCCCTCATTCCGTAATCATAATGGAACTGGGAGGAGAGCTGCTCTGAACAGAGCCTGTAGGTCATGACAATCTTCACTGACAGCGGTTTGGCATTGAGGAAGCCATGTGAATACAGAGAAATCTCTGCTATCAGTGCATAGTTTGGGACCATCATGGCTACAGTTCGGAACAATACCTGCAGAGAAATGAAAGAAAACGTTGCTTTAATTGCAGATGTTAGCCAGTTAATATTCTTTGATTTGTTACATAACAAGGACAGGGTGGGAAAGAAAAAGGGTAAATAAAAAAAATAAATAAAAAAAAAAAAAAAAAAAAAAAAAAAAAAATCATAATAATAAAAATTAAAAAAATCATCTGGAATGATTTGAAGATTTGGGATCATATCATGTATGATAGCATCATCTACGGTTTAAAGACCTTGAGGTTGTCCGGGAGTTCAGAGCGTCCTGCGTAGCCAGGATTCATCGTGATGGACACAAAGCAGTTGGGATTGAGTTTGAGTCTGGTCCCTTCAAAGTCAAAGTAGTCCAGCTTCTGCTCTATGGCCCTCTGGATGCAGAGAATCTGCTGGGCCACCACAGAGAGCACCTCCAGCTCAATGCGGTTAAACTCGTCAAAGCAGGCCCAAGCGCCCGATGACGCCAGACCTTTGAAGAACTGTGAAAGATTCCACCAAAATAAACAATAAAAAGAAAGTGTTTGCATTTGCAACTCTGGCACGAGGATTAAGAATGTGAAACTAAAATGTTCTGCTGCTGTCACCTTGCTCATCGCCAGGTAATCCAGTCCATCGGAGCAGTTGAAGACAACACATTGCACAGCCAGAGCTTTGGCAAGATCTTTGGTGGTTTCAGTCTTTCCTGTTCCAGCCGGACCCTCAGGCGCACCCCCCAAATTCAGGTGGAATGCCCCAATCTGAAATTAAAAAAAAGGGAAGTTGATATTAAACAAGGATTTTAATCAAATAGAAAGTGATCAGTTGTGATATTTATGTAGGTTGGTTGTTATTTTACCAGGGTTCTGTAGCATCTGTCCGTCAGAGGAGTGATGACCAAGCGTGGAGAGTTTCCAAGATACTCGTAGGCGTACTTAACGTCACAGTTTATGATGTGAACGCGAACATTTTCATTGGTCCAGTAGTAACGAAGCTGGGCGAGCCACTGGAAGTCTGTTTCGTTTGATACGCCTGGTAAGGAGGACACTTATTATTCATCTGATTTTCTTTTTCCTGTTTCTAAATTGAGGCATAACTCAGTTCCAGTCCACTTAGAATTGTGTGGTGGTACTTACCATTCTCAATAAGCTCCATGACCACATCCCTAGCATGGACGTCTATTGTGACCAGCGCTCCCAAAGTGATCCGTGTTTGTTTGGGCAGCTCCCCTCTCACCATCTGCACAATGTCATTCAGCTGATTCTGGAGCTGCTGGTAATAATTTTTTAAACCCTACAGACAACAACAAAAAAAAAACAGTTACTGTAGTTTTTGGATCAGGCTCTTTATAAGAAAAAGTCACGTCAGTAGGTTAAAGATGAGACACGTCACTGTTTAGTACCTATAGTCAACATAATCAACATTTTTGACTTGTCACAATTTCAGAAAATCAATAGGAATCCTACTAAATTCATCATAAAAAAACAGAAAAAACATGAAACTTTTTCCATGAGTTACACTATAATTAATAAAAAGACAAACTATACAAAAAGCCAAAACTAAAAATGTGTAAAAAAAAAAACCTACACTACTCCCTTCTTTGATGGCTGCATGAACTTCCAAAGTCCAGTAAATCTGAGAGGCACAGAGAACCACCTGCCCGGGCCACTCCTTGACCCAGACGCTCCGTGGAGTCTCAGCGTAGGCCTGCAGGTGCAATGAGAAGTACATGTTCACATGAGGAAGAGAGCAGGTTATCCACACACACATATAGTAATGTTATAGTTTACAGTTCTCAGTGCAGTATGGGTACGGTGTGGAAAGAGCCATCCTACCTCTATGGACCGGGCGGTTTCGTCTCTGACGCTACGAATCATCACATCCTCCACCTGCACCAACCACTTCTCCACAGCGCCTTTGGCTTCAGAAGTAGAGATGTGCTGAATTAACTGGACACGCTCCCCCTCACTGCTATACATGGCCTGGGAAAAAAAAAAAAAAAGACGGTACAAAGTTAAATTAAAGTTCATCAAAATATATGCACCTTGAGATACAAGTTTAATCCGTTCTGTGACTGAGCTCGTAAATCAAATAACATTTCCCCATTTAAAATAAATAAAAAATCATCGTAATCCATTCCAGCCTTGTAAAAAAGCCCCAAACCCCTTAAAATATTTTATAAAGAAAGTATTTTTTTATCAACCACTAGACATGCATGCTCTTCCTGTGCATAATTAATTATATATGTTACATAAACAATGATAAAATATGAAAAGAAAAGGAAAAATCATGAATACACATGAGCTATATCATTACTCTGTGGACAACACATGGTAAAGAATGAGATGTGGTCTCAGCAGATGTTGTATCCATCCACCAACAAGCGGTGGTGTCCGGAAGTACAACTTGTAACTCGGATCTTTGCTTGTATCTCGAACAAAAATGTCGACCAAATGACAGGTCGTATCTCAAAAAACTTGTATGTCGAGTCGCTTGTATGTCAAGGTGCTACTTTAATGTGATAATTACAGGATGTGTGACTGTCATACCTGGATATCCAGATTAGGTAGAAAGTCCAGTTTGGAAATACCCTCAAAGCACTTTTTCAGATGGGGCTGCACTCGAAGTGGGTCTTTGGTCTCAGAAAGAATCTCAAGCATTTCATCATTGGATAAAAAGAAGAACCTGACAGCAACACAGGAAGCAAGTATCAGATTCTGTTCATCTGTAAATATATTCATTCATTCATTCATTCTTACCGTGGAAAAAAGAGACGCTTCTTTTCCAAATAGGCGTTCAGTCCTTTCATGATGTTTTCCAGGAGTTTGTTACAATCCTGCAGTTTCTCAAGCAAACCAGGCAGAGAGGTCGCTGGCAGAACCTACAATTACCAATAATCAGTTAAAGAAAATCAGTTATCTCACTATCGTGTGTTCGCTGCTTTGTTTTTAAAGCGTTACCCCAGGATCCTTAATGCAGTGCGTCATGACCTCTCTCCAGTTTTTGTCAACAGTTTGGAAAAGTCGTCCCTCTTCTGGAATCTGCTGCATGATGTCCTGAGAGGAGAAAATGGGCTCCAGATAAAGCCACTGGGCCTGCACCTTCAGCCACTCATCGATGGTCTCTTGGATATGAAGCAGACGCTCCTCCCATTGCTGACGTCACATAAATCAACAGGTAAATCTCTGCAACACTGTGTATACGCAAATCTAATTTCAACTAACGCATGTATTAATTCACATTTAACCTTTAATCCCTTATTCGTGTCCATTAAAGAGCAATAAAATAAATAAAATCTAGCTAACCTTAATCTCAGTCTCGAATGGCTGGATGAATGGTGAGCCCCTCATAGTCTGGGTCTTCACAATCTGGTCTTCTAGCATCGTTTGAATCTCCTCCAAGGCGGTCAGGATGGACACCCCCGTCTCTCTGTAAGGCTGATGGTGGAAACAAACCCCATCCCAAACATGCACTGTGGTTTGCACAGCCTTCTCCAGAGAGAACTCCTTTTGGAGACACACAGTGGGGGTATAGCATCATTAACACCATTTTTACCATTAATCTTATGTATTGTTTAAATGCTGCACAGAGGAAACACAAGAGTTCAGTTCTTACTTTACTCGCAGCAGCACTGATGGACTCAAACTGCTCCAGGAAAGGAGCCAGCTTTAGACCCAGAACACTTTGCAGTGTGGTTCCAGAGTTAGGAGTGAGGTCATATCCAACTATCTCTGACATTTTATCCCAGTGGCGAGTTCTGATGCCTGGATTACACAAGACGGACACGACAGGGACGTGGTCCTGGGGATGCAGACACATTCCACACGGAGGTTAGGTTTCAACAAATGAGAGCTGTAAGATTTTCGGAATGAGTCCTATTATTAAAATGGGGGTTAGGACACCTTGAATTTCTTGATCTGCTCTATGACAGCAGAGCACAGACGTACGGTGGGGCTTTCTTCTTTTGTTTGGTCTCTGCATTGCCCGGAAATCCGAACAATCTTCTCTTTCTCCTGCTCGGCCTTTTTCTCTTTCTGTTGGAAAATCTTCAGCATCTTGAAGATTTCACTTAAGAATTCGTCCACATTTGCTTCTATGCTGTCACCATTTAATTCCTGGAAAGGGCCTTCCATCCATCTATTCAAAATTAAAGGCAAAAGATTCTCAGCACAAACGTTTCAACACGTGAATCAAACCACATTCAGACCTGTTCTCTGTCCGCTGCCACTTCAGTATGAGTCCAAACAGCTTCTGGTAGAGTTCAGTGGTGTCTTTGATGGCTTCAACTTCTGGGTAGCAGGTGATGTCCTGTTTATAAAAGGCTTCCTCTTTGTTAATGGAGACGATCGCCTCGTCAACCTCTTTGAGAAGCTTCTGAACTGCCCTGACATCATTTACGTACTGCCAGAAAAGTCATGACAAAAAAAAGGGATGACAAGAATTTTACTTTCAATTTGATAAAAGAACAATCATTCTTAAAGTCATACTTTTAAATAATATAATCATTGAAATTAATTTTTTTTTTGCAGTTCTACTGCAAAGACTTTCATAATATCTATGTAATATGAAGCTCAAATTTAATGACTAATGGATGTAATTATGAGCCAAATATGAGAGGGATGTTGATCTTATTTTGGACTCATAAAGTGTCTTATTATAGATAAGAAAAAAAATGTATGACAGGTGTTTATTCACGGCTAGTTGAATGTTTTGTTGATACTCAACCTGTTGTATCATTTTTAGCTCAGAGCGATGTGGGAATTCTTCTGTCCTCCGTCCCAGTTTTTCCAGCTGCACCATGAGTCTCTCTCTTTTAGCCACCATCTCCTGCTCCCCTTTCTGCTTGGCATTGTGCATCACCTGGAAAAAGAGAAAGGTATCCTGAATTAGGTTTTTCTCTAATAAAGAAAAAAAAATCATGTTATAAAATATATTATTACCTCATCAGCGAGCTCAAAGACACTGAGGATTTTCTGTGGCCAGAGAGCAACAGTTGCATTGAGTTCCAGATCCTGTGCCTCAAAGATGTGGACGTCCAGTAGATAATTCAGCCTACAGTGGGCCTCCTAACAGAACACGTCAGAACATGTAAGATTACTGAAATGAATAAACATTAATATAATATAAAATCAAGATATTGACCTCAATCTTTCCATGAAGTTCTGTAATAACTTTTGACTTAGTGGATGTGATGTAATCTGTCATCTGAGCCATGTCCTCTATGTTCTCTGGTGTTTTCAGTGCGTTTTCTCTGATGGTCTCAAACTCAGAGCAGATCCTATAAACAGAAACAAAACAATTTATTATAAAAAGCAGAAAAATTAATACACGTGGAAAATGTTTGTTGTAAGAGACTCACTGTAGATTCTGTTCTCGGTGGGTAGCTGCTAGTTTTATCAAGAGAATTTCAGCGTAGGTTTTGGCTCTTTTGGCCAGCCCCTGTTTCAGCTCTTCACAGTCCAGTTGGACCATGGTAAAGTGGGCTTTTGATGGAAGGCTGATAATGTCCTTTGACAGAATATGGAACTCCTCCACTTTCTTAAAAATATATTGAGACAGTTATGATGGAAAAAAAAAAAGCTAACAAGGCAAGAACATGACTATAACGCACAGCTACCTTGGTGTATTCATCGAAAGAGCGCTGCTCATCCATGAATGTCTCCACCTGAACCTGTGCCGTTCCGTTGACTAACCAGTCATAGCTGTCAACTGCAAAATGAAAAAGAAACTTGAGTATACATGTGCATCAAATCAATGGGATAATAATTAGAAATCGTTTAATTACGTAATCCCACCATAGCTGAGGAAATGTTTTTCAGGTTCTTCCAGATTCTTGCACACAGCAGCCTTCAAAGTGACATGTGCCCAAGCAAGCACATGATCGGGCACCTTGGCATCCACAAAAGAAGTAGTACCTTGTGCCAACCATGACTGGACTGTTGGTACTTTCTGTCAATAAGTACATTAAAAACAACCATGAAAATTTGTCCAAAAAAAAAAATCTTATGGTTGTTTTACACGTATGGGACCTCACCTGCAGTGTATTTGTGATGGAATTAAGCATCTCAAAAACAGCAGCTTCCAGATCTTCTAAGGTTGGATACATTTCCATCTTTTCATCATCAAAAGTCAAGGCCATGCGAAAGAGAGGCATGCAGTAGCAGTTGCTTGGATCGAAAAGATTAACGAACTCCTCCACACATTTCTGTTGCAGGATTTTTAACTGGAAATTTCCAAAAAAAAAGAAGTTAACAGGTTAATACTTGTAATCAAAGAAAATTAAAAAATTAATCTGCTGATGGCATAAAGCTAAATTGTTTGATGGGTGTGCATCGGATGTTCATCTCACCTGATTTGAGATGAGGGTAGATGCACAGTTATAGAAGGAGTCCCGTTTGTCCTCCTTAAAGCCCTTCAGGATGTCTTTACTTGTTAATAAGTGGATGACTTTTGAAAACCAGGTATTCATGATGCGATCTTCTGTCCTCTTACACTCCACAGCCATTTTATTCTGCAGGTTCTTACAATCCACAGATCCTGAAGCTCTGTACCAACAGAAGACACATTTGAATAATAAAAATCATGAAGCAAATCTTGAACTCAACAGGGCTGCATTATATTTGTGATGTTCTCACCTGCAGCCTGAAAGATCAACCAGAACCAGAGTAGAAAAGGTTGTGTGGCTAATGTCCAAGATAGACTTCATTACTGGATGAAGAATGTGTAATTTTCTTTTTATCATCTTGCAGTGTCGGACAACATCATCATGCCAAGGTTTGGAGAAATCAAGAATTCTGCAAAAGATTGGAAACCTACCTCATAAAAAGTCTTTATAATCTGTTTCCTTGATGAATAATAATTTAGTGTGCATCACTTATCCAATCTGAATAAAAGCACTTGGGTTTTTTCTACCACACACTCACTTTGGCTGGATAGCTGCCTCATCTCTTGAGATTTCTTCTTCTTTCTCTGGATTCTTTAATATTGTGTTCACTGCCAGTAGTGAATGCGACATGGTTAGATATGGCTCTCCTTTGTACTGCAATTCATAGACCTATCGAGTTTTTCAACTTTTTTTCAGCTACAACACTCTTTCATCGTATGTAAAATCTTTGGTTACCCCAGTTTGGTATGTATTTAAAAGTAAGTGGTTATTCAGGGAGTACTCAAGCTCAGTTTTCAAAAACACATAGTCAGAGTTGATGCAGTGGCATGGGAACAGAAGCATGTGATACAAATCCTGAGGTGGTGATGAGCTCTGGTTGATCCTGGTTGAGAAAGACTTGCATAGATACACACATATATACATAACATACACAAGTAAAAATCACTAATCGTCGTAATACCTGTGTGTCTGAGAATTACATCGTGGAAGTCATCGCTGACTTCCTTGTAGAGCTCCTGTAGTAATTTATTTGTCTCTGGGCTCTTTTTGAATTTGGAAGGGATACGAGAATCAATGGAATCCAACCAGTGTTGTGAGATTGGAGCATATGGGCGACTTTCTACACACCGCTTAAGATACGTGTAGTTCATCTGCAAATGGGACCAAAAAAAACCCCAAATCAACAAAAGTGGGAAAGTGGAAAAAGCACAGTATTGACACTCTTCACCTGTTATATTAGGGACTAGAATGAAAACTTACTCTACGTTTCCGTTCTTCACTAAGCATCTGTAAAATAATGATTGAAAAAGACATGCCACATCATATTAGACAAGGATTATCTGTTAGTTTTTATTTATATTATATTATAATATAATAATATAAATATTATTTATATTAAATTTATAATATATAATATTATATTAATATATTTATGTTATCTGTTAGTTTATATTTAATGACTGGAATGATTGGAAAAATGTCGTACAGAAGGTGGAAGCTGTGGCTCAGGTGATCTTGGACATAATAGTCCCCTGTGTTTGCTCCGTCTGTAGTCCTGCATTGCTCTGGACAACCTAACAATGAAGTGTCACATTGCAGGAAATGAAAATGTTGGTACCGTAAAATGATTTACTGCTTAAAACATTTATATTCAAATAAAAGACCTGTGTCGAAAACATACAGTATCATGCAGTGCTGCTCTTCCTGTATTTTCCTCTGCCTGTGTCTTAACATTTTCTTTGGAGCTGTTAACTTCTTCATCATCTCCTCTGCCGCGCTGCTCTGTGCGCCTCGATCCCGCTGATAGGGGCCCTCGATCGGAGGCAGGACCACACTCCTGGACAGGTCCTTCGCCCCGATGGTCGTGGAAATACCATGAAATGCAGCCATCTGTGCCAACAAGCCACCAAATAGAACACGGAATTTAAAATAATTACAATTCTTACACTTCTTGTTCTTTCGCAAGTTTCTATTTCATTATGTCAAAAGTTTGTTTCAGTGAATAACAACAGGATAGCTATTAATTTACCTTTTTAACGTTCGATATGCACTCCTTTTGGTTAGTTCGCTGATATCAACTAATGTCAGGTCTTTAATTTAAAAGCTGAACTAATTTCGTAACGAACTTTATGGCGTCATTACCATAGAAACTCTAAACACTGGAGTTAAAAAAGGAAAGACTTGTTTGTTGGTCATTGAACGCATCACCCGCCCACCTCTGGCTCTGATTGGTTCAGTCTGATTCTCTTGACCTATCAGGAATCGATTGTCCCTCCTCGTGGCTCACCGGGCTCGGAAGCTCCATCCATACATCGATCCACATTCTGGATCCACGTGTTGTGCAGACTGGAGCGGGGCGGGACTGGATCCCATCCCACCTGATACCAAGAGGAAGATACTGGTTACCAGTTACGAGTTTATCATCAGATGACAAGGAAAACACTTATTTACACACAGATTCTTCAGAGAAATCAGATGGATTATAATCCAGGATCTTCTTGTGACGAAATTAAAAATGTACTTGATATAATTTGATATATATATATAACTTGATATATATTATTGGAACACATTGGTCAAAACTATTATTTTTTTAGGGTGGTTTTTAGTTTTTTTGTGTCTTGACAACTAACGACACGACATAATTTTGCTTTTCGTCTATGGAAGAGGAGCGACCCAGGAATGAAAGTAAGTTAATGTGATGAATTTAAAATTATTGTAGAAAATAATGGCAAAAATATTGAAGAGTATTTTCACACACGCACACAGAGTATATATACGGTGTATATATACTGTGTATATATACAGTATACGGTATATACATTTTTTTCTATACATAATTTTATTTGTTACAGTTTGATGATAACTGTTCTGGTCATTAACATAAACGCGAATGGAAATGGATGATTTTGTGTACAACAGGATCATGAGCTTCTGGAAACATAACTGACACATTTATTGAGAACATACAGACGTCACTGGGCACTGCATTCACACTTCTGTTCAACTAGAAATCAACAATATTGATGGAAGAAAGCTAGAATTCCTGATGGGAACGTACTCAGGCACTGGTTAAACACGGAAAAACATATTTTCCTCCGTTTTGAGGGAACAACGTTCTTGTTCTCAAAAATAATCATCGCACAAGTTGTCATTCCACACTTTACCCCACTTGGTGGCAGTAATGCGGATAAAAGTTGCTTTGCCAACCTTAAATATAAACATCGAAGAAGAATGACCCCCCAACGTCCAATCAGGTGACTGTAGGGGGCGGTACTACGTGGATTGTAGAGTTTATGGTATGAAAAGTCACGAAGAAGAACTAGACCTGCGCTAGCTAGCTAGCTACTGCTGGAAAGTAGCGACACATTCCGAAGGATTGTAAGTTAAATATTAAATAATTGTGTGTAGGACTGTGCATACATGTCGATAGAGGCTGCTTAAATAGACTTGTACCCGTTCAAGATGATTGTATTCAGTATAAATGCACCGACATGCCGAAGTTGGCTTTGTTTTGACGTGTGTTGACAAATGTCAGGCTTCAGTGATGTGTTTTCATCGAAGGCCCAAAGTGATGTGTGGTTAGATTTCGGTTACGAAAACCGTTTTACCCCCTCCCACGAGTTCAATATGTTATTTATTTTATTCATTTTTAAAATATCCCTTCTGTACTCGTTTAGGACATGAGCATGATGAGTTATGCTGAGAAGCCGGAGGACATAACAAGGGAAGAATGGATGGATAAACTCAACAATGTCCACATCCAGAGAGGCGATATGAACCGGCTCATTATGAACTACTTGGTTACAGGTGATGTACCGTACTTTAATTTGTCTCGTTTGAGCTAAGTTATCTTTACTGATAAACCGGCAGATTAATTCTATGTGTAAATGTTCATGGCGCTGTGTTTCTCACTGTATTACTTTTAAAAGAGGGATTCAAGGAGGCAGCAGAGAAATTCAGGATGGAGTCAGGGATAGAGCCCAGTGTGGACTTGGATTCTCTCGACGAAAGAATTAAGATCCGAGAGATGATCTTGAAAGGACAGATTCAGGATGCTATTGCACTGATCAACAGTCTGCACCCAGAGCTGCTGGATACCAATCGTTATCTTTATTTCCATTTACAGGTAGCTCTCATTTTGCATACATCAACTGTTTTCTCTTTCTGTTGTCTGACATGGTCCTTACATCTTTTCTGTGTGTACGTGTGCAGCAGCAACATTTGATTGAGCTCATTCGCTTGAGGGAGACTGAAGCTGCCCTTGAGTTCGCCCAGTCTCAGCTGGCAGAGCAGGGGGAAGAGAGCCGAGAATGTCTGACAGAAATGGAGAGGACTCTGGCCCTGCTGGCATTCGACAACCCTGAAGATTCCCCTTTTGGAGATCTGCTCAATATGATGCAGAGGCAAAAGGTAGGATCTCTCTGTCTTTGTAAAAATATTTTTTGCCAGACACTTTATCAACTTCCGCTATTATTTTCATACACATTGATTATATTAGTTTAAACTGAAATTTCTCTGTGATTTATGTCTTCCTCAAATTTTAGTTGAACTCAATACTAAGATATGTTTGATTTTAAGTAGAACAGAATAGAATCGAATCCCCTTCATTGTCATTGTATGAAATACTATGTACAGTATGAAATACGACAAAATTAGGGTGCTTCTCCTTTGGTGCATTTACAAAAAAGTAATGATGAAAATAAGAACAAAATATACACTAAATTGGTTCTGCATGAACAATAACAGTAACACCTGGCAAAACAAGATTTATTTATTTTATTTTTTTGCCATATATTACGCATAGGATGTCACATTTGTAGAGTTGGTAATGCACATGAGTGCATCACACAGAGACATTTAGCTGTTGCTAAATGTGTATTAATTAAGTATTAATGAACGTTGTGTAAATTTCATTATCATACCAGTCCCCTTTCAAAGATTCTCTCAGTATACCTGGTTCTCAGGCTTACAGTGTCACAATTGATTGGGGATCTTGACGCTGAAACATTTTCAACCTATTCTCAAACTGTACATGGATAATGACCCTGGCTCACAGGTTTGGGGCAGGTATGGTTCAAAATAAATATACAAATCACAACACATTAATTTCTGGATGTAGTCCATTGTCATCATCGGGTTGAACACATTCTTCAAAGCTGTGTTCTTCATCATTCAGCCCGTTTAACAGATGAGACAAAATTTGCATGAAATTAGAGAAAGATGACAAAACACTTTGGTTTTTGTTCAGCTACATTTTTTTAAAATGATAATTATATGATGGTATTTCAAAAAATAAAAACAATTTTCATTTACTACATCTTGACATAAAAACACATTATCTCCCAAATGGCCGGTCTTTCAGCGGACTTAAGCTTCTGACTTACAAAATGGGATAATGTCGCCCATATACTGTATATAGACACTTTTTGTCCAGGATTTTAATAAAACTATACTAAAAGCATAGTTGACATAATGAACAGTAGTTCAAGGTGCGGTATTGATTTAATGTGATTTGTATCCGTTGAGCTGCTGACCCATTGTAATGTTTTCAAAGCAATAACTGTTTATGTCTTTGTCTTTCAGGTGTGGAGTGAAGTAAATCAATGTGTGCTAGACTATGAAAACAGAGAATCAACACCCAAACTGGCTAAACTCCTGAAGCTCCTGCTGTGGGTTCAAAATGAACTTGATCAAAAGAAAGTGAAATATCCCAAAATGACAGACCTCAGCAAGGGAACAATTGAAGACCCCAAATAAGAACCACCACCAGTGAAAACATACCACAGCATTACTAAATGGACACATTTCCTTTTATCTATTTATACCGCAGCAAACTTAGTTATACGGAGTACAACCTTTTGTTTTTGTAAGGGTTGCTTTTTTGATACTTTAATAACTTAGAATGTGAAAACTCTATTGATATATTAAAGTGACTTCTCACATCAACATGAATCATCATTTTACTTGGTTTATAATTCAGAATTAGTACACTAGTTTTTGATGTCAACAAAGAACATTGCTGGCATAAAGGTGTTTTTAAAGCCATAATTAGGACGTCACTTTTTGTATGTGGCCACTTAGAAGGTGCTGAATTTAACTTTAGGGGGAAATGGCTGGGTCGCTACACTGCCTCAAAAATAACCATTTCTTTATAAAAACAGACACACATTGCAGCTTTAACTGTTTTTTAGCCGTTACTATAAGTGAATAACAAAACGAGTTTTGGGATGTTTCAAACTACTGTGACTTTGTACGTTAAATCTGTCTTAGATTGGCTCTGCATTGTTGCTTCAGGCATTTGAAAAGATGCTGGCGTAGAATAAATCAATAGAAAGTTTTTAAAGTGATATATTTTTGAAGAGGTTAACGAGCAAGAAGGGTGCTGTTACTCTGCAAGCTTAAAGGTAGCATCAGTTTCATACTGTGTCTCAGATTATGTGAGGATATATATTTGTCCACGAACATGAAACTCTTATATATGTTTTATTTACATATGTGGAATGAGTAGCTCTTACAAAACCTGTTGTGATTTTTTGCTGGAATTTTACTTTGCACTAAAAGTTTTTTTTTTTAATTGCAAATCAAAAAGAACTTCAGCTTTTCCTATTTTTAATGATATAAAAATTTATTGAAATATCTGCTGTATTTGTACAGCTTAGTGTTGCAGCAGAAGTGATTGAATGAAACTCATTTGCTGAACTATTCATGCTTTACGGTACTTTATACTTCACAACATGTGAGAGAACTGTTGTACTTCTAACTCATTACAGTAAATGGATATACCGGTCATTTTATTCATTCTGACAAAAATTAAACTGTTAATCTATAAAATATGATTCATTTTTATATCATAAACCACCCAATTAAATAGTCCAGTTAGCTTCATTTTGACCAACTACAGCCTGATAGATGTTCACATCAATGCACCAGTAACACTAATATGAATATTACTGAATGCAAAGTGGTGAAGGAAGTAAAATCCTTACATGATCAAAGTTAACGTAAAGAAATATCAAATACTGAACATTCATTGCAGAAAAATGTCAATAATTTGCTGTTCTAGTCAGTTGTCACAATCACAATTATGGCTGAGTAGGATTTTACTGCTGCAGTTGGATGAGATGGAGTTAGTTACAGTACTATATGCAGGACTGCATTTATCAGAATCAGATTTACTGATAAGATTTGTGTACTATATGCAGCCTGCACGACTTGTACTGACAGTGCATATGTTCATGATAAAAAATTGCATATTAAACTGAAAATACCATCTATAATGAAACCAGTGGATTGATTTGATTAACTGCTCAACAAAGTAATGGCGCTTAAGAATGGATTCTTCGTGTGCGTGTGTGTGTGTGTGTGTGTGTGTGTGTGTGTGTGTGTGTGTGTGTGTGTGTGTGTGTGTGTGTGTGTGTGTGTGTGTGTGTGTGTTTGTCTGTATCCTGTTTAGCTCTGTAGCACCAAGCAGAGTGAAGGAGACAAAACAGGTCTTATTCTACGTGTTTCCTCTTTGTTTCCGTAGTCTGGATATATATAAGTTCTTATTGGAGGGCATGTTTAGCACATATGACATGCTGTGAAATCTTTATGATGATGAATCCTATGTTGACACCCCAGATAGAGCTGAACTGCAGGTATTTATGCAGACCACACATCTCTGGTGGGCATCAGTGTTGGTCGTAGTTGAAAAAAATCAAAAATATCAAACTGTGCAACCATGTATCCTGCATTTACAAGAATACAAATAATATATAATTATACTAAATAAAAGTATTAAAATTCTGAAAGTATAAGTCACTACTTGACTTTTTGTTTGATCTGAACCACAGACAATTTCTACATGGTTTGCACACAACAGACACACCTCTGAGTTTGTTTGTGGGACCATAAATTACTTTTTATGCCAGGTGTTTGCGGTCACACCGCTTCAACTGGCATCAAGTTGTAATGAATATTTTGTGGTAACTTGTTGCCTAGAATGCCACAATCAATTCACAGTTAATTAATATTCTTTATTCTTCACAGTTAAACATATTCTTTCACTTAACACTTTATAAAATAATATAATTTGACATTAACATATCAAATATTATACATTAGGAAATCAAATACAGGCTATAGACATGAAGGAAGTTGCCACACTTCCTTATAACCTTAATGAGCGGCTGAGTAAGGGGAAAACTTAGAAACTTTGTGAACTTCTATGACAAGTTTTTTGACGATTTGTATATGTTAGCCAAATGTATACGTATTTATGTAAAAAAACATGTTTTTCATTGCTACAAGTGTTGGGCCTCCTGTTAAAAATCGATAAATCTGATCTTTGTAAAATGTAAATGCAGTTCTTGCATTGTGCAAAAAGTGAGAAGTGAAATATGGGTCAAAGGTTCAGCACATACTTTGTGTATAGAATCTAAAACTGTCACATAAATTTCATGGAATATTTCACTTTGAATAGAAATTTAAATCCCATAGCTCAGGGATTCACCACCAGTTTAAAGAGTGCTGGTGGACTGGGGGTGGACTGGGTTCTCGCAGTGGGAGATGAGGGCTACGATCCATCCACTTGCCTTTGTTCCAGTCTCAAAAACATATAAAATCAGAATAATATGCATTTCTCTATTTCTCTATTTTATTAGTCGCCGAATTGAACTAATTTTCCCTAACAGATGTACGCTGAAGTCCACTCCATTCACCGCCAGATACGAATCCACCAACCTAAAACACACCAGAATCACACAATCTTCTTCTTCTTCTCTTCCTTTCAGCTTTTCCCTTCAGGGGTCGCCACAGCGAATCAATTGCCTCCATCTAACCCTGTCCTTTGCATCCTCTTCTCTCACACCAACTACCTTCATGTCCTCTTTCACTACATCCATAAACCTCCTCTTTGGTCTTCCTCTAGGCCTCCTGCCTGGCAGTTCAAAACTCAGCATCCTTCTACCAATATATTCACTATCTCTCCTCTGGACATGTCCAAACCATCTCAGTCTGGCCTCTCTGACTTTATCTCCAAAATCTGTAACATGTGCTGTCCCTCTGATGTACTCATTCCTGATCCTATCCTTCCTGGTCACTCCCAGAGAGAACCTCAGCATCTTCATCTCTGCTACCTCCAGCTCTGTCTACTGTCTTTTCCTCAGTGACACTGTCTCTAGACCAAACAACATCGCTGGTCTCACCACAGTTTTGTACACCTTTCCCTTCATTTTAGCTGAAACTCTTCTATCACACATCACACCTGACACTTTTCTCCACCTGTACCATCCTGCCTGTACACGTTTCTTCACCTCTTTTCCCCACTCTCCATTGCTCTGGACTGTTGACCCTAAGTACTTAAAATCCTCCACCTTCTTGATCTCTTCTCCCTGTAACCTCACTCTTCCACTTGGGTCCCTCTCATTCACACACATGTACTCTGTCTTACTGCGGCTAACCTTCATCCCTCTCCTTTCCAGGACAAACCTCCACCTCTCTAGCTTCTCCTCCACCTCGTCCCTACTCTCACTGCAGATCACAATGTCATCTGCAAACATCATAGTCCATGGAGATTCCTGTCTAACCTCGTCTGTCAGCCTGTCCATCACCATAGCGAACAAGAAGGGGCTCAGAGATGAACATCACACCTTCTATTTCTAGCTTCAGACTCATCACTCTATCCGACACTCTTTTTACCTCCAGGACATTCCTAACAAACTCCTCCTTCAAGATAACTCCTACTCCTTCTCTTCCCATCTACAACATGATAGAACTACTTGAACCCTACTCCTAAACTTCTAGCCTTGCTACCTTTCCACCTGGTGTCCTGGACACACAGTATGTCTACCTTCCTCCTCTGCATCATGTCGACCAACTCTCTACCTTTTCCTGTCATAGTTCCAACATTCAACGTCCCTACTCTCAGTCCTATACTCTTGGCGCTCCTCTTCTCTCTCTTCGTGCGAACGCACTTTCCTCCTCTCCTTCTTCGACCAACAGTAATCCAATTTCCACCAGCGCCCTGTAGGTCAACAGCGCCGATGGCGGTCGTTGTTAACCCGGGCCTCGACTGATCCGGTATGGAAGTCATAGGTTTGATTCACATCTTTGATTTGGCAAAAGTTTTACGCCGGATGCCCTTCCTGACGCAACCCTCTGTATTTATCCGGGCTTGGGACCGGCACAATAAGACACTGGCTTGTGCCCTCTTGCGGCTACATTACCAGAATCACACAATAGTTTAGTTTATTTGAAAGGGGACAATAAAATTTCATAAAACACATGATTACACATGGTTAAAAAAGCCAAATGAAAACTAACCAGGAGGCTAGTTTTCATCTGTAGTCCCCTGGCCATGATGTCTAAAAAGCAGTGAAAGCAGTAAAAGAAATCTTCTTCTTCTTCTTTTCCTTTCGGCTTTTCCCTTCAGGGGTCACCACAGCGAATCAGTGTCCTCCATCTCCTGTCTTCTGCATCCTCTTCTCTCACACCAACTACCTTCATGTCCTCTTTCACTACATCCATAAACCTCCTCTTTGGTCTTCCTCTAGGCCTCCTGCCTGGCAGTTCAAAACTCAGCATCCTTCTACCAATATATTCACTATCTCTCCTCTGGACATGTCCAAACCATCTCAGTCTGGCCTCTCTGACTTTATCTCCAAAACCTCTAACATGTGCTGTCCCTCTGATGTACTCATTCCTGATCCTATCCTTCCTGGTCACTCCCAGAGAGAACCTCAGCATCTTCATCTCTGCTACCTCCAGCTCTGCCTCCTGTCTTTTCCTCAGTGACACTGTCTCTAGACCAAACAACATCGCTGGTCTCACCACAGTTTTGTACACCTTTCCTTTCATTTTAGCTGAAACTCTTCTATCACACATCACACCTGACACTTTTCTCCACCCATTCCATCCTGCCTGCACACGTTTCTTCACCTCTTCAGTAAAAGAAATCTACAATATCATAAAAGATACATTTTCAAACATTTACTGTACAATTAAAAGAGAATAAGACCTCACACATATCTACATAACATCTGATCAGAACATGAAAACATCACAACAAGCTTGCCTTTAGTGTTGATTGGCCACATTTTCAAGTTTTTTTGTGAAGCCCTTGTATGTTGTAATAAATTTACAACATACTATGACGTCAGACGTTTGTGTTCACTCTTGAGATTATGAAGAAAAATCTTTTATTTCTTCCACTAACCGCTTGATGGGTATTTAAAAGAGTGAAATTTATTATATTTGTTGTAAAGTGAAGTCCACTCACTTGTTAATTCACAAATAAAACTATTTTTAACGCATTTTAGTTTCGTTTCTCCTCGGAATAAAGTGACCCAATGCAGAATGTGACGTCACGACTTCCGGTTTATGCAGCGTCACGGTAACACAAACCTGACACAGCGGCTTTGTCAGCGCGGGGAAACATCACTTCCATCCCGGTCCACCTCAGACCCGCACCGGCACCAACGCCACCGGAAGTATCGGAGCCCCCCGGGGGGGGAGGGATGTGGTGTCCGCTCGGAGCGGGGCGGTGGAAGGAGAGCACTTCCTGGTTGACCCTACCGATCACCCGGAGAACTGCTCGGCTCCGCCAGAGGAGCCTGAGGCGGCGGGGGGGGGGGATTGACACGTGGATTAGTCAGAGCATCAGGGAAAAACAGGCGCCCTCCCCCTTTAGCTGCTTCATTAGCCGCCGCCCGGTTCTGAGCAGTCCGGTGGAAGAAAAGACTTCCAAGAAAAAGCTCGTTGGACACCCACGCCCCCCCCCCCCACCCCGATCGCCTTTCGGACCGGGACCAGACGGAAACTGGGCTGATCAGCCGAACGGGATTAAGGAAGGAGCTGACGTTAAACTGACGTTGGATGGCAGTTATTCAAAAATGTGGCAAGAACGGTTGTCAAGATTTGGTCTGTCTCAAGGAGAACCATCCGCCCGACAAGACCTCAGCGTCCGGGTGTCGGAAGAGGTGGCCGGAACCCAACAGCTACTGGTCCAGGTGAGGCGGCTCTTTACCACCATCAACAGAATCATGGGAATGAGTAAATCATGACTTAATGGACTCAAAGCAGCGCTGATGTTCTTTTTGTAGGGTTTAAGATCCAACAGTAAAGACAGACACAGCTGTGTGTCTTTTAAATGTACAGAATGAAATCTATCTCGACCTTCATCAACGGTTCAAGTCCAGGTGCTGCTGTGGATCACAATGGGTCAAGTCTGTTCAGATTAACAAGAATATAAGAACATGGAATAACAAGGATTTACTATGGTTTCATAATCCCTGCTAGAATGAACTGCAAAGTTTATAAGACGGTGTTGAGGACGGTCAGGATGGACGGATTAGAGACATTGGCGCTGAAAAGAAGACAGGAAGTGGAGCTGGAGGTGAAGGAAATGAAGATGTTGAGGTTCTCTGGGAGTGATCAGGTTGGATCGGATCAGAGGAACAGTCAAGGTGAGATGTTTGTGAGATAAAGTCAGAGAGAACAGAACAGGATGATTTGGACTCGTCCAGATGAGAGATGGTGAGGATGTTGGTGAAAGGGTGATGAAGATGGAGCTACCAGGAAAGAGGGAAAGAGGAAGACCAAAGAGAAGGTGGATGGATGTAGTGAGGAAGACGTGAGGGCAGCTGGTGTCCGAGAGGAGGATGAAGATGATTGGCTGACATGCGGTGACCCCTAAAGGGACACGACCAAAAATGAAGAAGATATTTTTGACGTCTCCTAAAGCTGCGTCTTAACGTCACTACAGTTCATGTGATCTTTATTGTGAGTCGATGTTCAGGTTTAACTTTGAAACACAGTGGATGTGTGGAATGTATTATTGAACCCAGTTTGGAATCAATGAAGTAGATCGTCTATTCCCCATGTTCACAATCAATACCACAAAAGTACCCCCACCTGGATGTCTGTATAGTGGATTTAACATAGATAAGTGCCCCATTTGGGTGCTTTTCCAGTGGCATTTTTTAAGTAGTTTGGCCCCCGTGTTCCTCTAAGTGTTTAATTAGTATAATAAGTTTCGTGAGTAATTAGTTGTCGCTGTTGTAGCGCCAGAGGCACACAAGGAAATCGTTTGTGAGGATGATTTAGAGCTCTTGATCAATGATTTACAACTTTCTCTTCATCGGTGCACCTTTAATTTTTTTTCACAGTCAGACTGGGAGCAAAAATCTAAGCTGCCGTTTGAACCCAATTTATTTTTGTTCCGTCCATTCTGCCCCCTCCCTGTGTAGGCCAGTGGCGAGGGTGTGGACGGTGGTGCTTCTGCTGGGGACGTGCCTCCTCTACTGCGCCCGCGTGGCGATGCCCATCTGCTCCGTCAGCATGGCGGAGCAGTTCCACTGGAGTAAGAGCGAGTCGGGCATGGTGCTGGGCAGCTTCTTCTGGGGCTACTGCTTCACACAGGTGTTCGGGGGCTACGTCAGCGACCGGTGGGGAAAACAGTTGGTCTCTCGTGTTTTCAGATCCTGGTTAACCAAATGACTTGTTTCTAGACCTGAGAAATATTCTGGTTATTGTGTGTCACACAGATTGTTTGTGTTCAACCAGTACTGGATAGATAAAGAGAATAAAGCTGAATATTCTCTGTCTTATCATTTAGCATTAAACATATATATATATATATATATATATATATATATATATATATATATATATATATATACTTGTACATATATATATCTCACGGCATTATGCAAACCTAGTAGGATCACTATTTAGAATGTGGTCTTTCCTGTCGTTCTGCTTGTCGTTCAAATAATTGTAGCTACATCTAACAACAAGCTTTAGATGATATAAATATGGACGTTAAAGTTTAACAGACTGGGACTTGTGTCAACAGGGTGGGTGGTGAGAAGGTTCTCCTACTGTCTACCGCTGCCTGGGGGTCAATGACAGCCTTCACCCCCGTCCTGGCCCACTTCTGCTCCCAGCCAATTGTCTCCATGACACTGTCCCGTTTCCTCATGGGCTTGTTGCAAGGTGAGACAGGTGGCTTTAGAAAATAAAAACATGTTTCAACACGGCTTAATATCAAATAATCAACTTACATGAAATGTACTGGATGCAGGAAGAAAGACGCTCGTTTCCTCTGTGGAGCACCAACTTGGTAAAAATGCGAACTGATGTAATTATAATGGGGCAGAGACATCATTCCCATCCGGTTTGTCTATTATGATTTAATGTTATTTGCCTGTTTTTACTGAATTATCTCATGAGCTGAGGGAAAACTCATTTGAAACTGATTTCGTATCAGATTTGAAAGTGCAGAACAGAAACGTACAAAATGTTCTTTACAGTACAAGCTACATTTTTTTTGTTTGCTTTTTTGAGTAGGTTTACAGCAGGAAATTTCAGATGCATTAACTCAAACCTGTAGCTCAGCATTGTTGTGTGTGTGGCTTACAGAGTTTGACTATTTTTACTTGTCACTTGGTGAGCAGTCAAGAACAGGACTGCCCTGGGGAGGCCGGTTTGTTCGGCGAGTGTGTCTAAATTACAGTTACCTCTGAGCTCTTGACAAACAAAGGTGTTGTCTAAACCACATTTCATCCACCAGCTCCACACCTATCAAAATATTTGTGGTGATTTTCACATTGCTGAGATTCATTGTGTGTTGTGTGTGTGTGTGTGTGTGTGTTTGTGTGTGTGTGTGTGTGTGTGTGTGTGTGTGTGTGTGTGTGTGTAAAAATAAATTCAGTTGTTGGAATTTCACAAAATGTGAACTAATCATGTGTTGTGTCCTTTTTAGGGGTTCATTACCCCTCTCTAGCAAGTCTGTGCTCCCAAAAGGTGGTGGAAAGCGAGAGAGGGTTCCTCATGAGCACCGTGGGGAGCGGCTCCTACCTGGGGTGAGTCACGTTTTAATAGAAGGAAACGAGTGAGAGTTGTCTCCTCTGAAAGTTTCTGTCATACCTGTTTTTTTTTTTTTTATTTAAAAAAAATTAAAAATTGTACAAAATAATAAGTGATGTTATTACTTTTATGTTAACTATATATTATCGGTGTGCATTTTAGATGGTTTCATACAAAAAAAAACTCATCGTAGCACCTTGAAATACGGGTTTAATCTGTTCATTGACTGAAAGTCAAACAACTCATGAATCAAACAAATTTTCACCATTCATCATATTAATCTGTTCCAGATTAAAAAAGAAAACTCAAAAGAACACACGAGCTACAGTATGTCTTTATCCATGAATGAAAATGAGATCCGGTCTCAGTGATGTTGTATCCATCCGCCAACACGTGGTAAAGAACGAGATCCGGTCTCACTGATGTTGTATCCATCCGCCAACACGTGGTAAAGAACGAGATCCGGTCTCAGTGATGTCGTATCCATCCGCCAACACAGTAAAGAACGAGATCCGGTCTCAGTGATGTCGTATCCATCCGCCAACACAGTAAAGAACGAGATCCGGTCTCAGTGATGTTGTATCCATCCGCAAACACAATAAAGAACAAGATCCGGTTTCACTGATGTCGTATCCATCCGCCAACACGTGGTAAAGAATGAGATCCGGTCTCACTGATGTTGTATCCATCCGCCAACACGTGGTAAAGAACGAGATCCGGTCTCACTGATGTTGTATCCATCCGCCAACACGTGGTAAAGAACGAGATCCGGTCTCACTGATGTCGTATCCATCCACCAACACGTGGTAAAGAACGAGATCCGGTCTCACTGATTTCGTATCCATCCACCAACACGTGGTAAAGAACGAGATCCGGTCTCACTAATGTCGTATCCATCTGCCAACACGTGGTAAAGAACGAGATCTGGTCTCAGTGATGGTGTATCCATCCGCCAACACGTGGTAAAGAACAAGATCCGGTCTCACTGATGTTGTATCCATCCGCCAACACGTGGTAAAGAACGAGATCCGGTCTCACTGATGTTGTATCCATCCGCCAACACGTGGTAAAGAACGAGATCCGGTCTCACTGATGTCGTATCCATCCGCCAACACAGTAAAGAACGAGATCCGGTCTCACTGATGTTGTATCCATCCGCCAACACGTGGTAAAGAACGAGATCCGGTCTCACTGATGTCGTATCCATCCACCAACACGTGGTAAAGAACGAGATCCGGTCTCACTGATGTTGTATCCATCCGCCAACACGTGGTAAAGAACGAGATCCGGTCTCACTGATGTCGTATCCATCCACCAACACGTGGTAAAGAACGAGATCCGGTCTCACTGATGTCGTATCCATCCGCCAACACATGGTAAAGAACGAGATCCGGTCTCACTAATGTCGTATCCATCCGCCAACACGTGGTAAAGAACAAGATCCGGTCTCACTGATGTCGTATCCATCCGCCAAACACGTGGTAAAGAACGAGATCCGGTCTCACTGATGTCGTATCCATCCGCCAACACGTGGTAAAGAACGAGATCCGGTCTCACTGATGTTGTATCCATCCTCCAACACGTGGTAAAGAACGAGATCCGGTCTCACTGATGTCGTATCCATCCGCCAACACGTGGTAAAGAACGAGATCCGGTCTCACTGATGTCGTATCCATCCGCCAACACAGTAAAGAACGAGATCCGGTCTCACTGATGTCGTATCCATCCGCCAACATGTGGTAAAGAACGAGATCCGGTCTCACTGATGTCGCATCCATCCGCCAACACGTGGTAAAGAACGAGATCCGGTCTCACTGATGTTGTATCCATCCGCCAACACGTGGTAAAGAACGAGATCCGGTCTCACTGATGTCGTATCCATCCGCCAACACGTGGTAAAGAACGAGATCCGGTCTCACTGATGTCGTATCCATCCACCAACTAGCGGTGGTGTCCCGAAGAACGACTTGTATCTTGGATTTTTTTCTCGTATCGCAAACACAAATATGGACAGAGCGACGGCTCGTATCTCAAATAACTCGTATCTCAAGGTGCTACTCTGTTTTTGTTGTTCGTTCTTAGCAGGGTTTAATTCGTGTTTCTATGCACAGTGCAGTACAAAATTCTTACATGAATGTCTTTGTGCCCTTACCTTGCAGAACGCTGATGATCGGAGGTGTTGGTTCCATCATGTTGGACCTGTATGGCTGGCAGAGTGTTTTCTATGTGTCTGGTCTCCTCTCAGTCCTGTGGGCCCACTGCGTATGGAAATGTCTACTCAAAGGAGAAGGCAAGGGAGGCGTTGAGCTGTTGTGTGTATTTGCAGAATATTAGTGTCCTTTCTTAAGCTCACATGCTTGCGTTCATCTGCGTTTTCAGGACCCATCATTACCTTGGAGTCTCTGGGAAGTGGAGGGTCCCAGTCCAAGCTGTCCAAAAGACGGTGGTTATGGCTCCTTAAACAACCTGCAGTATGGTGAGATTCATTTAATAACGGTGTGTGTGTGTGTGTGTGTGTGTGTGTGTGTGTGCATTCAGTCTCGTAGTTTTATAATGGCTTTTGATGAATCAGCAGGCATATTTTTACACATCTAACAGACATTGAGACCTATAAGCTTATATGGTCTATATTACACTAACATCCCAATCCTGGTTTATTTAACATCTGTCAGTTTATTCCACATGTTCTCATTGTCAGAGTCTTACTCAGAGAATTAGAAATTTTAGAAGAAAAAATTAAGAGGAAAAATGTTGAAAATTGTTTAATATATTTTATTTTCTACAACTCGGTAAAGAGGATTCTGCAGACAAGCAACTACATGTACCAGATTTTCAGAATAGTATTTCTGGTCTCTGGTTCCTCAGCTTTCTGTTTCTGTCTCAGTTATTGGGTTTAACAATATACCCCCCCCCCCCTTGTTTCTCCTTTTGTTCCTGGATATTCCACATGCAACTCATGTGCTCTGTTTCCTGTGACAGGATGGACCTCTGTGGTTTTATTTCATGTTTCTGATCCACCTTGAAAGTAACAAAGGAGGTGATAATGTGATGGCAAAGGCCTTGATATGGATGATTTTCATAACTTCTATTATATCGCAGTGTATTTTCAATGCCTTACCTCTCTCTCCTTCATCTCCTGACCAGTGCTGTGATCATTACGCACCTCTGTGCAGCGAGCTCCTTCTTCACTCTCTTGTCATGGCTGCCCACGTTCTTTAGAGACACTTTCCCCGATGCCAAGGTAACACCGCTACCTTTTCTCCTTCCATTTTATCACATATTTGTCCTCAGAGGTTCCTGTACCCCCACCATAGCCACTGTTTATTCAGTTGTGGAGGAGCTTCAGTGTCAACATCGTAACTCTACTATGATCTTCATCAAATCATTAGTTATTTATGACTTCATTCAGCTTTTATTTTCCATAATGGCAGCTGTGGATCTATATATCTAAATGTAACAAACATTTCAATAATATAAGAAATAAGTCTTAATGACTCTTAAACTGCTATCAATCTTAGCTGCATGAGAAATGTAGCTGCAAATGTGTATGTAAGTTGGTTGGCAGCTTTTCAGTATGTGCTGTGTGCTACCAAACACATGGAGGTAACCACATCATTTTTATTTTATTTGCATTTCAGTTTATTCATTAATTAAAATAAGGTTGGAATGTTTAAGTCAAGAAAGAATTATTAATGTACCTCAACAAGTCATGGTGCTTTAAGCTAAAGCAGTTTAAAGTGTTACAATACAAAATATATACATGAGAACTGTCTGATTTCTTTGTTTATTTATGTGTTGTTATAAGAGTGATGCCTCAGTTATTAACCACCAGGTCCAGAGACACAGAAACGGTGCTTTTCCATTGCGTCAGGGTGAGAAAAAAAAAAAAACCTGGATCAGTTCTGACAAGATTTGAGTTACAAACAACACAAACAAAAATGTCATAAATTATTTGCGTTCTTAACTGGGGTATTCACAATGATCGTTCAAAAGCAGCAGAGAAAGGCTGACTAATGAAAACCAGTGAATGCAAGTGACTTAAGAAATTGAGCTTAGTGACATCTATAGATGCTTTTAGTCACAAGATCAATACTGACTAATCAAATAAAGAAATTAATGGAACGAAAAGACAGCAGCTGCCAGAGTGGAACTGACAATAGTGGGTTAAAGGGATCGTCAAAGTTCAAGTCTCTGTGTGTCTTTATGGATTCAGAAAAACTTGTGACAGCCAATTACATCGTCTGCGTGTAAAGAAAAGATCCAGAAGTCTGACAGGATGATAAAAATACCTGAGGTAATAAATTCTGAAAGGGAACAAAGGTCGAAAACAAAACCAAATAACACAAATCAAATAATAGTCATTCAAGATGAGTCATGAAAACGAATAAGACATTCAATATCTGGTTATGTAAATGGAATGCAGCCCTACTGTCATGTTTGCTTCCCTTGGGACGTGTCTGTCTGTAAAACCTGGAACAAACTGACTGAATGCAACAAAAGCTTTCCCTTCATAGCTCAACCGGGAGACTGACAGTCAGGTGGTATTTTAGGACTGTCATTTACTGTTTCCATGGTTACAAATTGGACTTTTTGTGGTAGATTATTTTTATCCAGAGCAGATTTCACATAATATTAAATACCTGTTTCACTAAACTTCTCTGTAAGAAATTGTATTGAGTGCATAGAGCACAAATATTTTTTATTAGGCAGTTTTAGAGAACTTGATGACCTGTCTGCAGTTTAAATCCACATAGTTTTACTGTACAGAACAAAAGCAGCATGTGTCTTTATTTATAAGCTACCCATAGGTAAGGAAATATAAAATACATGTTCATACAGGATTGTTTCACAATCTTCCATATTTATTATTGAGATTAATCATATGACTTATGTAAACTTTGCGTCTGATTTGCTGAGTACAGGATATGGAAGATAAATCATCTCAAAGCCCATCTACGTCTCAGATATTTCAAACCTGCATTGCGACTTGTCAAGAGATGGCGCTTCACACAGAATACTTTCAAATATACCTGAGATGTTCTTCTGATTGCAGTCCGGTTCATTTGGACCCACATTTAAAATACGTTGTCTCTCCAGGGTTGGGTGTTTAACGTCATCCCCTGGTTGGTCGCCATTCCCACCTCTCTGTTCAGTGGCTGCCTCTCCGACCACCTGATCACTCAAGGTAGGACGTGTGAAGAGTGTGTATCCGAATTATACGATAACACAGACCTGTAAGTGTTTTCTCTTTAACCTTACAGGCTTCAACACTGTCTCAGTGAGGAAGTTGATGCAGGTAAAACATCTGACTGGTTCTTCTTGTGTCTGCTGCCGTCTGTTTAGTTGTATGCCGTATAAATATCCTGTCTGTACCGAGTGGATTCTGTCAAATCCTGATTCATGTGTTTTTGTTTGCATTAATCCTCCTGTCAGTTCATGACCATGGGTTTGTCCAGTGTGTTCACCCTCCTTCTGTGTGGCAACAACACCTTCCCCTGGGCTGTAGCATTTGTGTCTGCCACCATAGGCCTGAGCACCTTCACCCACAGGTACTGGCGCCTAGAACCACCTCACACTTATGGAGAATGGAGGAACTAGAACATATCAAATCAAAGTTAAAATACTCATCAAGAACTGCTCTACACCAATCAGCTAATGATCAGTTAGTATTAACCTTCAGCTTTAGTCTCAGATGATTGGTGATTGATCTGGTTGTGTTTTTGTTGCACCTCATTTTTCTTTAATTATTTAAAAAAAAAACATTTAATTTACTTTAATGGCTAACATACTTCTGTTGTCTCCATTGTGGTCACTGTGCCTTCCTCTTGTTTAGTTCTGTGTAGCAGAAGCAAAGATCTTGTAGGTACATTAACGCCACCTTCTGGCAAACATGTTGCATGACAACAACGTGTAAAACTATAATTATAATAATCTTCTTTTGCAATTAACTCATTACTATTCGAACACTCGCTCAATCACATAGATTAATGCTCTAGTAGGAATTGGTTCAATCTTTTTCATTTATCTCATCATCATGTTTCATTTGTGGAGCATAACTCTTATCGTTTTTTTCACCAAACCTCTATATTCATGAATCATCTCCTGTGAATTGGAGAGGTGCTATTTTATAGTTTTAAGAATTTTAGCAAATTTTTATTTATTTATTTATTTATTAATTACATTTTAATTTAATTTAGCAACTAATATCGACAGCTCAACTTATCATTGAAATGCACCCATAGCAGGGGATCCTGAGTATTTCATGCTTGTTTGTCTTGAAGAAGGTCGTAAATAAATCATTAGTATTATTTTTTACATTCATTCTTAAATTTGATGATGTAAACCATTCATTGTGGGAATTTAACTTTTATATACGTCACCAGACTTATCGTTTGTCCCCGTTCTTGACTTCATGCCAACGTAAATGGTATGAAGTTAAGACCATGAGGGAACTTGAATGCAATGACATTGACATTGTACTCCTACGTACTGAGTAACACGTAGAAATGTAGGTCACATTCTTAATATGGGTGACAAACAATATCTTGATTTCCACATTTATATTTTACGATCTAGATTTACTCCAGCTGCACATCAGGATAAATAATAGTGTAGCAGCGATGCTTTTATTTTCGCCTCTGATGTGTTTATAACTTTTAATGGCTGCAATTTATCAGGATAATTTCGGATTCTACTCTGGAGCCACACAAAGTGTTTGTTTAGTAGGTGCTTCATTTTAAATGGCTGAAGACATTTTCTTTTGCAGCGGTGTGTCAGTAAATGTTCAGGATCTCGCCCCGTCTTGTGCTGGAGCTTTATTTGGTAAGTAAAATGCTAAACTTTATAAAAACTAAATGTCTATAAATCATTTTATTCAAGGTGAAATATTAAACGTTTTTTAAATGTTTATGCGTGCAACTGTTTTGTTTTTTTTTCTTTTTCAGGTGTTATGAACACATGTGGGGCTTTCTCAGGTGAGTTTCCACACTTTTCAAGCAGACACGTCCTGAACAAAAACGCCTTTGATGAATCTTTCACTAGCAGTTGAAAAATTATTTTTTTTACTGTTTTCATCTTGAAAAAAAATCCATTAGGTGAAATAATTCATCCGCTTGTCAATATTCAAACTTTGAACTGATGTGCTTCCTGTCAGCTCTGCTGACTCCTATGTGTCATGCATTTGGCTTCAAGAGAGCAGAACAGTCAGTGAGATGAATCACACAAAGAGGAGAGGAATGACAGTTTGCAGTCCTGTGAGGGATGCTTTCATGAACCCCGACATTTTCTCAACGGAAAACAGTTGCATGGGTTTTATTTGTATCTTCCATATTAATGTGCGATCGATCGGTGGTGACTCTCTCTGCTCTTCTGCAGGTGTTGTGCTGGTTTACGTCTCGGGGTATCTTATCGAGGCCACGGGCTCATGGGCGACTGTGTTTGCCCTCATCACCGCAGTCAACCTGCTGGGCCTCTCCATATTCTTGGTCTATGCTGAAGCTCGCCGGTTTGACATCGAGTCTTGTAAGGCCCATCGCCACAGCATCCACGTCTAATCCGCTATCACGCCCACATGCTAGAATAATCTCACTCCAAGGAAGAGTGGACAACCAGCAGGTTGGGGGAATTGGACAACTTCTGTGACATGGATAACGTGTTCTTGTAAAAAAAAGAACTTTGATTGACTGTGTCGTGTAGGAAGCGCTGCAACAGTTACTGAAAAGCACACGCCAGACTTGGCACAATATCACTGAGAACTCTTCTGCAGATGAAGCGTTGAATCCTAGAAAAGGCACAGAGGAAGGATGTTCTGACAGCTCAGGATAGAATGAGAAAACGTCTACCTCCAGGTCAAAGCTTTTTGCTGTATTGATGAAACGGCTGCTGGTGTGGTGTTTAGGATTGTCCTTTCTGTGTGTGTGTGTGTGTGTGTGTGTGTGTGTGTGTGTGTGTGTGTACGAGTGTGTGTCAAAAGAGTTCTCTGACAGCTGTGACGGAACAAGGTGGTGGGTTCTTACGTGCAGGGATGGGAGGAGGTGGTTTGGGAACGTGGTCGATGATTCGAGGGGAGTCCAGCCTCGTGTACCTCGTCTTTCACGAGTCCGCCCCACACACACACACACACACACACACACAGTGTGACTGGGGGGTGAACTGAGTGTGACACTGCGTCGGCCAGCTGCTAATTATTTTGCAGCTGCAGTAATTTCGGTGTGATTTAGCTGCGGTTATCCCCGTCTCCATGGTTACAAACTCATCCGACCATTACAGTTCAGAGGGGATGAAAGAGTCCAACTTTCAAGACCTTTATTCTTTATTTGTTGACTCAAATGTTTTGAGGAAAAAAGACCAAAGGATATGAATTATTTTCTTTTTTTTTTTCTCTATGTCTGGTTGGAATAGAAATATTTCAATTGTTGTGAGTCCTTATATATTTATATTCTTTTTTTTTTTTTTGAACAAAAAAATGTATAGAGTGAAATGACTGAAAAAATTATATAAAGTAGCAAATTATTATAAGTTATTAAAAAATGAATTATTTACCTAAATAGACCTCCGTGCAAGTCTAGTTTGCTCACTTATTCTTGAAATATTATTCCTAAATTATTATGAATGAGGAATAAGAATAATTCTTATTGCACTTTCTTGCCTGTGGATACAGGTTGGGTTAAAAGAAGTGTGTCCATGCCAGTGTCTCGTCAAGCCAGACTTTCACACTTGATGTAATTTTCCATTATGCGCTAGAAAAAAAATGTGATGTCAGTATTTGGTAAGGCAATAACTATTTCATGCATTGGTGTGGTGTTATCAGAAGTGAGTCAGAGTCACCATGTTACACACTGACGCTATGAATGACTACAGACAGGTGAGAGGATTTAATGATAATCCCTGAGTTCAGTAGAGCTACAATCGCTAGTTAGATTTAGCATTGACAGCACAGTTGTACTGATAGCATTCTACATATAGATGATTTCCATCTAAACTCCTTACAAATACCGTTAATCTATGCATTTACTGTTTTATACCTGAAGAATTATAAGATACAAGTTAATGTTATTGATCTTTTGACCTTCTCTTGCCACTTTTCCCACCTTGCGCATCGGGGGGGTTGGGGGGTGGGGGGGGCAAGGTGGAAAAGCAGCCAAAGACGAGACAATCATGGTCGTGTTGTCTTTTGAAAACGTGGATGGATGGCCTTCTTTTGTGTAATTTTTTAAAAAAAATTGTTTTGTTTTCTTTATTTTCACCATCATGTGTCATTTTGTTCCTAATCTGATTTGTTCAACCTCCGCTTCCTATCAGGTTTATAATATATCAGACCCAAATCAAACAAGAGCAGCTTTAATAATTTGATACAAGAGATCACATATGTGGTTTGTGCAGAATATAAGACATAGTTTTACTCCTACTTTTACATTCTAAAAACTTTTCACCTCCAGTGAGTGTCTCCAGTATAGAGAGCGACCTTTGCTGCTATGACCTGCTGTAAAGTCTTGAGGAATCTTCACCCCCCCCCCCCCTTCCTCATGAGCAAAGGCGTTCAGTTGCTGCAGCGGCAGGCTTCACATCCTGCCAGGGGTTTTTCTGTGGCGTTGAAGTCAGGGACTGTGATGGCTTCTGTCCAATGTTCCAGAACCGCTTCTTAAAAACTCACCTAGGTCGACCGTGAGGTCAGCCTGGGATCATCGTACTTTTTGGAATGTCCAAAACTTCAGTGTCTTCACAGACGAGATGTTTCCTTCTTGATTTCCTGACATTTGGTGGAATCCGTCTTGCCCTCAACACGCTGCTTATCCTCAGATTTCCTGAGGATATCAGGGTTCGTGGAGCCGCTGCCACGCTCCACTGCGGGTCCAGTTACCTACACGCTTCAGATATTCTAGATTCTTTACTGTTGCACCACTCCACAGAACAGCATTTTAAACCATGCATTTGGTTTTGTGCACACAGGAGTAGTTATTGAGCAATTAAACTGTTATTGTTTGATTTGGTGTCTGCAAACAGCTGAATAGTGGAATGTTTTTGTCAAGAAACCTATATATTAGTTACTCTGAATTGTAGCTACATTTGTGTTTTCCCTAGGCCTGCTGAAAGCCTCCTATCAAATAATCTTAGTAAAAAAACAAAACACTGGTATGAAAGAAATGCATCAGCCCAAGAAAATGTAACTTCGTGATGAAATATGTATTCAAAATCATATTAACTTTGAATAAATATATATTTTGTCAGGAACGGTGTGTTGTTGAGTGTTCTGCATGTATTTCTTCACTAAGTCCACAGAGAGGCAGTAAGGTATCAATAATAAAGACGGCACAAGATCACATCTAAGCTGTAAATGCTGCAAGGACGACCTTTTGACCTTTTTGTTGAGAAATTTCACTTAAAAGCAAAATCAATCATGAAAACACGGATGAGTATTCTTGTTCATAGCGGTCGAGAACGGTGAAGCTTTTCCTGTTCTAAAGTTGACAACTTGAGTTCTGGACACTTGTTGTGGGTCAGCTGCCGAAGATGTTCGGGTTCGGTTCTGTCCCGACCCGCTCCGGGGCTCAGATCCCGGGTCCGAGCTAGCGGGACGTATGTCGGAGCGCCATATGGCGAGACGCTTAGGTGCCATGTTGGCGAGCTGGCACTGCCCATGTGTGAACGGCCAGACGCTAGTCAAACCAAACCAACAACCCTTCTCATGGGACCGAGCCACTCAGGTTGCCATGGAGACTGGTGGCTTGTGGCTGCTGTGTGGCAATGAAAAGAAAGAAAGAAAGGAAGGGGGGGGGGGGTCATGAGTGAGTGAAGGTAACAAGTCAGATAGAAGTCAGCGGAGTTGACGGTGAATTTGTCTTTTTGATGTTCAGTTCGTATAAAAGCAGCCAATGGGGTTCCAGAGGTGGGTCACCTGACACAGAGCAGACATTATCATGATGAGTGGAGCGCTATTTCATTAGCGGAGATGAAAACTGTTAAGGGGAGTATTGAGGAGAGGGGAGATAAACCCTCCCCCCTCCCATCTTATGGGGCTTGTAAGGGTTAACCCAGTAAAGGCAGCCCCCCCCCCATCAGAGAGCCAGAGATACATGTAAATGAAATGGCCCCATTAATTAGTAATTAACATCAAGTTAATGACATTTCACTGTGTTGCCATCTCATCCTATGTCCTTCCTCTGTGTTGGGGGGCGGGGGGGCTGTCTCTCCGGACCCTGATTGGAATGCTAATTAGAGCACAGCTAAACTGTCATATAGGACTACCTAATGACATGGAGGCCCAGTTTAAGACTGGTCATTGTGTGGGGAGAATGAAGCACTTTGTAGTAGTAGATCAGGGGGCTGTAGAAGTCTGCGCTCCTTAGAGGGAATGTGATACTGGGGGCCATTGACAGGTTTTATGCGTTAATTGCGCTGTGCCTGTTGGCTTAATGTCGGTTTGTCCCTCGTGACGTAAAACTACTTTTAACCGTTCTCCTACTTCTCCAAACGTATCCATGAATTATAGCAGTTCATTCAGGAATAAAAAGGCTCCTTATATCTGATTTCATCACTTCAGTTCTGCACAGTTTGATGGAGTTTTGAGGGCATGGCACTGGATGAATTCTCATTTGTTTGCCTTCCCCCCCACCCCCCACCACCCACCACCACCCCCCCCCCCGAGCCCCCGATTGGGCTCTCTGTGACGGAGGTGATATTGATTCGACTGCAGCCAGGGATGGAGTGTGTGTGTGTGTGTGTGTGTGTGTGAAGCGAGATGAATCACGCGGTAAACACTCGACGCACAGCGTGTTTCCTGCTGCGGTCGAGGGTTTCAGCTTCAACGTGAAGGGAATGTTATTACATAAACTGTAATGTAAGGCTTGGAGTTTTCTCTTTCTTCATTATAAGTTTGTCTTTCATTCCAGCACCCCCCCCCCCCCACACACACACATTTCTTTCTTTCTTCTGCAAACTCTGGTCTGATAAATAATTGACCCTTTAAATGGATCCTGTCACGCTAAGGTGTGTGCACTATGAGCACACCAGCACACAAAAACACGCCATCAAAATATGTTGATTTCTGTCAATTAAAACCCTGTCAGCTGTTTACCACCTGCCAGACATATGGGCCGTGTTAAATCTAAAGAGCAAATGGAGCTGCCATTGAGTGGGGGCATCATTTTAATAGAACCCTGAGGGACAAGACCCACACCTGCGCAATAATAACATTAAACCATGCTCAATCCGCTGGCCAGATGAGAACAGTGTAGGTTTGTGGTTTGTGTGTGTGTACACAAGCATGTTGTCTATCTTATTTCAGGCCATCCAGTAAAGGGTGTATTAATATTTACAGAACAATAGTACGATCTGTTTAAAATTTTTGATTTTTGGAGTTACACTAAGAGATGGGCAGCTCTGATTTCATTTTTTTTTTTTTTTATCATATAAGGCATAAAAAGAAAAGAGACAAACGATTTGGTCGTTGCAGACCATCTTTCTACTGCAATCAGGCTGAGAGTTCTTTTTTTTTTTTTTTTTTTTTTGCTTCCTCATTTTGCTAAATGAGAATTGACAGATGCAAATAACCGAACAGAAAATTTAGAAATGTAATTTTAGAAAACAAATCTAGTGCCTTTGGCAGAGAGTGTCAGATGCTCACTTATAAGACAAGAGCAGAAGAAATGAAATGCTCTCGCAACAGTTTAAAATGTAAGTGACTGCTCCAGTATAAAATTCAAATCATTTAGGTTAAATGGGAATGTCCGCATCAATGATCATCAGCATTTCTTTTTTTTTTTTTCTGGTAACTGACTTAATTTTCACAAATAGTTTTACAGCAATTTTAAATGCATTATGTGAAATGTTACGGGAGTAAAATTGTTCTAAATGCATTCAGCACAGCCGTAGGTGCATTTTGAATCTGCTGTGATTCATACAGCACTGTGTGTCTAAAATATCGGGAAATCTTTATTTAAAAAATCTGGAATCTCATTTTCTTTCTTTTTTGTCTTGAGAAAAACCCCAAAAATATTCAGTGTCATTAAGAAGTTAAAATGCCAAAAAGAAGTTGAGATTTGAGAATATTTGGCTTATTTTGCTTAAAAATATAATTAAAATGGTTAATTATCAATATCGTTGTCGACTTCTGTTGAATCAAAAAATAATTGGAGCTCACTGCAGACGTTTGTTAATTTTTTAATTATAAATACTAAATTATGTACTATGCAAATAAATCAATAATCTCCTGTTAACTGGAGGTTTTTTTTTTTAATATAGTTAAATGGTTCTGTTTCTCCTTATTAACTCATAATTCCTAATAATCTGCAGCATTCTATTTGTGTATGCATGCAAGGAAGGTGAGGTACCCCGCCCCCCCCCGATGGAAGCCCCCCCACATCCCACAGTATCCCTCCACTCATCTGCTCCAGCCTCACACCGCTCACAACTCCAACACCAGATCTCCCCCCTTTTTTTTTTTTTTTCTGTTTGCTCTTTACTAAAGTTTGGCTGTCAATCAGCCGTGGCCTCAGGCAACAGGCACTGATGAAAAGACCCCTGAGACACGGAGACCCAAATTAGATTTCAATAAGGATGTTGAATATTCATATCAGGGAAACATCTAAAGGTAAACGCTTTTTGATCTCTGTGCAGAAATATCACTTGTGTGCGTTCCCAGGTCCTGACGCTCTGGTTCCGCGGTGTTTTCTCCCCCAGCCCGGTCCGGCCCCGGTCTCAGCTCTTGCCTCGTTCCTCGGGGGCTGTGGTGGAATAATAATGATGGGGGCTACAAAGGAGAAAAAAGAGCCATAATGAATGTTTATACTAAAGGGACCCAACAGAAAGGGCATCCGCACTAAGTATTCAGTAATTAGTATTTAGCAGAGGTTGATCGTTGAGTGTGCACATTCAAATATATAGACACACACACACACACACACACACACACACACACACACACACACGTATCCAGGGCGGAATCATTGAGGCGGAATCATTTGCTGTGTAAACTTTAGACAGGGAGCCTCCCTGGACAGCAGTGGTCAAAACAGTGTTTCAGCGCGCCTGTCAACATGTTTCCTTTATTTTTATAATTGAACACACTTAGAGTGTCCCCCCCCCCCAAATGTCAACAGGATTAATGATGTTGCTGTTTATTTGTATGAATATTAGTGTTCCATCATCCATCAGGTCTCCACAGAAAACATTTAAATGATGACATCTCCTGAACTCAAGGTGAGACTTTTTTTTTGGGTTTGAATCTTAACTCTTAATGTGTGTTTTTTTCCTGTTATGAGAAGTAAAAAAAAAAAAAAAAAAATCCAACATCATCTAGATACCCTGAAGAAATTGCCATCACTTCCATCTCAGCGGCAACACGTGGGGATGAGGGGGGGGGGGGCAGGATGAGGGGAGACGCTTTTGTTTGGAAGGAAGGTTGGGACCGCCCGGAGCTCTTTTCCCATCTTTGGCTGGAAACACGCTACGAAAAACGAGTCCTGAAATGAGGCCAAAGGATATAGGAGCACCATCTCCTCTTGTCTTCACGCAGGAAGGGACCATCTATCTAATAGTTCCACATCAACTTCTATCACGCGTCAAGAGAGGCCCTCGGTCGTCCCGATCAAGCGAACTCTAGCTGGTGATGCAGGGAGACAAGCCGACCACATCCTTCACCGCTAATAAAAAAGAAAGCGTTTCTCTTCTTACATTATACTTTTTCCTCTTGTTATTTCTCTCGCTCTGTATTCCTCTCAACCCCCCACCACCACCACCACCACCACCCCTTCCTTATAACATGATGGTCAGTCCATTGCCAGGCAATCTGCTCTGTGATGTTGTTCACACCTCCATTGAGCCAAAAAGAAGAAAAAAAAAAAAAAATCTTAGACAAGATATGATGATTTGCCCAGGTGGTGTGTTTCACTGCTCTCTTGGTCTTATGGGTGAGGGCAGCCAACCAAGTTGTGTGTATCTATGTGTGTGTGTGTGTTTCTTCCTACAGTATATGATGGTGTGTTTACCCCAGGCTGTGTGCGGTGGTGCTGTGATGCTGAGTGTCACCCTGCTCCGGCCTGAGCCCTGCAGCCAGAGAAACCAGCTGTGAAACTGACAGGTTTGTCTTCTGCACTCACCTACACCATTTCTACCCTTGCAGATACACACACACACACACACACACACACACACACACACATGCACAAACACAAACACACACATATTGAGCCACACAAACAGATCCATGGCCTGAGGTTTAAGTACACATGCACACACACACACAGGCCCCCCCTCCATATCCACACATCCACAGACCGACACACAGGCTGCAGGCAGTCTCTCTCATGCCAGCTACAAACACAGTGCAAAAGGAATGTTGCTCGCAGAGCTCCGATATATAGTTGCTGCTCATAACTTGAACACATTTTTACAATTTGATGAAAATCGGCCTGTAGACTGAATGTCCAAGTAAAATGCTGCTCTGACCGTGTTTTCTAGCAAGATTTCCCGACCGTGAAGCACCGATCTGAGCCGTTTTCTTACGTTGCTGTGTTAAACTTCAACTAAAATGCAGGTATTTAATCCCTAACAAAGATTCTGCTTAAGTGAATTGTTGGCAATTACTAATTTCTAAAGAAAAAACACAACAGAAATTAATTTTAAATACAACTCCCATAATAGCATGGTATTTTCTTTTTCTAAGTATGATATAAATGCAATGGACTGGGTAAAATATATTCTTCCATGTTGATTATTTATAAGATGTTTTTATTCATCTATTTTTGACTTGTGGTTATGGAATCAATACCTCTAATTGTGAGATTTAGGTGTATAGGTATATATTTTACCAACATAATACTTCTTGCACATTTATTTCTTGGAAAACCTTTAATCCCTGAGAGTTTAGGTGATGTGGAATTGAGAAAATGACCCTAAAACCCTGTCTGACCCTCATGAGCATTGACTAAGGATAGCATGATAACATATGATCATGTACGACGTTGCTCTCCCAGGTAAATAAATGCATCTTGATCTAGACTCACACACGTTTCCAAGCATACACGTGTGTTCTGTATCATTCATGTCACCGAGAACACGCAACACTACCGCAAGCATCTGAACTCATGGTTCAACCTGGAAATGTTGCCTTGTATTCTACCTTCCCCCCACACCCAACACACACCCCCCCCCCCCCTCCCACTCCATCCCTGAAACGTGCACACACCAGTAGACCTTTCCACACAGTAGTGAAGGACGCCATGTGTATCCAGGTGTCTGGCTGTGCTGTAGCACCCTTCAGATGTCACAACGACAAAAATCAGAACGGTGACTAGAAAGTCTGCAGGCATCCTGCATGTCTTACCGTGCCACATTCGTGTGTGCACAAAATGTGTGTGTGTGTGTGTGTGTGTGTGTGTGTGTGTGTGTGTGGCACATCTGTGAACGAGAGCTTGTGTGTTGCATATTCCTAGAGGGTAAGGGGTGAGAAAAGCAAGTGAGAAAACAGCAAAACAAGTTAAGAGACAATGAAGAAAGCAGCAGTGGCACCTGTTTCCCTCGGTGTGAAGGGCAAAAGAATCACCCCCACCCCCCACCCCCACCCCAGAAACGACACCGCCTTGGACCTTTGATGTCCCGACGCCACTGATAATTTCATCTCTTGATATTTCATTCCAACAGCACGCGCTGGATCTATCTCTATATCTCCATCTCTCTCCTTCATAACCCTCCATAAACATGCTTTTCCTCCAAACACACACATGCACACACACACACACACACACACACACACACACACTCTTTTTGGGTTCAGTTATGTGGCCAGATGTCCAAGTTGACATAGCGCTTAAGGCGTTTGACTGGATGAAACAGTGCATTGGCTGCGGGTAAAGAGGGATTAAAACAGGGCCTGAGGCACTTGTGTTATATTGAAAACATCCTGGGCTGCTTTGTATGGAGATTTGCATACATTGGGGGTCTGTGCAGCGATGGCCCATCTGCTGAAGTGCATTGTCCCCCAAACAACAAAGTGTGTTTAAATATTTCTTTTTCTCCATCTCCCGGGACATAGGTACATAAAAATGAGTTGAGTTGTGAGTGAGAGAAAATAGAGGGCGATGAAAAGGGGGGGTAAGACAAAAAAAGGAACAAGTAGATTGGCACGGCTTTGAATTTGAACTGCTCCCAAATGTGCCTCAGTCAGAGCCACAGTAAAATAACACTATTTCTGGCCGGCATCTTGGACAATGAGGACAATCTTAATATAAAATTTTGTACGTCTAAATCCTGGTGGTAAACATAGTTTCCTGAATATAAAAGATGAAAATGTGAAATATATATTTATATTTTTTAAATTAGGATCATATGATGAATGTTTTCCAAAATATAAAACAGGTTTAAAACAGCATAAACATTTTCACAAACTTCGAATATGACTGGTGACACTGTCAATGTACTTCCAGTTATCATAACTCTGGAATGACATCTTCATCCAGTATTAATATATTTATTTTATTCTGCACTCAGAGGCAGATTTTCCATGAGAGAAACCACCTATGTTGACGGAAAAAGCGGCAGTAGGCAGTTTTTTAAGTATTAAGTTATCATCCCTTTGGCCCAAACCCTCTTTATTGTATTAATGCCATAACTCTACATTTCTGTGACATTTAATGACACTGTAAAATTAGATAATTACTGTAATATATCTGTGTACTCATGTCCGTTCCCGAGGTCAGAAACATAAAAATTAATAAGGAACAAGTGAGAGACAGGGTTAGAGAAAGTAGAGCGATTAAATGTGTGTGTGTGTGTGTGTGTGTGTGTGTGTGTGTGTGTGTGTGGGGTAATTCGATGAGATGACGATGTCAAAAGTTAGTTTTATTAATGCAAAGAGAAAGTAGACTGAAGTTACTTTGCCATCCGATGTTTGTGCATCCTCTCCCGATGCCCCTGCGTTTTTCTTTTCGCTCTCCTCTCCCCGTGTGTCTTTCATTTCAACCAAAACACACATCAAATGCAAAACATGCTCAGGGCAGTGGATGGTGGATGGAACAGTAAGGTGATTTAACGACGGGACGGTTTGTGTGTAGGCTGGACAGCCTGGTGCAGCCTCCGTCTTCACAAACCGTACACGCAAATTTACACGTACGCACACACACACACACACACACACACACACACACACACACACACACACACACACACACACACACACACACACACACACACACACACACTGACACCAAATATCTGAAAAAACAGCCAAGATGGACGTGAGGAACATGTTGCCTGCACGGGGGAGGATTTTGGAAAGAAGAATGTGGTCAATCTGTTTGTTTCTCTGCCATATCCAAAGAGAGTGATAATTTCATTTTCTTTCATTATTTTCTCTCTTTTGTTGTTTTTTTTTTTTTTAATTGTCTTTTATTTATTATAATCCTAATGTCAGATTTTGAAAGCTGTTAAGGTTTATGTTTAAAGGGAAGAGAGCATGTCAAGACAATGCTTTCTGTTTATTTTTGCAACACGGGGGTGGGGGGGGGGGTTCAGTCATTCCATCTCTCTTGATCTAACATAGTCATAATACCGACAGAGCCACTGATAATACCTTCGTCTTCCTCTTCCTCATTCCGTTCTTTAGTCCTAGAGGGTGACGGCTGGCGAGTGCATGAAAAAAGTAAAACAGACAAAACATTAACCCCCATTTAATCAGGATTAAGGAGAACAACCAAGCATTATTTAACACACATCACAGAGCATGACAGCAGTAGGGAAATATGGGACACACACACACACACACACACACACACACACACACACACACACACACACACACAAATCCAACACAATCAATTTAATGGCATGCATTAGTTAACTGCCAAATGTTGGGCTTTTTATGGCAGGATCACCAGTCCCTTGAAAAGATAAATACGGTGCACAGATCCCAGTAATTACAGCAATCCCCTTACAGCACACAGAGAGCGTCCTCTCTCACCAGCCTCTCTGGAGCGCCGTCGCCCGCTAGATTAAGTCATTTAGGACAGTTTTAGGGCACTGGGGTTTCTGACAGTAGAAGAGATGACTGGGGAAGAGACAAAAGGACAGACAGAGACGGCCCTCTATGTGGATTTTGTGTGATGTGTGTGTGTGTGTGTGTGTGTGTGTGTGTGTGTGTGTGTGTGTGTGTTGGGAGTGAGGGTAGGGGTACTCTGTAATAATATATAAGGAACCCTTGACATTATTTGTAGATGTGAAGTCAGTGAAATCCACATTAACACACTTGATGCAGGAGCTGGCGTCTCTTTGTGGGCTCTGGGAAACAGACGGGGGGGGGGGGGTTTCTGGTGCTGATGGAGAAACTTCCAACCAATGCACGAATGAATGAATGAATGAATGAATGAATGAATGAATGAATGAATGAATGAATGAATGACCTTTGTGTACATAACATCAAAACAGTGAACAGTGAAAGAAATGCTGATATTTTCAATCTTAGATTGTGATCCCATTGTAATCAACTGGAAGGCTACCGCACTGCATCTATGGGATTGATATCACTGGGCAACAAATGCAAACAATTCACACGCAATAAAATACAGGATGGTACTTTTAATATTTCATGTCCTTTTAGAATGACCTCTAATAATTTTTTTTTTTTTATTCTAAGGCCTCAATCTGGAAACTTCATTGACTCAAAGACGATGCAACGGTTTTGTCTTTTTGAAGAGACCTTAAAGAAATTCTACAACTGCAACGCAACTAAATGAAAACTTTTACCTTTTGTTTCTGCAATACTGCAGGCACATTCTATATGGTGTATTCTATATAGGTATATTCTATATAGTATATTCTATACAGGTATGTTCTGTACAATCTTGGTGCTCATAATCTCCACCGATAGTCTTTCCTCTTACATATACATACGTGTTTGTGTGTTAGTGTGTATAGAGAGAGATGCTACGTATAGATATATTCTATATCTAATAGATATAGATGTACATATTGTTAAAAAAGGGAAGCTGAGCAGAACTTCCAGAGCGATTGATGTCCAGAGGGCGGCTGAGGAACACTTCCTCACTTTGCTCTCTGACTGCATGTAAAACTCTCATTAGTTTAAGAGCAGCAGACTTCCTCACAGCCTCACCCTTCACGCCGCACAGGGCGGCAGAGGGCCAGAACCCCCTCAGATGGCTTTCACTAAAGGAGGAACCATGCAAGAATGTGGATGTGAATGACTCCAAGCACACAAACCTTGATAGAAAAAAACCCCCACACAACTCTGTGTTTAGCTGGCAGCATCAGCGCACAGATCCATGCGCACGCAGCTTAGGGCAGGGCCGAATCAAATATGAGCATTGAACATTTGCACGGACAGATGTGGATTAATGTTCATCTTTTCTTCAAACTCGAGATTAAACCTGATTTGACTTTTTTTTTTCTTTCTATTTGATCACACAGTGAGAAATAAAAGAGAGGGTGCAAATGAGAAGGAAGTAGGAAAAAAAAAAAAAAAAAAAAAAAAAAAAAAGATTGTGTCTCTGACTTGGGGAGGAGTTGCCAGAAGAAGCCAGACAGTGAAAGTGGAGGGAACAAAGAAACAAATAACAGAATTGGACGGAAGGGGAGGCAGAGGGAATCGTCAGATGCTCTGCATTCCTGTTGCGGGCTGCTGAAGTGAGGGAGAAGAAATTTACGTCATGGGTGGAGGCGGGGGGGGGTGGATTCAGACATGGCAACAGATTGAAACAGCAGAGTAGGGACTTCTCTGGAAGGGGCGAGTATCAACACTGACTGAGGGGCACGCAAGATTTTGGGCCCATCACTGGGTTAATGGTAAAATTACTGGACTGTGTGTGTGTGTGTGTGTGTGTGTGTGTGTGTGTGTGTGTGTGTGTGTGTGTGTGTGTGTGTGTGTGTGTGTGTGTGTGTGTGTGTGTGTGTGTGTGTGTGTGTGTGTGTGTGTGTGCACGCTGCATGGGGGAGGATGTGGGATTGGCTTAGTCTCCTGTCTATAATGAATGGTTAATGTTAGTCGGGGAAAAAAATGAATACGGTCACCATCTGCTCAATCTAAGTCTGCATTCTGTGCATGTGAACATTTGTGTCTATGACAGTCATGCAGACACACACACACACACACACACACACACACGCACACAATGTGCTCTTGGAGAGGGATTTGGAAATATGGAAAGGAAGAAAAAGGAGGGAGGGAGGGAGTGAGAAAGAGAGAAGTAAGCAGCTAAAGAAGAGAGATGCTACAAAAACCGACACAGAAGTGATAAAAGGGACGACGTAAGAGAGACGGAAACAGTTTTAATGTAGAAAACACCGTTTGTGTTTGGATGCAGGCTGAGATGCAGACGCAGGTGAACGTAAATGAGGCATAAGTCAAAAAAATTCAGAAACACGTTTTCTTTTAAATGCACGCACATTCATGGAAAATAATCATAACACGTTATAATGGAATTGAAAGTTTTTATTACCAATACTATAAATAATTTAGACAATTATACCTCTGTAATTACATGGAGTACAATACATGGTTGAATTAGCAACGTGCTTCTGATAAATCTGCACAGTAATGGAATTATTAGATTACATTAGATTTGAATAAAATGAAACAAATGTGAAAATATTTGTACAAGTGAAGCTCCATTTATTAATAAAAATTAGAATTATTATAAGCGTTTGAGTAAAACTACTCATGCAGAAGGAGTTAGGCTATTATAATATTGGATTGGATTTATTTTAGCTATAATGAATCTATTCTTTCTTGTGCTATTAGGGAATGTTATCCACAATTTAAATGATAATATTTTGCATGTAGCAAGTTAGTGGAAAATTAAATATAGCTTGATATTCAGACAAAAACATAAGAATCTATCTTTGATCATACAGTATATCTATTACCAGACTATCCTGTGAATGTACGGTAATATGACTTAAATCTTTAGGGGATTACAAGTGTTACAAAGCGGTATCATCCTCAGCTATGCTCACACATAAACACACACACACACACACACACACTGTCTCACCCACTCCCACAGAACATCACACCGAACAAATTCACAATAGTTTTTTTTTTTTTTGTCTTTGTCTGTGCACATCACATTTCTCTGTAAACTTTATAAATGTGAAGAAGACAGTCTCGAGGCGCCATCCTGCTCCCGGGTAGCCATGACAGAGAATCGCTGCAACGCCGATAAAGCATTTGTGATACATCTATGAACACTGGGTTGATAAGTAAATACAGCCTACATCGATAATCCTCGTGTCACTATGTGCTCTGTATTATGCTGAGAGTTGCATACACACATCCACACACACCAATGTGCGCACACACACACACTGCCAGGTTGTGATTAAATTCTCTGTGGCCTATGATCCGCCACTAAATCTTTGCAATTTTCATTTTATGCAGCTTTAATATGGATCATAGTTGCTCTCAGAGTGCCCCATCTCCTAATCTGGAGCAATCTGAGCTGAGCCTGGCTGGGCCAACATCTGATGCTAAGCCAGCCAGTCACACTCAACCAGCCAGCAAGTCAGCCACAAAGCTTCTGTCGAGCAAGCCCAAAATGCCACCATAGAGGAGAAGTTGGAAATTTTTTAGAGTAATTTATATGAAACACTTTTGTGGCAGCTGCACACTGAAGGAGTGAGTCACGCGTGTAGTTTGAATAGCGACACTGAGATAGGAATGTAATTAAAAGAAAACACAGTAGAGAAACTGCATCTGCTGCCGTGCAGAAAGTTTTAAAATGAAACAATGAGACACAAGATCAGAATTAAGAGACGCTATTCTGGCTGTTGTTCCCTCTAATAAAGGTGACACACATACATGTGAAATAATCTTAACATGAGATTATGATCCGATGTGTCGGGATGAGGTGGAGGGAGGGACTGTAGGGTCACGTTTGTGTTTGGGTGGGGTGTGTGTGTGTGTGTGTGTGTGTGTGTGTGTGTGTGTCAGGGCATATCAGACACACACACGCACACACACAGTAGGTGTTCACATGATATTCAGCACATATTAACACGAGAGATGACCCTGTTTTTTTAGAGGATTGCTGGGAGTCGACATGTGAGGATTAAGTAATTACAGCTGCGCTGTTAAAAAAATGTATATTTCATTTGCAATGTTTAGATCCAGGAAATCCAAACCCTCTCTTTCTCCTTTACAGAAGTGCATTCATGATATTTCTGATTTATTTATAATCTAGGAGCATATTTCCATGATGATGTCCGGTTTCTATCAAATTAGATTAAGTAGTTTAATTAAAAAAGAATCAATAAACATGAAAATAAAGCTGACAAGAAAAACATTAAGATATGTAAGCAATGCCGAGGAACCCCACTGGTTCTCATGTAAGTCCTGTAATGCTCAAAGTGGGTAAAGCTAATGCTAACTTTACTTTCTTAACACACACGTCACTCTACTATATGTTTCATCTCCAGGGTAGTGAGGTAGCTATAGATGAGTCCAGTGATCCGTGGAGAACGTTTCTTCAGATGATTATTGTCATGAAGGGCAGAGAGTGAAACAGGAAGAGGGAAAGTGAACATCAGGACAGGGGGAACTCTCCCCTCTACCCCCGCCTCTTTAATCCCCCCCAGTGGTAACAGCAGGACCAGTTAGATATCAGGAGATCCATATGGACATGAATGGAGCACTGATTTTACAGTGTCTCCTTGCTAGTGACATGTGGCACGGAGATAAACAGTCTATTTTTAAATAAACCTAACAAAGTGAGGTTTTAGTTAAACAAGTTTAATTTTAAATGTTATTTCTGTAAGCAAAAATTTTCAGTTCACCCAGAAAGCCTACTATCCTCAGTACCAGGTCATCTTTGGTGCATTGTTTATGAGTTGAGTTATTAGTTTACCTTCATGACAATTGTCTTTCTGTAATCGGTCTATTCCCTATTACCTAACCAGTCTATATTATCCAGAGATGGTCCACTAACTAGTTCACCTCTATTAGTACCGCCACAGTAAAATTGTAAATTCAACTTCCTAAAACTTACATTTTCTTTCTAACCTGTCTGGCAAATTCTATATTTTTCTCATAATATCATCAAATCTGATGTAAAAATCCGAAACCTGTCAACAAATAACCGATCAGTGACAAATACTTCTGAGCCAAAAATGCTATAAATTTAACTTGAGGAAAAAAACCAAACATTTAAAACCCCATCAGTGAGGCGTGGTGTGTGTTCAATGAGCTTTTACATCATTTTGTTAGTGAAAACTGACCAGCAGATGAAAATGACTGCTGAGGCCTGTTTGAGTAGCATTTTCTTTTGGTTTGAAAGAATCTAATCATGACTCATTTTCAAGGATTTAGATCTTGAGCACCAGTCTCAGTGATTTGGATGTGGGACATCAGGGAGTGACTTTTAATGCAGTTAATAAGGCTGGTTTTGATTTGATTTGTATCATCACGTTTACTTATTAAAGTCAAATTACAAAATAATCACTTTGATGCAAAATCCAAAGAGAGAGAGAGAGAGAACATGTCACTCATAAGTCATGTGGGACACCAGCAGCAGTAAAGTTTTAATGCCCCTCTTGCTACGGTCTTCAGGAAGTGGACAAGTGCGGGTTCACCTCAGTGAACATGATTAAATCACACAGTAACCCCCCCTCCCTCATCAAATCCTCTTAACCAGGCTGTATTACATATCTGCCAAACAAAGAAAACTCAATCAGAACAATCAGCCGAGCCAGGCCAAGCCCATCCCACCAGCTTGTCTGATCCCATTGCTGTGATTAAAATGAAAACGGAGCCGGGATATTACCAGAAATCCCATGTTCACCTTGTAAGGAAGATCAGAAGTGTGTGTGTGTGTGTGTGTGTGTGTGTGTGTGTGTGTGTCTATGTGTGCGCGCGTATGTGTGTGTGTGTGCGTATGCAATCACAAATGCAGATGATTTAAATGTGTCCCAGGTAATTCCCTAACGTGGATTGTAAACACTGTTTTTTTGTTTTGTTTTTTTTTACTGCTCGCGATAGCAGAGACAAGATTACACTTGATGGGATTGAATTATTAATATTTAACATTTCCATTCTCAGAAGTAGTAAAATAATTTGTTTATGAGCCGAGTGTTTTGAGAAAAACATGTTTTTGTTTTGCACGGACGCACCTGCGACACTCAAATCACTTCACCTCAAATCACTTCACTAACGTCGCTGTTAAATTCTATTCGAATCTTTATACTGTGTTCCAATTTATGAAATAATTTACCAAATATTCTCTCAAATAATCAGGAAATTTTGGATAATTCTTTAGTACCAGTGGAGATTTTTTATTTCTTTTTGTCCAACCATCTGTTCAAAATCCATATTTGATTGTATTTGATAACAGAAGTCATATGATCTTTAAAGTTGTTGCCAGTTTCAAATGACAAAATCAATTATTTGATTGTCAAATTTCAATTTCCCTCTTCTTTACATTTATTTTAGCTTATTGTTTCCATTCATTTCGGAGTTTGAAATCGACTAACAGACAATTGCGATTCACAGACATTAGACAATCTGTTCCATTTCCCCCACTTCACAAAACTTGAGCCAAAAATGTAAAGAAGATCAGACGACTTTAATTATTGGAGAAAAATATGAATCTCACACAAGTTTCAAGTCTCTGAAGAAAGGTTTTTCTGTCAAAAATCTTCTTGCTGTGAAATTGTTTGGTGTGTATGGTAGAGAGGCTTCATAGACATAGAGCTATGTCAGTGTGTGTGTGTGTGTGTGTGTGCGTGTGTGTGTTAGAGAATCCAGGCAACTTACAGTACGAGGTAAGCTTCACATTACTGTTGCTCCAGTTCACTTCCTGGGATAATCCTTAACACAACAGAGGGAACGGCAGGTGACCTGGACCAACCATTAACACACACACACACACACACACACACACACATGCACATGCACACACATACACATATGCAAAGCCATCCATTCATAAATAATATTAATATGACCCTCCCTTCACCCTTCAGTCTTTCCTTCTGCTTTCTCTCCACACCTCTCCGACAGCCTCCTCAGGTTCTCGACTCTTCCTGAAACATGTTGTAAAGCTGCTGCCTGAGATGACAGAGTGTCATTCACCCACTGCCCTCAAAGTCATTGCCTCCATTACCGGTAGCGTCTAATTAAAGCCGGGCCTGACAAACACGTCGACGCAAACAGACCTCTGTGCTCTAATGACCCGCGAGCAGGAGACTGATGGGCAGCTGTCTCCTGTCCATCCTCTGTGCAGATCAACCTTGAGACAGGAGACCTGGGGCACGTCTATCGGATCACTGAGATAACAGGGGAGGGTTAGTCGAGCAATGATAATGAATGATTTATATACAGTAATATGGCATCTTAATTGATTCGTAAATTGAAAACAGTATTGTTGTTTTTTTTTATTCCCAGACATGTTTTCGTCGCCGTGGTGATCCCAGACATCTGTGTTCCTGAAACAAAAACTGGACCCCAAGAGGTGTTTTTCTGTTGTTTTAGCCAAAACCAAAAAAAAAAAAACAATTAGAACAATAACCCTCTCTGCGGATCATATCCAGGGTTATTATCCTCTTATTTGCATTCTATGAAAAAAGGAATAACAAGGTAGCTGAGGCTTATCTAGAGCTCCTCTATTAACCACTGTAGCATTAGCATTAGCAGCAGAAAGTTAACTTAATCATAAAGCACCTTAAGATGGTTTGATATTCGATTATTTTCACTGAGAAAGAATAAATTTCTGCTGCGTAACATTTTTGGTTGATTGACGTCTTTTCCGTTGCAGCATCTGCTTCTATTTGTTTCTCTCTCTGTTTTCCAATCACTAAAAAAAAAAAAAATCCTCCACTCTTCCACCACAGTGCCCCGAAGAAACCTCAGGATAAAAAAAAAAAAAAAAAGCTGAAATCCATTTCCATATTAGTATGAAAATGTTAGAATATTTCAGAGGAATTATCCCTTCCACAAAACAGAACAAAACCCCTCTTTTATTCCCGCTAATCCTTCAAAGACTGTGATATTACCTGATAGGATGGTGTACAGTGTGAATACTATCAACAAGACCAACATGCCCAAAATAATATAAGCAGGTCCCCATTGTGGAGATTAGAGTGAACATGTCCTGTTCTCAATTTATCTCTTTCCCAAAATGCAACGTCTCATTTTGTTCAGCCTCTCTTCCTCTCTTCCTTCTTTTCTGATTCCAGATTAAATCATCAGCTGGCTGGAAGCTGTTTGTCTACTTCTTTGTCCTGCCATTTATAAAATTGCAAAAGTAATGAATGCGCTGTGCAGATCAGGGGTTAATGAGGAGAAAAACAAAAATAGTAAAGTAGTTTTAAGTAAATGTGTTTTTATGAGCATATTTTTTTTTTTACATATTCCCAACTTTTTAATTGCGACATTGCAAACTAAAGACCAGGATTTTATCCAAAGTGTTTTCACACATTTGTCTGACCATCGTGAGCCACATGGGGTTTCTGTGTTTCACCCTGGACAACTCAGTGACCAAACTGGCTAACTTGACTGGTTTAATTCACCTTCTTTTAGCGTTAATCTTACGTACCTATTTTGCTTTCCGAGTAAAAAAACGAATCCACAAATGCCTTTTCTGACCTTGTTTGCCGCATTGTCATAACCAAAACAGATTATGTAGAGCAACACAATTCAAATGGACTGGAAATAATCACCAGCAGGGAGGCTGAGCGCCTCGATGACTGATGTACACTAAAACCCCCGTCATGGTGTAACAAAAGGAGCCTCGTGCTATAGGTGAAGCCTTCAGCCCCGTGGATGATAATTGGTTCTAGAGAGAAGAAAATCCCAGGACACCCAAAGCTTCATAAGTCCAGCTCTTTTCTGCTCCATACATATTGAACATGGAGTCAGGGGGCTAAGGAGATTACCACAATGGGATGAAGAGGCTGTAAGAGCCTTTGTAGCCTCGGTGTCGTGAGGCGCAGTGAAAGTTGCGACAGCATTCTCTCAAGCCCTTAAACTGCTTGACCTTAAAAGCTCTGTTTATAAGCTGTCAAAGGAAAAAAAGACGGGAACGAAAAATAGCAACAACGTAAATTAAATAGCAAAATAGCCTCCTGCAAAAAAAGTGCATGTCAATATTACGTATAAATAAAGAATTTTAAAAAATAGACGTCATCAAGTTCGCCTGAGGCAAAAGTGTCAGCGTTTTATTTTCACTTAAAATGTAAAAAAAAATCCTCAGTGCAGCCTTTTTATTCAACGTAGGATTATTATGTGTGTGTGTGTGTGTGTGTGTGTGTGTGTTTTGTGTGTGTGTGTGTGTATGGGGGGGGACCGAAGCATTGAAATGACATGAAGAGTTATTTGGGCTGTAATGAAGCTGCTTAATGAAATCAGTGCCCTTGAAAGTTCTTCATCAATTTTAGCTCCCTCGCTCGTTCGCTCGCTTCCTCTCGCGCCATTCCGGCCTGTCAGCTAATCCACGTGTGCGACACGATATTAATTAAACACAGCATTTCCTGAAGTACTTAAGTGAAGCGTTATAGTTGATAATGAGCAGGTTTAAAGGAGTCACATCCCTCTCAAAATTACTTTTTAAACCAGCCTTATTAAGCAGAAAATGAGGCCCAAATCAGCCTACAAGCCCCTCATTAAAAGCCACTGATCCTTGGCCAGGCGCATGTTCCAATGGTTTTAATTAGGCTAGCACCACATCGTCACTGACAGGAAGTGCCATTAATCTTGTTGTTTTGGTTTTTTTTTCATTCACGTTGCCTCACGTGCCACAACAGGAAAAGGAATTATAAAAACGTGACGTATTTAAAGATCCGTCCGTCTTTTCTGTCACAACCTCCAGAAGCATTTTTTGGTGATCGCAACTTCGTTTCATTAGAAAAACACCCATGTGGGGATGAAACGCGTCTTTATTTTCCCTGTGTGTGTGTGTGTGTGTGTGTGTGTGTGTGTGTGTTTATGAGTTGCTCTCTCCATGCAGGATGGTCCCGTTCCTTCCTGTCACACCTTCTCCGCTTGGAGGATTATGGATGGCCAATTACATCGCTTTTGTCATTAATTAATGAGGATAACGAGTCCCCCCCCTCCCTACCCCTGCTCCCCACAAAACCATGATGCTGCTCAGCTGGTACTAAACAGAAAGAGGGGTGTTGGGTGCTGTGTGTGTGTGTGTGTGTGTAGTCATACTGAGTGAAGGAGGTTCTGATGTTTGCTAAAAAAAAGGCTGAACAGGGGGATGTTTCCTGACCTCCGGGTCGCGTTGGTGCATCTTGGAGGTGTGTCGGCGCTTGTGTGTGAGCGTTCACTACCAGTCTTGTATCTGTGAGGCCATTACAGAGATTAGGAGTAGCTGCAGTAACGGATGCCCCCGATTGTCAGCTCATATCTTTTGTCAAGAGGTCGAGGAAACGTGGGGAGACGGAGGTTTTTAACTGAGTGGAAGTGAAGTCTGGGAACTGAACCGAGACTCCATATAAAACACAAACGAGCACCTGAGCTGAAAAACCGTCCTGATTAAAAAACGCTGCACGCTTGTCATTCAGTGCTTAGCCCTCCACCTCCTCCCACCAGGCCCCCAATTTGGCCCCTATTTCTCTGCCCCCGGCCCACCCACCCACCCACCCACGTGGAGTCAGGTGCCTCGTGGCGATAGGCAAAACGCTTTGCCTTCGCTGCCATGTTTCAAGGGTTTGTGGTCATCTGAGCACAAAATACAGGCACACACACACACACACGAGCATGAGAAACACACACACAGAGACATACAAACCACCCCCCTCCCTTTAGATGTCTGATTAACGAATGAAAGGCCCCAGCAACGTCGCCCCGAATCACATGGTTCCTCGGAACCAACTGACTCACCCGCTCATCGCTTCCGACAAGGCGGGGCTGGGAGGGACGACGGTGTGATGTCATCGTGGAGTAGAGGAGTAGTGGGGTCCATGGGGTAAAGGGTGTGTGTGTGTGTGGGGGGGGGGTGGTATCCTTGTAGCACCACCGCCAGCACAAAACAACCAAGGCGACAGCATCTTTGATTTTCATTCAAATCTTTTGCAGTTTCTATCGCCTTACACACACATGAAACCACCGCCACACACACACACACACACACACACACACACACATGCACACACACACACACGCACACACACCTGTTTAGCCCTACTGTTCTATCTCCCCTCTTCACCCTTTCACCCCACGTGAACCTACGTGGATCCACAAAATCTACATAAATATGTTCCTGTGAGCAAATTTTAATGGAGAAAAGTGTTTTATAAGCCCCCCCCCCACATTATAATCATAATCAGAGTTGAAGTATTTTCATTTTCCTTCAAAGCCTCTGTTTTAAGTAGTCCGTGTGTGTGTGTGTGTGTGTGTGTGTGTGTGTGTGTGAGGGGTGTGGGGGGGGGGCTACATTGTGCACCAGACACATGAACTTGCACATAGATGAGAACTTAATTAGAGAAAGCAGCGCTGTCAGATGCATTAGACAGAGGTACACACTTAAGGGCATATGGTTTAGTACGACACCATCGGGTCGGAGAAAAGCACACAAACATACCTCAAAGCTCAGAGTCATGCTAATGAAATCACTCCCTTTCCATCCTGCTGAGAGCAAACACAAATGTTTACAGACATCACACAGTCCGTCTGTACTCACTGCAACACACTGGGCTGTTGTGCGAGCGCTCGTGCACCGACTGGAGCGCCAGTTTGAATGCATAAAGGCACTTTCAGAGATAGACAGTCAGTTAGAATTAGTGGTAAAATGAGTAATTTCACTAAAACTGCTTCATACCGTCCAGCCCTTTAAATAAAAATTACTGCAAGGTAATTTCAAATGAAGTTCAGCACACTTATATTTAATAAATGATTTATCAGGCACTGCAACATTGTTGATTTGTTGTTTTATTTCTGAGGGCAACCATGATTGTAGGCTAGTGTATAAACAGATGATACAGAACAATATAGTTGCACACATTTGCAGTATTCCAGAATATGACCTCACAGGTCAACCTGTAATTTTTTGACAAATACTGTACATGAATTGTTTTCACAATTGTCCACATAGTCTAAAAAAAGTAGTCAATGAACAGTTCTGTGGTGATGCTGCGCAGCGACAATGTAAGAATAATAATAGAATAGAATAAATACGGATGACACGTGAATCTGAAATTCGCCACTTGGATGAAAATGTACTTTTTTGAAAAGCAGACAATGACGATGGAGGTCAAAGTGTGTCTTGGAACAACAAATCAATTAAGAGTCCAATGAGATATTTTCATGTATTGTGTTTTTTCCTTTTTTCTTTTTTAGTGCAGTTTTTTTTTTCCCGACAGACTCATTCAGCGATTATTTTTTTCTGATTTTGAAACAAGGTACTGACTTCATGCAGGATCACACAGAGACAATATTTAAAGATTTTATTTCATTTGTTTTTGTTTTGCATGCAAATGTTCATCTTTGCAACAATCCGAGTTTAATTGCATCAATATCTGACAGGTGTGATTACTTTTTCCTAAATTTATTGTGTATTATAGTTTTAATAAATTAGCACAAAACTGTAACTTTAAAATAAAATGTGAATGTGAATACACACATAAGTTGTACATGCTCTATATTAAAATAAACTGAAATGAGAAGTCTAGTGTATCTCTACACTTCAAGCATCTGACAAATGTTACACACACTAACATTAATGCACTAAGAAGCGTGTGTTTCCATTTCTTAAAGTATACTGTTTCATTACTCTACAAGTGTTCATCAGAAAACGTTTAAAGTTTAATTTGTTTGTCTGCAGAATTTGTTCTCAAAGAAGCGTAAAGATGAATTTATGGTGATTTAATGGACACACCATCCATTGCTGGTGCACTAAAGGGCCTTTAAATATGTGACCATGTGATCTGTCTTATAGTATAACTTCACACACAACCACGACGCACGCTGACGACCATTAAAATAATGAGGTGGGTGACATAATAACAATAAAACCTTTATTTCAACCGCTGGACAACAGGCCTTCAGGGACGTAAAGTAACCACCAAACTGTCCATGCAAAAAAAAAAAAAAAAAAAGGCAACTGTGTCATTCAAGGCAATTAGGCAGCAGCGCATAGACTGATGGAGTGCAGGACCTGATCCCTCACGTCATCTAACAACATTTGTCACATTTCATGCCAGCTTCCCTGACTGTCTCTTGGGGTCTCAGACAAGACAAGTGTCATTAGAGGGCCAATTTAATGTGCCACGGGTGGCCTGTTGCTGTGGAGTGAGGATGGACTGTAAGAAGGAGACTGGAGTGGATCACTCAGTGGTTTAAATGGGGTGTTCTGATCAGAAACCGCAGGACTTAATTCATGTTAAAGCACAAACGGGCCTACAAAATTTTATGCTAATAACAGAAGAGCACCTGTGGGATTGGAAAGAATGATTTCTCCGGGTTTAGCACAGTGAGTGGGATTATAAAAGATCCCATTCAACACAAAATCACTCAAAATTTTGCACTGGCTGTGATGGATAAGTGGTGTGTGTGTGTATATATATATATATATACAGCCCTGTATATATATATATATATATATATATATATATATATATATATATATATATATATATATATATATATATATATATATATATATATATATATATATATATATATATATATATATATACAGGGCTTATATATATATAAGCCCTGTTCCACAAATCAGGTTTTGTGGAATAATCTAATTCACTGAGATGTATATTTATTTTGAAAAATTGCTCATTATGAATTTTTGGAAACATAAACGCCACAAGCTCCACTTTGTGATAGCACGTTGTTTATTCTGATTCATGCTGAGAAAATCCTTAAAATTTAAAATTCTAAGGATTACCTTAAACAACAATAATAGTCCACTAATATCTGTCTGTAATTTATATGAACACCACAAAGGGAGGAAAGTTTCATCTTCCAGATAAAACTGGTTGTAAAAAACAATCAGAGAAAAAAACAAACAAACAAAAAAAAAACAACCTCAAACATATACAGTATGTTTTCAATAGGATAAATATTACTGGACTGTACTCACATAAACGATTAATTATTCTTTAAACTCACCAACGACTTAAACCTGCAAGAGGGAACTGTCCTCTTAACATTTACTAAATTAAATGGAGCATGGAGACAGAAACTGAAATCGCGTTAATAACTGTCAGGAGTATAAGAGCGCGCCAAGGAGGCTGCAATCACCCAAATGCTCAGAGACAGGTCCGGGGTGCCCGGGGCGCTCCATGCGCCCTTCCCCTCAGCGCCTTGGTCCTCAGTGCGTGCCAAACAGGCCCCACCAGCCCCTCTGAGCTCGTTTGGACCCAGCTCTTCTTGTCAGAGGCCTCTCATGCAGGAAAAGAAAGTTGCCAACTCATTTTAAGGGGGTGGGGTGGGGGTGGGGGAGTCACTCAAAGGAATCGTTTTAGCAGAATGACGGGCGTATTATTTCCTTTTATTTATTTATTTTACCAATGAGGAAAAAACACATTTAACTTCTTTTTGTCAAAACTTTTTTTTTTCTTTTACTTCCTTTAAAGTGGATGAGTTTTAATTGAATCTGTTGCACATTATGTCTACAGCCTAATAAAAAGCATTTCTGATATTAATTTCACATATTAGGTTGTGTCGTGCGTAAATTGTCACTTTAGTGTGTGTTGCTATTAAACGTCAACCAAAAGTAAAATGTGTGATGAAATGAAGCAAACTGGGTCCAAGCATAGATATTTGTTTTAATTATAAAGACATATAAACAATATATGAAATCCATACAACCAAAACGCTTCTTCATGTATGTATAGGCTGTAGTTCAATAACAATTCTATAGCCGGGGTTTGGAGCAGGTGATTTTTTTTCCACAGTTGTACAATACAATCATGTAAAGATGTGCAAGAACTGAACAAGTTAACCTGATAAGAAAACAAACTTGTCAACACATCGCCTCAATGAGTAGAACCTCAGCCATCAACGGACCCCCCTACCCCCACCCCCACCCCCATATATAGACTCAGTCATTCAAGGGATGTCCTTTCAGAAAAAAAAAAAAAAAATCTATTAATTTAAAAGTCAAGATCGGGTCACGTGTCTTTGCATTACCACTTTTCATTGTGTTGTAATGTTGCATAGATTACAAATAAGAGCGGATAACGTCACTAAAATATAGTTAAACTTATTTGGACATGGCCTGTAGTGTCTGCAAGTACGAGTGACAAAGTGACAGGGGCTTCGACTTCTAGAGGCCTAAACAGTTTATTTCCCATGTAAAACTGGATGGAACGAACATTGCTGTAAAATTACTTGACCATACTTTAAGATTATGCATCAGACTAAGCTTGTTTTTATTTTCCACAGAATGTTTTTTAGAAATAACTAGGGTGTGGGGGGGGGAGAGAGAGAGAGTGACATAGGCGCAGTAAAAGGTTCAAAGTTCAGGAGATATTTCTACCAAATCAAGGCTTGTCGTTACAGTGTTTGAAGAGACTCGACGGTGTGGCGGAATAAGTGGTGCACTTCTCGGCACAGGTGGCGATGGCAGAGCCCGAGAACGGGTAGACGGCAGCCTGTCCAAAGGGCGCCAGGGCGGGGGGGATCGGTGAGGTGATTGTCTGTCCCTGGTTCAGATACGCCACCAGCCGCCTCATCTCCTCCAGAGCCTGAGCCTGCATGAGGATGTAGTTCTTGGCCAGGAGGAGCGTGGCTATTTTGGAGAGTTTTCTCACCGAGGGGCTGTGGGCGTAGGGGATAACGGAGCGCAGACCGTCCAGCGCGTCGTTCAGGTCGTGCATCCTCCTTCTCTCCCGGGCGTTGATGCTGAGCCGCAGGGAGCGCTGCTCCTTGGACTTCTTGGCCAGGGGCCCCCCGGGCTTGTCGTCCCCAAACGACGAGCCCCTCTTCCGCGACTCCAGCGAGTCGAATCCATCCTCGTCCTCGCTCGTTTGCTCCCCTCCGCTCTCGTTGGACTTTGCCGTCTGCCCTGACATGAAGTCCGCGGCCGGTGTGAGAGGGAAGCGGCCCGGGCTTCCAGCACCATGGCCAGCGCCAAATCCGAAGGCGGACTGGCCGTAGCGCTGCGTCAGATCCAGGAGCGCGTCGTTGCTGATGGATTTGAGCAGGTTCTCCTCGCTGACATTCATTTTCTCTTGCAGGAGTAGGAAACTCTTCAGGTTTGTCTCACTCCTATCTCTTTGTTTTGTTAAAAAAAAAAAAAAAAAAAAAAAAAAAAACCAACCTGTAGGCTGTACTCACGGTATTTCTCTCAGAGAGTTGTTGTTCTCTAGGAGTTCTTTTCGCCTTCTTCTTCTTCTTCTTCTTCCACTCACTCCTTTCCTCTGTTACGCGCAGTGACTCTTTAAGAAGGAGGATGAATGTGAAGCCGATCCTCTACATGTATTCACCTCCTCTGTGCACCCCCTTGCTGCGCGCATAGCCTACGTTCAAACGACGCTTCTCGAAATTGTGCGCGGAGAGATCGGAGCGCTCGTAACGGTCGCTTTCCTTTCGTGCGTTTTTTTTTTTTCGCGCCCTCCCCTCGCCTTGGGCAGGTTGTGACTCGCGTTCTGCCCCTGCTTGCAAGTTAGTAGGAGGATGAGGCACCCCCCCCCCCGGGATTATCCAGCCGTCCAATCAGGGGGGCGTTTTAATTAAATCGAGAAGAAAGCAAGTCTGCTCCCAATTTCAATCATCAAGTGATAATTGTTGTGTAAAATGACGCGCGGCCGTCACTCCATTATAAGACATTTAAATAATTTCACCGCTATAAAAAGAGACCTTATGAATTCAGAACTTAACAGTATTATAAATATATAAGGTGATCACATGCTCACCTGTCTGAAGCCTGTCTGTGCTAATAAGAGAGATCGGGGAGTAGGAAACACTGACAAGACAAGGTGAGGTTCGAACATGTGACCTCCTGGTTTCTCTTTCTTCTCTTGTTTGGGTTTTATTTCTTTCCAGGAAGTGTGGATTCACCTGTGCAGGTTGCTTTTACGCACCATTCAACCTACACGTCATCTAGTTAGAGATAAGTTCTACTCAGTTACCTCTACAGGTAACGGGTTGATCATTAATTAAATACTAGTGGTTTTATGAAAACTAAAAGCTGTTTTCTGTTCATTATAGTATTCATATGAATACGACATGCCTACAGGCGTAAAACAGCCAAATATAGCGATGCTACAGACGAGAAAAGGCGTTAAGTCATCATATGTGTGAAATCACATCCCATCGCAATATTGTAAGCAAACGGGTAATTAATTAGTGTTTGTGTATTAAAATCTATTCAGCGTAAAGACGGCCTGAAGTAGCACAAAGTACGACGATCCGATCATTAATGGTTTGTAAATGAGGAAACAATCCAGTCGGTAGGAAACAGGTGTCCTGACACGGGATGATGATGATGATGCTGATGATGGTGATGATGATGATGCTGATGATGATGATGATGATGATGATGATGCTGATGATGCTGATGATGGTGATGATGATGATGATAATGGTGATGATGATGGTGGTGGTGAAGGTGAGGTTTGCCTCTCAGTGTCCGATATAGAACATTACACCGGTGGGTATTCACTTCCACAACACGCAGGATTCGTCTCCACTTGGTTTACAGCAAGATCGGTATCAAGTATTGTTGCGCCACCTTGTGGAAGAAGGTCGACAGTAAATATCAGAATAAGTTACCACCTTATTTACCATGTTTCTTCCAGAGTTACGGTCATTTTTAAAATATTTTTTTATTATTGTAGTAAAATACTGATGAGTATAAATTCGGTGTCGTGTCACAATGTGAGTTATCTAAGTTTAGAAGACATTTTACTTTTTATTCTAACATACTGAGAATGGTCATAATTGGTAGAACTAAATATTTTAGCAGATATCAGTGGACGTTATAGTGGTCTAAGAAAATATAGTTCAAACACTTCACATATATTTTAGAAGGCATTTCATACAAAATACAGTAAAGAAAAAAATGATTTGAGTAATGAGAGGGACCCTGGGCCAACCAGGAGTTTAAAGACCAGAAAAAGCTCCTGCTGTATAGAAATAAATTAACACTATGTTTTTAAATTTATAGGATTGATGCAGGGATCAAATAATATTAATTGATAAATGTAATTAATTAACGCCATCACCTCACACACAGACGGTTCCAGTGATGTGGTTCTGTGTTTGTGTCTTGTTGCTCTGCAGTACTGGAGTGTGTCAGGAGGTGGAGCCAAACCTGTGAGCAGAGCCTCGTCTCCACACCTGTGCCTCATCTTCACACCTGTGCCCCATCAGGTTGATTAGCCTGAGGATTTTTAAATCAACTTCTGTTGCTGTTGTGCCAGAAGGTTCTTGTTGTTTCCTGGATGTTTCTGGTCTGAGTTGATTTTTCTGGTCTGAGTTGATTTTTCTGTGGTCTGCTTCTGGTTTCTTGTAGATGTTATTGCTCATGAATGTTATTTTATTTCTTCAGTTTTGAGAACACTTCTGGATTTTTGGTTGCTACTTTGTAAGTATTTCCCTCAACAGTGTTTTTGGTTTTATTTACTTGCCCCTTGTGGTGTTTTCAGTTCCTACTTTGTGTATATACTATTCATTCCTGAATGGAGATTTTGTTGTTGTTGAACTTTTGCAAAGAAATCTGCTCACAATTTTACTCTACATGTGGCTCTCCTTAAATAGGCCCCTTGAAATCCCAGTTTGAGTCCTCTTCTGTGTGGAGTTTGTATGCTCTTCCCTTGTCTGCGTGGGTTCTCTGGTCAAAAATTCAGTCCAGTATTAAACCAAACGGCAAAGACATGAAGCATTTACATAAGAATGTAATTGGAGGCAAGATGTACACAGTAATGGAACAAAAAAGTAAAGCTAAAAATCAAATTGGGAAAACTTGAAAGAAATTGGCACAATTTTAAAAACTGATGGCAGTGATGGAGAGGTTTTACCAAAGGGAAAAGACGAGCACTGAGCTGGGCCCGAGATAAAATTCTGATCTAGGTGAAGGTCAGAGTATGAGTGGTGGTCAAAAGAAAGCAAAGACAAGCAAATATTTTCACCGAGTCAGATCAATAAAGAAGGTGAGCTCAAGGCGATACAGTGAAAGCTATCCGTCAGATTAATTCCACCGGTTGTGCAACGACCTCAACCTTGTTGTTTGGTGAAAAGTGAACTGCTATGGTCCCAAGTTGGGTTGAACACCTAAACACCTGCACGAAACAAGAAAGCATGCTATTTTAATAGCCTGTGTGAACACACGGAGTAGCAGGCAACTTTTATGAGAAATGCAATAAAGGGAAATGAAAGAGGACTCAAAGATATCTACGTCATTGCTGAACTTATAGTCAAATCTTAAAAGTCCCACGCTGTAACAGAGTCATGAATGCCACCTGCCTGCAAATCCATTGTAAATGAGACGCTTGGCCCTGACGCGGCACAGAAACGGCCAAAATCCCTCTCTGGTAACACGATTGCCAGATGTATTGATGGCACATCTGCAGACATCAAAAGTGTTGTTTTGGACAAATCTTAACTTCTCCAAACTTGTCTTTCCCTTCAGATTTCTGAGGAGACTTCAGGGTCTGTGTAACGGCAGGAGAAGGAAAGTGTTCCTTCATCCGATCATCTGGATCAGTCAACAATTCCAGAATCAGACTCTGAGGATGAAGAACCAGTGGATTCATCCTCAATACTGGAGGACAATGAACAAACTCAGTGAGTGGAGCTGCTCCAGACGCTTGTTCCTACTGTTCTTTGCTTTTCTTTCAACTCATTTTTGATTGAAAATTCATGTCTTGTCCTCTTTAACTGCTTATCTTGATTGATCCTAATCCATGACTGAAACCATAGCTGTGACAGCTTTATCCAGGGCGGACTCACAAGCTCAGGTTAGCTGTCCCCCAACAGCAGCTGGGAAACCAGGATCAGTGAGTGACCGTTCAAAGGAAGCATGGTAGCCAAAGTCTCAGGTTCACCAGTTCAACGGTTTTTCCCCGATCAGCGACACACCTGCTGAGAAGGAACTCTGGTCATTGGTAGCTCTGTAGTCCGGAATGTGAAGTCGGAGACACCGGTGAACAAAGTGAAGTGGATTCTGGGAGCCAGTGCGGTCGACATAGAATTTTAAATACCGTAAGATTGTGGTGTCCTGCTAACAACATACAGTTTGTGAGGAATTGGCGGAGTTTGGCCAGTTCCAAATTGATCGTAGGTGTCAGTGTGTGCGTGGTGTGTGTCTCTGTGTGGTTCTGCGGCACACTGGCGTCTCACCCGGAGTTTCCCCCGCCTGCTGGGATAGGCTGCAGCTCCCCATGACCCCCAACAGCGAATAAAGCGGTGATAAGAAAATGGATGGATGGGTGGATGGACATGCTATGTGAGTAAAGCTGGACATCAAAACATAATAAAAATCAATAATCAGCAATAATACTTTCATAATGAAAGTAACAGCATGACCTTTTTCCCTCTTCAAACTTGGATAATAATACAGATTATTTATTTAAGGGACATTTTCACTGCAGTACTTAAATTTATAAGGGCCACTTCTGCTACTTATATGCCTGACACCACTGGAAATTTATTATGTGATTATTGCGTTTCCATGTAACTCTCCCCACTGTTCCTGTCTGTATCATGGAATACAGTAGATAATAAAACACCTCTAAATTTTAATAAGAAAATACCTCCAAAACACAATCTTTAAACACAACTTCTCTAGCGACACAAAATCAAAGTCACACTAAATGTAAAAAAAAAAAAATTATTTTTTTTTCTCTCAATTTTCTTTTAGCACCAGTGCTGCTAATAAAACATTTCAAACCATCTGTTGATCTGTTAAAATAGTTGACCACTATACGTACAAATGTAAAACTGATTGGGCATTTGAATCTGAAATGGTGATTGGTTATGTAATGCCATCTGCTCTGTCTGGGGTGGCGTTTTTCCACTTTCAAATAGAATGTTTTATTTTTTGTAAATCTCTCATTTCATGATGTGAAGATGCATAAAGCTTGACAAGTGCGCCCTCTATCGGTGGTGAAAGTCATAATTCTGAATAATTAGGATTTAATTCCGATATAAGGATGGTAAAAGAAAACATGCAATGCAAACGGTCTAAATAATTACCCTTATTGTGTCGTTGTTGCATCTTAAAAACGTCTTGTGGTCATTTTCACCATAGGACATTCTGATTCAAAGTATCCAGCAAAGATGTGACTATAACAGTGAACCAGCAGGCCCAACACCAGGACCCTGAGACTTGAACACTGTAATTAATTTAACCATCACTCTGTTTACCACTCGTTTCTTTTTCACTGTGGAATGTCAAAATGTCTTTAATGATAAGGCACATTACTACAAAACAAAAAGCAACAATAAAGAACACATGCAGACAAAAATACAAAACAGAGTCTGTACAGACTGTACCTGTAGGTTACAATACACAACTTCATAGAACAGAGACATCATACAAAATACTAAAATATCCCTATTACTGTACACCAGTGAAATCATCATGCATGCTCATATTTGACCTGAGGCTTCACCTTAACGTAAGAAAAAAAGGAGAATAGTGCTTAAATCTGACACATTATATTATGCATGTAGTGATATACAGTATGCGGGAATGCGGTTAAACGTGTGAGCTGCTGACAGCAGACTCTCTCCAACAGAATAATGTGCAATAATACTAATGACCACCAGAGAGCAGAAAAGCCCACAAGTTGAAAAAAACTTCCATCTCACAATGAACACCACACTTTTATTTATCACTCATTATTCAGTCATTAAAAAGAATTATTTCAAGGTCATGTCGTGCTATTTAGTGTTTTCTTTTTTTAAAAATTATTTTAACTGGTGGATGTCTTGTCCTCTACAATATTCCTTAATCTAACAATGCAGAAAATCAAAAGCTGCACATTGAGAAATGGAATGCTTTGGTGTTTGTACTGTCTGTTTAAAAATGCAAAATCAGTAAGGCTATTGATATACAGAGAGGAAAAAGCATCCAGTGCAGGCTGTAAATGAACAGTGTCAGCTGACGGTCTGTGGCGATCACGTCCTCCAGGGCTCGTCTGACGGCTCAGCACAGAACCGTCAACTTATTCTGAGGAGGAATGAGCACAAAAAGCTTCATATCGAATGAATAGAAAGAAAAACAGCAAAGTGTCAATACGGCAACTAATGACACATGATGCTTTTAGAGCCTGTGCTTTGGCTCTATGTTGCTATGGCAACTGCCGGCTCAGTTGCCATACAATGGTGGCATACAACATTTGGCTGGGACTCTGTGTGCTATAAGACCGAAGCTGGTGTTTGCAGTGGCAGCAGAGGACCGCCATGGGGCAGAAAAGTATTTTCTATTCCTGTGAATATTCCATATTTTGCAGGAATGATGCAAAGTGAATCGATATATACGTACATGCATGTACAAATGCATGTCAGCATCCGTACTTTATGTATCTTATAGCACCCGTAGCTGTTTAGCAAATAGAGCAAAATGAATTAAATCATGAGCTGTGACTGTCTGCAAGGAAAATACTTGTAAAAACGGTGCAAACCACAAATTTTTTTTTATGTTTGCTGGTGTTTATATTCAAATTTACATCAGGTTTTGATTTTTCCTGATGTGATATACTGTAGTGAGACCCAGAAGGAGGCACTCATGTGGGCCGTCTCACCGGGAGGACTCTCATATCCTAATTTTCAGCACCACGCTCTCTGTTTGACTTCCACCTCTTGTCTCACACACATACTCTGTCTTTCTCCATCATGCACACACACACACACACACACACGCACACGCATGCACACACATCAAAGTGTAGCTCTGAGTGAAGATGGAACAGACTCGTTTGATCTCCTCCTGCCGGCTCTGATTAATGTCTGGATTTACAGTGCAGACCTACAGGGACCCGGCAGCCATGACACGCTTCTCCTGCACTGGAATCTAGTTTTAGTTGCAACCAATCACAGCCCTTGATTTTATTCATCGATCCATTCCATATAAGCTCTCACTGAAGAACAAAAACAAACCCGTAGTTCGTGTTCCCTGTCCCAGCATACCCTGTCCCCCTCACCCACCCACCCACCCAATCAGGGAGACTTTACAAAGTCCTTCACTCATCCCAATCTCCCCGCCCCCCCCCTCCCATTTTAGGAGGATTAAAAAGTGTGATATAGATGTGGATCTGTGTGGTAAATGTCCAACCCGGTGAGTCCTGGCTCCGGTTGGTGATGGTGGGTACGGTGTTGGTGTTCGGTGGGAGGATGGCTGACAAACGATAGAGAATGAAAAATTTAGCATTGAGCATCAAAGTGTTTGCATGGCACACATTGCACAGTGTGCTTTGTACCCATCTCACACATCTCACCCACGCTTCATCACAAGCCAAGACAAAATAAGTAAACAATGCACCCACTTTTTTCCTGTCTTTACTCTCTTTATCCCCAACCATCTCTCCCTTTCGCCTCTTCAATCCTTATTTTTTTCCTCTCCATTTTGTCTTCCCTCACTGCAGTGCAATGCAGATTTTTTCACAGGGTGGAGGTATGGTGGAGATAGGCGGGGTAACATGAATAATCATTGAAGATATTTTTACTCTGACCCACTTTGGAGTCCCTTTGGCCCCCTTAAAGGTGCCGCACCCGCCCGACTCTGTTTTAGGTCGACTGAAGATATTTAAATGTGAACTTCAAACACAAAACTACTTCATAGGTCAGATGTGTGGCGTGAGCGTGAAGTAGTCTTTGCTAGTCCTCCAAGAAATATCTGACGAATTATTATTTATGCGGTGCACATTTGCTAGCAGTACTGTATTAAAAAAATTAAACTTAATTAAGGAAATACAGTCCTTGAGCCTCATGTTGTTTGTTAGCCTCATGTTAATTATGGAAACTGGTAAATACAAATTAATTTCTAACAATAAATCCTCAAGCTAAACTGATTATGTTGAATCTCGTGCAGGGAAGCACCTGCCCAGTGTTTCCTCGGTGTAGCTTTGTCTGGACCACTAACTATATTCAATTTAGGAGGAAGACGATGTATAATTTATTTAACCAGGTGAAATCCTCATTGAGATTAAAAATAAATATGAGCGATGCTACAGGTTTCCTTCATAGCACCAGTTCACCAACAACCTGCACAAAACCCATACCTGCTGGTTCATTTAAGCAGGTTTTTTAAACCAATGTGAACTAACAAAAACCAGGTGATTGACATGTTTTCCATCGGCAGTAGCTGAAATCTCCTTCCTGTTTTGTTCTTACGTATCACATTCATTGTCAGAAATGTTCCAGAAAACAGGGAACGGTAAAATGTGAAGGGTCATCAGTGGGTTTTTGTGCATGAAGTAATAAAAAATTGGCACCGACTGGGTTTGTTTGCATTATCTTACAATGACACTCACCTTGCAGGTTGGAACAGTCCTTTGAGATGCTTCATGCTAAACTAACCTAATCAGCTCTCATCTCCTAATCCATAATCAATGCATAGGTAAGAACGTGTCATCAATCTTTTCGTCTAATTCTCTGCAGGTTTACGACACACGTGAAAGATAAGTTGATTTATCAGAGCAGGACGTCTTCCATTGATTTTGATTTTCACATTTCAGAACTACTGTAGTTGTTGTCGATGTTGGATGGAGGTCAACATTCTGGCTTTCTGTCAGAACCAGCTTTAGCCTTTTCTCCAATAGCTTTTCTGAACACAAGCTAGCGTTTGCTCCCTATGTGGATGAAGGATTCTCGTGCACCCGTGACCTATGACCCTGTCGATGGGTTTGAGCTGCTGCAGACAAGAAACAAGCAGAAAGACCTGCAGTGCAGTTTTGACCCCATCTGATAACCACCATAATTTGACCCGCTGTTGAAATCTCTCCAGATGCTCACATTTTTCCCCACTTCCAACATTTCAATTTCCTGGTTTTCTTTCTTTGCCATCACTTTAATGAATTCAGTGGTGTTCTAATAATTCATTGACTGAAAAATACAATCTTGCATTTAAAAACTGAATGCATTTACTAAACGGTGTAAATTTGTAAGCAGTGAAATTTCTGCAAGACATCTTGTTAAGCGTGATCTATGAAGAAGATTCTGAGGATGTGATCTGTTTAAGGCTTGAAACTTTAACTTACATACTGAGCACAAAGAGCTCAGAGGCAATGTGTTCTCTTTTAACACGACTCAGTTTGAACACAAACACAACTGTTCATGACAAATACTTTATTTATAATTCAACAGCGAGCTGAACACAGGCAGCCAAAACCCCATCTGGCAAAGCCTTCAAAAAAAAAAAAAAAAAAAAATTGGTTCGAATAGTTCATTTAAATTCAAATTTCTCTCAAAAACAAAAAAAGGTTTTGGTGCTAATCAAGATTTAAATTTTGAATTGAACTAAACAGACGTCATTTTCTACCTGAAGCTGCTTCCTATACGACCTCTTCCTCATATTTATTTCATCTTCTTCTTAAGTCACATACTTACTATAATGATTTCATGTAAGTTCTTTTGAATATATAAAAAACACAAAAAGGGACACGCTATGAATGAATGACCTGATTTGTGTTTTATACAAAAGGCTCCACCACCACTTCCAGCTTGCTGCTTCCGTTATCTCCCCATGCTTATCCTTTATCCCCCCCTGTTCACCATCTTCTCCTCCCTTTGTCTCTCTGCAGAATAGTTCCTTTTTCCTCCCTTTTCCATCTTCCTTCCAATTCCAAGCTTTTCAAAATGTGAAAAGTCACCTAGAGTTTTCCTTCTAGGGTTTTTTTGCGGGCAGGAAGTCCATATTTAATGAAGTGACTCTCTTGTTAACATGCTTTTAAGTGCTCCTGTGCAGGGCTGCAGGCTGGAGCAGAGGAGCGGAGGCTGAGGCTTTTTATTTATTCATTGGGTGGTTCGGAGCTTCTTCCCCGCTCTGTGAAGAAGGGAGAGGATTAGAGGAATGAATCCCCTTCCTCAACACACACACACACACACACACACACACACACACACACACACACACACACTCTCTCTCACTGGTCGTGTTCCCTCCCTCGGGGGACACCCCTGAGTCAGTCCACATTAGCATCCATCAGAGTACGTTGCTCTAGAGAGAGACGAGTTTCTGTCCCACTGGGTCTCACATACATGTATTGATATTTAAAATGTGCCATTTCACACACACACACACACACACACATGCGCACACACACACTAACGTGTTCACAAAGTAGCAGGAAGCACAATTTCCAACATAGTTGTCCTCAAAATTGTGAGTCATGGATGTCTGGATCAGTTTTGTTTGTGTACCGTATTCACTTTAACTTGTTTCCAGAGAGCATTTCTGGTGTTACACAAGTACATATGCCCCCCACCCCACCCCTTTCTTGATCAGCAGGCAAATTTGAACAAGTTTGAACCAACATGTGAAGACTGAGGAGAAACAGACGTCAGAGACAGGAGAAGGAGTGGAAGGGAAAGTTTCTTGAAGAGGAGGCTGAGATTGCGCGTTGTGCTGAATCCTCTTGCTCTTTGTGTGAAGTTTGGGGGGGTGGGGGGGGGGGGGTGTCTGCTCTCTCGTTATCTCTCCTCACTTTGTGGGACAGGAGGGGAGGGGGGCGTGAGTCGGGCTCTGGATGAGAGAGGCATATCATTAACCGGGAGTGTTTCTACAACAAAGTGCAGACTCTATCGAATCCCACTCAGTGGTGTCACACACTCATCATTCTCCCGCACTGAACTTGTGCGTGGAAAAAAATATAAAAAAGCTTCATTTGTCAAAGAAACACAACATTTTATATCAGCAGCCCTGTTAGATATTCCTTTAATATTTTTCCTCTCTCAAATCTTTGAGAATATTGAGATGTGAATGCTTATATCTAAAAAGGGGATCATATTTGTTCGGATTTGACTGGCATGTGTGCATGCATGCGTGTGTGTGTGTGTGTGTGTGTGTGTGTGTGTGTGTGTGTGTGTGTGTAGGCGTCGTGCACAAACCAAAGTGCATGAACATGGATCGTCATTGGAGGGCTTCACTGCAGAGGGATGCAGATTGTTTCTAATTCACCAGGCTGACCTAGATTCCCAAACCAGATGCATTAAAGGAGATGTCAGCGCACACACACACACACACACACACACACACACACACACACACACACACACACACACACACACACACACACACACACACACACACGACAGACAAAAAAAAAAAAAAAAAAGTTCCTCACAGCATCCTCCTAACGTGTTACAAGATTCCCTTTTTCGTGCATCGCTAGTCACCGATTTTGATCCATTCATACTGAATCAAAATGTAATTCTCTTTTCTCGCTCACCTTGGAATCTAACGTCAAATTCAAAAAGCTAAACTGCAAATGACTTAGTTCACACACATTTATAACTGGATCTCGCTTTTAATAATAAAATCTCGCTTCAGATCGTGCATCGACTCTTTCCATGATACACGTGAGCTGACCTCGTTCCACTATTAAACTAACGTGATGGAGAAGCAGAGAGGACGTTCTTATTGTGTGTTGGAGTGAGGCAGCACGGATAAGTCGTAGGATGAATTAGCAGCATGATGAAAATGTGCACATCTGCCAGGTTAATGTGTGGTCAGCGGGTTATTCCTCCTCACACTTTTTTTTTTTGTTTGTTTGTTTGGTTACACTGACCTCCTTTCTCTTTCTCCTCCCATTAGCTGCTGAAATTTATGAGTATTTTTTGAGGTGGGTGGATGAATGCATTGCACAGAGGAAGAGGGAGGGATCGAAGCTGCACTTTATAACCCAGGATAACTAGCCTGTTCAGTCCGATTGAAAAAAAAAAAAGTATTGAGGCCAACAAATGACAGGAAAGGGAATAAAAGAGATGAAGGGCAAAAAAAAAAATAAGCGTATGACAGTCTGGAAAGAGATTGAGAGAGAGAGAGAGAGCACCAGATGCTGTGTGGGATGGTTATTTAATTGATGATATCACACCTTTCTTTCCTTTACTCTTTCTCTCTTATGGTCCTTGTTTTTTTTTGGTTTTTTTCCTATAACAGTCACACATTAACACTCATTCACACCTTATTTGCCTTGTCACTTTCTCAGCCTAGCGCTGCCTATTACTCCCTATCGCTGGTTCTGCCCGGAGGGCCTCTAAGCTTTGTTTTTCAAGAGAGCAATCCTCACCACAGCTTTCTGCTGCTGCTGCTGCTGCTGCTGTTGTTGTCCTCCTTTCACATCTTACTACACGCATGTAGTAAACTGTTTCCGCATGTTTCCTGCCAGACTAGAAAAGCCCTAGAAAAAGTCTTCTTAATTAGCTTCTCATTTGTAAATGCAAATGAGTTTAATATATAAAAAAAAAAAAGAACCCAAAAAACCAAAGACACTCCTCTTTCTGGCTTCAAAGAGAGACAGTAAGGCCTAATAAGTGAGGTTTGTTCAGCTCCGGTGCTAATGAGACATATTTGGTCTAACGAGGGAGTGATGCCCTAATTTGTTTATGGTAATAATATGAAACAGCGCTTGTCCTTTTTTTGCTGTATCTGGGAAGGGATCAGTCACACAGGCGTTCCTTCAGGGTTTTGTGGAGCGTTGGTGAGGTGTTGCAGGCGCCATGTCTTAATTGTTTCAGTAGGTTAATTGGTTTAATTTGACTAATAGAGATCACGGGTGTGAAGACTCAATGTCAGAGCATGTGTGGGTTTCTGAGGCATCTCCAGGAATATGTCGCACAAATTAATTTTGTAGCTCCTGTCACTTAAGCAGTCGTGAAAAGTTTATTCTAAAGGATAACTGCTATCAAATTTTTAATTTTTTTGCACTCATAGCTCTTTATTTGCTGAGATTATCTCAACATCTGTCGGATGGATTTTTATGATAGTTTGATTCACGAGTTAACGGTGCCAGGAGGAGGAATCCAACTCACCGACTGATGTTTTTCTGACTCTTCCTCTGTTTGCACTTTGGATTATTAGTGAAATATCTCAATAACAATTAGATGGATTGCCATCAATTAGCAAATCCCTCACTGGATAAATGTTATCCACTTAGGCAAACACTTAGCTTGCAGTTTAGCACCTTTTACATTTTCATCTCATTGAGTTTATGAAACAGAAACACTGGAAAGCTGATTGTGCAGGAGGTGAACTGAACCAAACTGACATTATCAGTGGCCAGTTGGATATAATGAAGCATCTATGAACTAAAATGACTTCATAGAAGCTCATTGAGTCCAAAACATGTCAAGAAATTTAACCTTTGGTTAATTTGGAAAAAACCAGTAATATAATTTTCAAGAACTTAATTTGACATTTGAAACAATGACAGAAACAATGATTGTGATATTTGTCTCTTCTGCTAACATGGAAGGGGCGGAGTTTGTCGTTTACATCAACCAGCCACCAGGGGGCAATGTTTCAGCTTCACCTTCACCTTCAGCTGTCATGTACATACAGTTTAAGATGTTGTCACAGAAACTTCATATAAATAGAAAACATCATAGTTTGGTGACATTTACTTAGCTATCCAAAGAGATTAGCAAAAAAATCCTGAATATTTCATCTTGGGTGTAAATATTTATTATAATCTAAAGGCTGAATTCCTCGTTCAACCATGACCTAATAATTTTTATGTATAATTTCCAAATTATTCTCTACTTATTCATTAGTATTCCTGAAAATTCAGCAGCATCCGCTTTAGGTATCGTCGCTAAACTTTTAGCTCTTCTAACAGTTTGTATTGTTCACCCTGTTTGACATTGTTGCCAGGGAGCAACTGTTACTATGGTGATTAAAATTATAAAATGAAAATAATGAAGAATGACAAGTGAAGTATTAATAAACACACATCTACCCTTATGGCAGTGTGAGTCTAACTCCGTGCAAAGGGAATTGAAATTATGTGATTTGCCTGACACACACGCACGCACGCACGCACACACACACACACACACACACACACACACACACACACACACACACACACACTCCAAAGAGAAGGGAATTTACAAAAAAAACCCTCCACTTCACTTTTAATTGGACTGACCGTATAGTTAAAACATTCATAATCATTCTCCTCCATCTTGTTTCTCATTGAATTATTGATTACCTGAATAAAAAAAAAAAAAAAAACTGCACCAGAAAATGAAAGAGAAAATGAGGCAGCGCGCTCGCGTATGTTTCGAATGTTAGTGGTTGGATTATTCATGTGTGATGCATGCTGTGTGGACTGTTGTAGCAGAGTGCGAAGGAGGATTGCGTTTCTCCATGGTGACTGTAGAGTTCCTGCATTCGCCAGCTGGTATCTTGTTGTCCAAGAACACAATGCTCCAGCAAAAAGGAAAGGCAAAACAAAATAGAAGAAGTCCATGAGGAAAAGGGCATTTATTATTGACCCTTTAGGTTGTTTTTTTTAAAAAATTTTTCAGCCAGTTTTTATAGAATATATTCACATTTCAGTCTTGGTGAATGGCACCAGATTGTCTTTTCCTCAAAGGAAATCAGTCGTGTCTTCGTTTCATTTAACTGAACTGTAAAACCTTTCAAAAAAACTCAGATTTTATCAACTGGAGTAAGTCTTTAAACCCACATTATTGATAATTAAAGTCAACTCCGTGCTGTTTTATGCAGACTGATGCTTACATGTTTTTGATCTTCAGCGTCTTGATACCTCCATCAAATAAACTAAGAAGATTTCTGAAAATGTTGCTGCTCTCTGAATGTGACAAAGCGTGTTCAACTTAAAAGTTGCAGAGGCCAAATAGAGACCTTGAAATATTCCCCTCATCAATTAATCTCAATTCAGCAGCACAATGCTTTACTTAGCCAACCATTCAGCCTCCTCTGGCCGCTATAATTGTCCCAGTTAATTGCTTTTCAACTGTCTTTGATTACAAGGTCAGCTCTGAATGGCTGGTGTACATGTCTCAATCTTCACTCTTTCTTGGTTCTCCTACTTTACCACCTTCCACCTTAGATTCCTCCCATCCTCTTTATAACACCTCCTTCACACTGATTGCAATAGATCATACCTACCTCCCCCGCCCCCCCCCCACCTCTGCATTCTTCTGCTTTCCCATAATGAAACCTGCATAATCTGTAAGAGCAGCTATAATGGATGGGTCCATTTTTATTTATCATCAACCACTGCGGTTCATCATAGTGAGTTTCCAACCATTGTGCAGATCACCAGGATGGATAGACCCCCTGCCAGGCCTATGATAACACCCCCCCCCCCCCCAAAAAAAAAAAAAAAAATTACTTAGCCAAATTTTTTTAGAAAAGAAAAATAATAATTTGCTCTAAATTGTTCCAGTGAAGTGAGTTATCCTCTCAGAAATAAAAAATAAATGTGACCCAAAAAAATAATCCTGATAAAAAAAAATTGGAACGGCATCCATCATCTCTTATCACCAGGCCTAAAATAATTTCTTGGGGAAACACTGTACGCCCATTTAAATTTTAAATTAGTGTCTCACCATTATGTGGCAGTTGCAACAAAAAAAAAGAAGAAAAAAAAAAAAAAACTGTACACGTAGAGAAATAAATATAAATTGCAACTGGCTCTTGAACAGAGCTGCTGCTCTACAGCTGCCCCCGACAATTTATGTGCTGTTGTGGTTGGTTAAGGAAGCTGAGTCTATGATTTGTACATGGGCCAGGATTGGTGTGTGTGTGTGTGTGTGTGTGTGTGTGTGTGTGTGTGTGTTACTGCTGCGTCTTTTTCCTCTCCCTCCACAGCTCACACGGAGGCGACAGAGTCCCTCTCATCACCAAACAGCGCGGCTCCCAAACAAAGGCTCAGCCACGGCGGTGCGTGTTCAATACTGATAACCAGCACGGCCCCTCATCTGAATAAGCGTGCCGTATAGGCCTTGACACATATTCACACCAACACGCAAGCACACACACAAACACACACATGCACACACACTCATCCTTCAAAAACTCTTGTGTCAAACAGATAGCGATTACCAGATTACTCTGCAGTGGCAACTTGAATATGCATTCGAGCTTTGCGTTGTCAGCATCGGCTTTTTGTTCTCCGCGCGGGGAGAAGAGCCACACAAAGCTGTTCGACATCAAAGACTCACAACAACAGAAAATAGCAGAAATGCTAAACAGCCACTGTGATTCCAAGGGATGCTATAGTGAGCCGCCGCGCACGAGAGACGTGTGAATAAAGCAACAAAGCATTATTTCTGCTCTACTTAGATGTAGCTTTTCTCCTCATCTGGCCTTCTAAATGTTTCACACCTGGCTGGTTATGTGTGCCACTGGGCCTGGAGAAATCTGCTGGGGTGGGGGGCAGCTTCACACACACACACACACACACACACACACACGGTTCCAGCTCCATCAGGTTTACCTTACATTTGTATATCGTAAACGAGTTAAACACAGTGAAATCAACATAAATAATAGTCGATGCGGTAAACGCCGACTACATGAACATTAACTCCCGTTGTGACGCTCTTCTGTCTTCCTGTCTCTGTCACACGGCGTCACAAAGCCGTGTTTATCTTGCAGTCGAGGTTTTTGTCTGTTTTGATTGTGCCTGCATTTAGATTGATGCATTAACAGCGGTGAACAAAAATGGGGTCTCTTGCAACGTTTTTGCCCTCCTGTGAAGACACACAATCATCCAGCGCACGCTGGTGGAAGGCAGAAGAACGCTGTCCGGTGCAGGTGGCAGTGACCCGGTTTGGAGTAGATACAGGACGGGCAGATGGTATGTCATCACACTCGTAATGAGGGGGGAAATGAGAGGTAAGAAACCATAAAAGAGGGGGAATAGAAGAAGAAAGGTGAAGAGAAGAAGAGGAGGGAAGCCTAAAATATGCGTGTTGTGTTGAATGACTGACATCCTTCAGTGAAAACTCGTCTTACTGCGTGAGTACAAGGCAGGAATCTAATAGAGCTCTACTGCCAACCACTAGTGTGTGTGTGTGTGTGTGTGTGTGTGTGTGTGTGTGTGTGTGTGTGTGTGTGTGTGTGTGTGTGTGTGTGTGTGTGTGTGTGTGTGTGTGTGTGTGTGTGTGTGTGTGTGTGTGTGTGTGTGTGTGTGTGTGTGTTCATGTTCTAAAACAATCAGCTACGTCACGTGTGTCAAACTCAAGGCCCGGGGGCCAAATGTGGCCCACCACATCATTTTATGTGGCCCTTTAGAGCACAAAGGGTCAGTGTGTCTAAAAATAAATAGGTCAAAAGTGTGCTTTGAGAAAAACTACATTTCCCACAATGCAGTAAGTGAGCCCATTTTAACTCTGACAAAAACATTTTGAACAAACTTAATGTCCTAACTTGTGTTTGATGTTATTTTTCTTTATTCACTGATAGTTCGATCCTTGATTGATGGAGTTTTGTAGGTTTAATAACCTGACAAAGGATTTATGTTAGAACAGAGAAACATATTTTTTTTTGTGTAACTGTAATGTTTGTAACTTGAATAAGTAATAAATGTAGAGTTATTTAACATTAAGGAGCAGTTACACTTATTTCACATTACATTGAGTTACATTTAGTTATATTTATTAGTTACATTTGGCCCTTGGAGGACAGCCATCATGCTGATATGGCCCTCGGTGAAAATGAGTTTGACACCCCTGAGCTACGTGTTAAAAGAGAAATCAATCGGCAGCAGATGATCAATGCATATTCTGTATTGGCTTTTTTTTTTCCAACTGATCTTCAGTGGAAAAGCTAATAACCACATCACAGCTTGTTCATACTGTATATAATAGCTCTTGAAGTTGTGTAAAACACAGTTTTGAGTTACGAGTCATGTCGTTTGTTATTTCAATGGAGAGAATTTTCCATAAGTACCTTGAATTTTTCTGGATTTTTATCTGATTGTCGACATTATCTGTGAAATTAGAAACAGAAACCATTTTTTCCCCCCACAATAGTAAATAATGTTGGATTCTTTGGGTTCATCCCCTACTTGTCTAAGAATTCCTAAAAAATATTCATCATTTATTCAGCAGTCCTGCCAACAGGTGCAGACAGAGAATCGAGCCAACGCTGCTGAACACAACGTCCTAGGCAGAGGCAATAAAAACAGAACACTACTGACAAACTCCAGTTACTTTAACGCAGTCACTATTTGTGGCTTTGTGAATTGTAGCTGATTATACATCCCTCATGCAATCATATAGAGCAAAACGATGCAGCAGCATCGCTGCGTTCTAGAGATGCTTCAAGTGGAAGAAACTGCATTTCAAATTAAAAGCATGCAATAAAGGTTTTGCATGTGATTTTGCATTTTCAAAATAAAGACAAAAAAAAAAAAATCAAGCATGTGGACTTCAGTCTCGAGGCCTTGCATCCATTTCTGGAAAGCATTGTGCAGACGTTTCCTGCATTCACTAAATCACAATTCTCTTGACCTCCATTTGAAAGATGCTTTCAAAAACACCTACAGACCTTTACTGTGTGTTTTTTTTATTTTATTTTTTTTATTCCTTGACTCCTGTGTGTGTTGATCCACAGTCTCAGCACATACAGACACTAGCAGCTCACACAGGAGTAATATCGGTGTCTCCCACCTCCCCACCATCCTTTATTAACAATCCTTCTCTCTCTCTCTTTCTCTCCTTCATGAATAAACATCTCTTACTTTCACTCAGTGCTGGCATGAAATGGCCACACAGCCTCTGGCACACGCAGGAGTAATGCCGCAATCATTATTCCACTGCAGTGATCCCACACAAGCATATTTCACCAATCATGTGGCTCTCTCCCCTGGCTTTTGTTTGAATGACTTAAACAAATGATGTGGCAGCGAGGAGGGCCCCGCGTACCACGGCTCTCCCTGTTAACACTGCAACCGTTGACACCAACACAGCAGCATTTGCATATGAGTACACTTGAGTGCGATTCTAACAGAGGTTCACATATTTTCTTCTCTCTTGCTCGAAGTGGGTAGGGTTGAAGTTTGGTGGTGGGGGGGGGGTGGTGTGGTGTTATTTTTGGTTCTCTCCTTCCTTTCATCCTGTTCTGTCTTCTGACTGCCAACACCTCTTTTCTTCTTGCCTCCACTGTTGAATTTGAAGTAATGAAAGATGTCAATTTGCACAGCTGTTGGAGGAAATAAGCAAATAGTGGCATCTAAGAATCAGCCCAGGTAAAGGGCGACATGCACCTTGATGCGGGGGCGATTGTAAAACTGTATGATAAAGGGATATTTAATCCGTTAAAGCCGAGTGGATCATATTTATTTCACTTTGCTTCTCAGGATTTTGAGATTTCTACATAAGTTATCCACGATCCGTCACAGCGGATGAATCGGTTGTGAAAATGAATGAATGAATGAATGAAATTTGATTATTTTTCCTGAAAAACCTGATGTATACAAACAAATGCATGCATCTGCATTTTACATGCAAAAAATTTCCGGATTTAACGAAAATTATATAAATTAAAGCTCATATATATACAAATAAATGTAAGAATTTTTTTGGACAAATTTGACAGAAGGTTCCATTAAGATCTTATTTTCCAACAAAATGTTCTGGTAATTATTTAATACTTCGGGATTTAAAGGGTTAACCCACCCATATTTAAATTTATTCTGGGAAAATATGAAGCAGAGGTGGAATAACCGTTCGTCTTGGAGAGTTAACTTGTTAACTAATACACTTAATTTGAGCGATGATGAATTAGTGAAGATATGAACCGACCAGGATCTACCTTGTGGAATCAGGTGTGTATCATGGGTTTATGGTGTGAGAAGTTAAAAAGAATTGTTTTTTTGGAGGATTCGGACCAATCAGTTCCATAGATATACTTGACTGACTGTGAACCTGCATCACCTGAGGGGAGTCGTATCTCTACCCCTCTCTGTTACCTCACTTATTTTCTGGTCCAAATATAAATTCAGTGTTTTAATCTCCCAGATCCACTTCCTATCTGGATGCATTGAGGAGAAGTGGAATCAGAATCAGATACAGAATCCAATTTGATCACCTTGCGAAATAAAGCCCTTCATAAAAGTTCATCATAGGTTGGCATCTCGTCTGCGTTCTTATCTGGTAAAACAAACACACGGGAGTCGCTCGTGGATGGAGGTGGAATCCATACGTAACGAGATAAACAATAAATAATACAGCGGAATAAACAGGAAGGGAACTCTAAAGGTGAAGAGCGGCGCTTGTATTAGTGGGTGGGACAGTAGACCTGTGGTTACATGTTCAGATAGACTGTCAGAGACTGTGTGTGTGTGTGTGTGTGTGTGTGTGTGTGTGTGTGCACGAGTGTGAAGGAATTATTGATTTTAATCAAAGACATCACTATTATGATTATTTTGAAGGTATTCCAGAAACAATCAGTGGAGCGTTTCAGAATAATGGCCTCGCTGTTGATGATGATGATGATGATGATGATGATGATGATGATGGTGATGATGAGCACGTGTAAAAATAGGGTGATGCTAATAAAGGCCGACGTTGGAAGAGGAGGAAATGGCAGCTGTTGTGTTGATTAGGGCCAATGATACGTTCAATAAGGAAGGCACTTAGCGATGAAGCTGATGAAGAGGAGGGCGATGGTGGTAGCGCTCACGTCTGTTTTGACTTTTTAAAAAAAATTTTTTTTTCTTTTAACGTCAATATCTGAAAATAGACGAAGGAGAGCAGCGTTCAGAGATGTTAATCAGGCAGCCCTGGGGTGGGGTGGGGGGGTGGGGGGGGCAGCCCTCCTTTCATGTGCCTATCTCATGCTACATTTATCATATCTGCATCTCCTCGTTCGCCTTATCGCGGCCCTTCTTTAATCACGGCATATCAATGTGACTGATACATCTGAAGGATCTATTTACGAGACGTTCGCTTTGGGAGAAAAAAGTTCTATTTGAATTCCAGATTCGCTCTCACCTCACCTGACTTTCAGACTTTCCAGGGAAACAGCAGCTATGTGTGTTTTATTATCCATGTATGTGTGTGTGTGTGTGTGTGTGTGTGTGTGTGTGTGTTGGGGGGGGGGTATCCACATAAGCACCAGTGGGTGTGGCACACCGCTGTGCAAAGGTTGTCTCCATGGTGATAGATGCGGGGTCATCTCCATGACGATGGATCAGAGGGGCTGTTGGCTGCCAAGGTCGCGGACCAAGGACAAGGCGAGAATGATTGCAGCCACCCAGACAGGAAATCGAAGAGGAGCACTATGTGGGGGGGGGGATGTGGGGTTGGGGGGTGGGTTGAGGGAAAAAAGGTGCAATTTCACAAGCCAAATTACTTCTGGGATGGAGGAGAGAAAAATATCACAGCAATAACAGCAGCAGGGATGAGAGGAGAGGAGGAGGAGATGCAGGAGGAGGAAAGGAGTAGGAAGGAGGTCCCAAAACGAAAAACCTCAGTTATCAAAGTATTCACACACGTTTTATTCAGATCAATAAATTGAGTGACGTCCTTTAAAGCTCGATGACATACGAACCTCCCATCTCCTCTTCTCTGGTAGGACATATCAGAAGTATCTGTCAGCGTCCCGGCTGTGATTTTTCCATCAAGCTCGGTTTTATTTCTGAGACTGATTCCGGCTGTGGCGAGAAAAAATATTGATTGAATTGTGCAACATGTTCCACTGCAGCCCTACCGATTCTTTTTTTTTTTTTCTCTTCATGCTCTTTCTCTTCGCTCCTCCTCTGCCCGTCTGACGATTTCCACAACATTAGTATGTAGAGCACCAGCGACTCACTAACTTGTTAACAACGGGAGTGAATAAAAAAAAAAGACAACGACAACTTCATATTTCTTGCCCCGGCTCCCTCATTATATACCTCTCTCTTCAAGGTCCCCCCCCCCACCGGTGTGTGTTCTGCTTCACTCGATAGGCCGTCTCGTTTCTGAGTGTGTTTTTGTGTGTGTGTACTCGTACAAATGAGCGTCTGTATCGGCAGGGCTGAGTGCATTGAATCATTAAGTCACAGTGCCTCTATGCCCGTTGCCTCATTGCACCTAATTAAACCCCCTTTTGTTTCCTATCAATTAACGCTGTAATTAAAACTCGTCATGCTTCTGTTTAGCCTCGATCTGCTGATTCAGGGGAAACGACACACGACCGATGATGTGCAGGAATTCAGCCAAACGGATGCCTCCACCACACAGGAGCATGCAGTGAACATATTGGTCCAAAAAAATAACTACACACACACACACACACACACACACGCAGCATCAGTGCTTCCCCATGCGTTGGCTGAATTTATTTGAGAATGTGATGGAACAAGAAGTCTTGAGAAAATGTGTGTGTGTGTGTGTGTGTGTGTGTGTGTGTGTGCACGTGTGTGTGTTGAGTCGTTAACAACACCAAGGGATTCACCTCCTGATAATCTCACACTAATCATCTAATCCTCTAACCCTCAGGTGAACAGATGGGAAAAGAGTACATGACATTAAGTAGAAGCCAGGCAACAATGAAACACACACACACACACACACACACACACACACATTATAGCTTATATTTATATCTAAGTAGGTACGCAAACCAATAAATGAAGCAAACGATGTTTCTCCACCCCCTCCCTGCCAGCTCCATCGTCCTCAACAAGCCAATGTACATTTCACCAAAAATATACACCCTATCCTCTTGTTTCCATGGCAACTGACCGTAGGAGCTGTGGATATGAGGCAGCAGGCGGCAGGCAAAAAATCAGTGGAGTGAGAGGCGTAGCGGTCTGTCACCTCAGCCCCCCCCCCCAGCACAAACCAAACATTCTACTGTACTACTGTACCCTCGACATCCATCGCTCAGATTTATTTATCTCCACACACACACACACACACACACTTGTTTACATGCAGCTCA
>CM023607.1:26778867-27081367 GCA_013358685.1 Antennarius maculatus | reverse complement strand
GGATTCGCTTTGAATAAGTATGAAAGCGTGCAGCATCACTTTTTTTTTACTCCAACAACAAAGAGTGACTTCAACAGAAACCAAAAATAAGACCGGCTGCAAATAGAGCGCTTCAATCTGCAACAAATGCTGATATTCGCCTGTTTCGTCGGGATGTAATTATTTGCTCCAGCATGAAAAAGGAAAATCAGTGCGTGGTTTCCTTTTGAAACATTTTTTCTCTTTTACACCATGATATTTGGGCGTTTCAGTCCATACATAGATGGGTAGGAGAGGGGTAGGCTGTTGGCTCTCTGCAGTCAGCTGCAGGAAACAGAAGCTATCGAACGTCACTCGGATAGGTAAGATACGGCGGAGCGTCTCTGCCATCTGTCACCAGAGCTTCATGCATCCACTCAAACAATAGAAGAGCCAGGTTTCCAAGACCGGCTGCAAGGCTCCAGCTTGCTATTGTCCCCAAGGCTTGTGGGTGAACATAGGGCCCCTCGTCATCAGGCCCTATATGTTTGATGCAGACTAACTAACAGCAGGATGACACACACACACACACACACACACATACAGATAAATGCACCCACCCAAGAGACCAAACAGACAATGAGAATTCATAAATTTAGATTTTAGCATATAGTTAATCTCTTGACAGCAGTAATAATTCAAAGAATTCCCCAAACTGGAGGTTTTATGTTCAATCCATCATCAGGTCCAGTCAACAATAAAACGAGAGTGAAACTGTTCTAATCAGTTCCATTTTTTTGTTCTGAGCCCAGATTTCATCATTTGCTTTGCTCTTTTTAATCTACTGAATAAACCCTAAGACACACACTCATGTGGACACACACCTCCATCCAGTGCAGACTCCTGCTGATGATAAGGTCCCAGACTTAGTGGGCAAAGTCGATTTTCCATGATGGAATTTGTTAATAAAGATCAACTGTCACGGCAATCGAAGCGTCACTTAAGCCATCGTAAAGCAGAGCCAGGACCTCTGTTTTCATCCCGTTACCTCCATCCCATCCCGGAAAAATAATTATCCTCAATCCTTCCAAAAGACCGCATGACCCCTTCCAAGAGCAGCGTCTTTCCCCTTTATCGCTTCCTCACAAGAAGGAAAAAAAAAAAAGTGGAAAGTCAACAATCTGTCAACAGTAGATAAAGAAGCATGGATGATAGGAAAGATCGATGGAGAAATCCAGAAAAAAAAAAAAAAAAACTTGATGATTTTGTTGGGAAATGAAAAGAGGACGATGAAGTGTTGTCAGGCTATATGTGCTCCAGTTTCTATGCGTTTCAATTTACCAGGTGTAATTTTATAATACCGAGTTATTCCCATCAAAATTCCCTCAGCAGTGTGCAGACAAGCATGAATATGACAGATTAGATTATCTTTGTAAAATTATATTAATGTTATTTTAGCGTTGAGGGAGGAAAAAGTATTACTTGTTTTTAATGGAACAAGATGTGAGAAGACGCCATCTAATCCCTCAGTAATGTCGGTGGGAGTTTCCTCTGGTGCACGGGTCTGGTCAGCGTGTAAGATGTTGTGTCGTGGCGCTAACTGACTGTCTAAGTGGTAGTTCTATGTTTGCCGCTGCAGGCTTTCCCAGTATTTAATCACCAATAAAGATTAAATCCTCCTGAATATTAAATAAAGAGCTGAGAGATGGTCGAGATACTGTTTGCTTTCCCCTTTGCAGCAACTCGTGTGCAGCAATTCCATTATTCTTGTAATAATAGCAGAGTTTTTACATGCAGAATGCGTGATTCTTAAATTCAACAGTAATTGCAAAGAGGTTGAATGGATGTAATTCTGTTTTATTCCTTTAATACTGTTGAAGCGTGAAAATGATGCTCCCAGATGATGATCAGAATCACCACCAAACTGACTAGAAACCAACTTGTCAAGAGCATTTCATCATCAGCAGAGGTGAAAGCAAGTACTATAATAAATATATGAACTGGTGTTGATATATTTATGCTGTGCTGAGTTTGCTGAGCCGAAGGCCGCGAACTACCGTCTATGATTAGTGCAGGCGAACCCATAAACTCCAACTTCTCTCCCACATTGGCTAATAGTCCTTATCTATAGCTGCATCAAGATGGGGAAATACAATAATAAATTAATGCAGCTTGTATTTAAAGTTATTGCAACACACAGCTGCAGTCCATCACTTCAAGCTACTGAGAGGCATTGCTTTTTCATTGCGTGCCATCAGTCAGGATTTATCACAGCAAAACCCGGGGCGGCTCTCCCCCCCCCCCACTAAACTATCAGTACTGAATAAATAAATACCTCGCGGTATATTATATGTTTGATGCTCAATGTGGGCAAAAGTACTTGAAACTCTGACATATCTTTGAGGCCTTTTCTTCCTATAGACTTGAATGAAGCAGAAATGAGGACAGAATGCTAGAGATGTAGAGGTTTTTCATAATCCTATCCGTAATGCTCGTGGTAAATCAATAAATGAAATTGTATATTTTCACAGCCTTTACAATCCAACACGGTGCACAGAAGCTAAGGCTACTGAGCAGCTGTGGAGAAGCGACACGCTGTGGAGGTCAAGGTCTGACCCCTGAGATCTGGGCTCTTTCGGGTGCAACGGTTGTTCCTCCATGTTTTGAACTTGGGGTTTCCAATCAGACAGATTGGAGTTGGGGCCTCATTTGACACGAGGGGTCCAGTGTTGTTACAAATCCTGGTGAGCCAACTGGCTGCCTCTCAGGAAGCCGATTTCAATTACCATAAGAGCCTTGGCTTATTTCCCTCCGTGCTATTCTTTAATGGACTATGCATGTACCACCTTGTGCAAATGACTTAGCAGCAAGGTCCTTTCCTTCTTTAGTAGTCTTGTTTTTCGGAGTGTTTATTTGGTGTGTGTTTGACGGAAGCCAAACACACATAATGACTCGTGTGCACGTTGTGAAAACTCGGAAAAAAGGCATTAGAGTTTGAATATCAGAAACAAGTCATACCTGCAGCAGGAGGGAGAGACCCGGAGGGAACGACGGCAGCAAAAGAGACGAGGAGTCTGGAGGAGAGGAAGCGCGGGGAATGCAAAGTCAATCACAAAGGGCAAAGAGGAGGAAAAAGTTGTCATACTTTGGAAAGAGCTTACATTTTATGCATACAGATAGTCTTTACAGTAAACTTACACTGAGTGACTCTGGAATGTAGCTTTAGGTCGGATAACTGCAGTGACGCAGCATCAAAACCTTGTGTAGCCGTTCCCGACCGCATCGCTGTGGAAAAAAAAAAAGATTTTATCAAGAGCTGTTGTTCTGGTGTGTCTTAGAATAACTTAATTCTAATATGTACAAAATCAGTGTTACAGAAACATCCAATCTTGTACTTTTTGCAGTTGCAGCATCATTTTCTTGCTCTCAGTGGCATCCCGTTCAGTTTTGTGCATCCAGCCGACGCTTTACTCCATACCTCGGTTGTAATAAGCAGTTATTTGACTTACTGTTGCCATTCTGTCGACTGAACCCAAGGCAAACAGAAAGGCGTTCACCCAGAGAACGGCAGCTGACTTGATTTTGTTGTTCTTGTTGTCTTTATTGACGAGTCTCTGTAAACTCAGATGTTTGTGTGTAGACAGTGGATTTGTGGTTTCTGAAATCTTCCGATCAGCCCATCTGACGTAAATATTGTCATAAAAATCCACCTTCCCTTCTCTTTTTAATGATTAGTGTGTGCCGCCCCTGTTGCCATAAAGTTGATCCGATCTACAGAGTGAACACAAGTCGTTTCCTTCCTAAATTTTCTCAAGGCTTAGTTGAGATTTGAACCCACAACCTGACATAAACTAATCACCTCCACCTAGAGCAACACGCGTTGCTTATTAACTAAACATACCGCACGAACATCATTGCGTTTCTATCCTCATCTAGTACCAGTATCTGCTTCATTCCAGTAGTTTTGTCCCACTTCACTGGAAAACTTCCTGCATGTTTGCATTTATGACTCCTCGTTTGTTACCATGATCTAATTTTGCACAGGTTTTAGTCGCTCACATTAATTAGCAAACCAGGTTAAATTCTCCATAGAGATAATAAAGTAACTATCACTAAAAATACACACTGCACAAAATGCACACACATACCACTTATTACACATCGTGCAGGAACACAGAAGCAGGAGCTTGGAGCAGCTAATAGCTAATAGCTAATATTGAGCAGGTATTGATTATTAATATCACAGAGGTAAAGCGGCAGCATCCATGAGCGGTGAAAGGATCCTTATGTTCTGTCCAGGATTACAGTTTCTAAACATACACACACACACACACACACACACACACACACACACACACACACACACACACACACAAGAGCAGAGACTCAACCTGTTTCTTTGTTTGTATGGGTGTGAATCTCCATCCATCCAGTGGCTCTGATTAGTATGCATGGGCCATGAGGCTAAACTGACAGTGGGGCCTCTGAGAGCAGAAGCGCCATGAATTCTTTAGCAAGAGCTTGCTCTCATCATGCCTGAGAGGACAAGTCCAGTCAACGTGAGACAAGGAGTCAGACACACACACACACACACACACACACACACTAAATATTAGTGTTTCGATCATTTCAGAAGACTTTACCTTGACTTCCGTTCTTTTTTCCCACAGAACCTGAATTCCGCTCCTCACCTTCACCTCAGCCGAACCCCAACATTCTCATTTCATGAATCTTTTTCGATTTTCTAGGTTTGCTTATGACTCTTTTCATTTCTATTTGTTTGTTTCACTTTCTCTGTTCCTTAGTTTGTACATTTTATTTTATTTTTTCGATCTTCTCCATATTGTGCTAAAATTGAAAACATTCATTCATTCATTCTGGTTTTTGTCGCCTCCACACATGAACGGTATCCGAATCCAAAGCTTCATTCCAACATCTAATGCTTTATGTTTTGGGGTCTTGTCCCAAAAAGGATTATAAATCCTGACACTGTGAGTGTGTGAACCCATTGGCATATCTGAAACACACACACACACACACACACACACACACACACACACACACACACACACACACACACACAAACCATTTGGTTTATGGTTTGACATTTGGTTTCTGTGCTTTACTTACAAACACAGTCTGCATCTAACGTCTCATCAGCACACTCAACACATTTTGCTTCTGACTCACAGAAGAGAGGCCAAACATAACCATGTTTGCACTCCCACCCCACCCCCACAAACACACACGCACACACATACACACACACACACACACGCACGCGTACAAATAATCTGAGGGAATTTTCAATCTCTTCTTCTCTTTTTCTCTCTCTGTCCGCCTGTGGAGAACACTGGCAGGAATCAGGGAGAAGAACTGGGTTGCTAGGCGACAGGTTGTGGTTGCCATGGTGAATTTAAGTGGAACAGCTGGTCCAATCAGCATAAAGTGCGGGCGGGCGGGGGCAGAGTCAGGGAGGCTCATGCCAACACAGACAGGCAGGAAGGAGAGGCTGCTGAGGCATGCAGGATGGAGAGGAGAGGAGAGGAGAGGAGAGGAGAGGAGAGGAGAGGAGAGGAGAGGAGAGGAGAGGAGAGGAGAGGAGAGGAGAGGAGAGGAGAGGAGAGGAGAGAGGAGGGGAGAAAGTTGCTTGATGTGAAAAAAGACAGAATGCTAAAAAGAAACTAAAAAAAGAAGGTTATAAAAACAGGAACAAGGAAAAAGAGAGAATCTCTGGCCAGCTGGACGGATGGATCTTAACCAAATTGAAAGAGAGGGACTATGTTTGTGGATTGGTATCTGTTATGGAATACTGATTCATAAAGTCAAGGAAACATTCACTAAAATACTATTTTCCCTGATGCAAACATTGCATCGAATGTGTCTCATAAAATATATGATGCATAAATTTCACCCTGCAAGACTTTTAAACTGGGAATAAAAACCAGATAGAAAATGTTTAAAGGCACAACGCTGACTGGAATAGGAGAAGATACAGTAAACCTCCATGATGTGGGATTAATCAAGGATTATAATCTAAATATAATCCAAGGAAAACTACACATGCACCATGATAACGACATGGAGCGACAGGTAACATGGTGATAATGATAATGTGATGAGAAAATGTGTGGGAGTGGGGTTGAGGGAAATCACAGTACTATCATCAGTTGTGTGTAATGGGGCATTTAAAAAATAAGGTTCAGGAGGGAGAAGTTTTTATTCAGCAGGAGGACAGAGAAACACAGGTGGGATTATAAAACGTGCAACTAAGACAGACCCGCAGATTAGATTCAAAGAAGCACAATTAAATGTAGGATTATTCTAATTTGAAAAAATACTAAACACCAGTGTCCAAACCTCCAACACACTGAGACCACGCTGAAAGATCAACTGCATATCCGTGAAACTTGACAGGCGCTCCCTGGAGTCGGTTATTTTTTGATTTTGCTTATCTGGTGAATGTTGGGGTTCACCGCTGGACAGCACTGCTGCTGACTGATACTTTATCGGTGATTGTGTTTTACACTTTATCAGGCTTCTGAGACCGAACTCCGCTCAAACACACACACACACACACACACACACACACACACACACACACACACACACTAACACACCAGGTTTGGAATGGAGGAGTCGACTGGACCGAAGTCAACATAGATTCATCCGCAAAATACAAACTGCCATACAAATTGCCCTTTTATAAATGTCTCTTAACCAGACAGGTAAAGGGACAGTTCACTTTAAAATACATATATTTCCCCCTACCTGCAGGGATATTTACTCACTTAGGTTTGGACTGTAGAGACATTTGACTTCTCTTTAATTTATTGGAACTTGTGGTCAAATCACTAGAAAAACACTTCTTAAAAACTCAGCAGCAATCTCTTCTTCCAGAAATCATGACTCACTCAATTTAATAACGCTCTAGGAAAGAGAAAGTATTTAGCATTCACTGGTGGGGAATCTGTCCCTTTAACATACACACACAAGTTAATACTAAAGCAAGAACACAGGTGAAAACAGACCTCCATGTCCCTCATAAACATTATAACCTAATATAATAATAATAATGATAATAATGATAATAATGATAATAATGATAATAATAATAATAATAATAATAATGATAATAATGATAATAATGATAATATGAATGTGAGGAGTTACATGAGCTGAATTGGAAAGGCTATCCATCTCACTACATGTCCATTCACACAAGACTCTCACAAGGCATGCTGGGAGGCATGGTTTCCAGGGCAACCATGAAGCACCTTTCCTTGACTACAGTTCAAGATGAAGAGATGGGGGGGGGGGGCATTAGCTTGCACCTCAGGTGTGGCGATATCTCTGCCTATAGCTCGACTACAAGCAGAACAAAGCAATAAATCCGTACGAAGCACCAGAACGGTGCAAAATAAACGTGCATATCCACACATACACGTGTGTATATGGATGAAACGAGGCGCACGAAGGTCCGATATCCCCAACACACGATTGCATGAACTATATGGTTTTGGGTTTTGCAGCTGGTGAGGATGTTGTAGAACTGTCCCGGTTGTGACAGGAGACCTACTGAGAGTTGAAACAGCACTCTGGGTATTTTCTTACAGTGATAAATGAACTAAGCTGCTTCACACTTTAAGTGTGAATTAAAATTTCACACACACTCTCTCTCTCAGAAGACCCTTACACACAGTCTTAAATATATAATAACACACTCCCGAATCCCCTTCTAGCCTCCAAAATAAATCTTCAAAAGAACCCTCCATCTCTTTTAACACATTTTACACAGCGTGCACACACACACACACACACACACACACACACACACGTGTGTGTGTGCATGTTCAGAACCAGAGCACACGGATCAATGCAAGAAATGGTTACTTTGTGATATCGCGTTACATTCAAAGGCCAAACCCATGAAATTCACAAAGAAGATGCAGCGGGGGCAGAGATGGGAGCGTTGAAACACACCGTACACACCGACGGGGACGACACACGCACTCCTCACACGTCTGAAGAGACACACACACACACACACACACACACACACAAGGAAAACGGCAAGCAAGTGGGAGAAGAAAATGTGTGTGTGCGCGTGTTGGTGCAAGAGGGTGAGAAGGAGACTGAGTGCATGGAGAATTGAGTGCAGTTAGTAGTGTTTCCCCCTCGGCTGAGGCATTAACAAGCCTATAATGGACCTCTCTTAAAAGCCGACTAGGATCTCCTCCAAAACTAACTGATTTAGAGTGGCCAGGGCCCCCATGGGCAGTGGCCAAGTCCCCCTCTGTCCCTCCCCAGCACAGGCACAGGCAGTCCTGGTGGCAGGCGGCACAGACACACATTGTGTTTGTCTACTGAACCACAAGCAATAGCAGTTTATAACACAATAAAACACCATGAGGAGGCATTAATTAGATATAATAGCCAGGGAATGATTTAGATGATTGAACACCTTTTTTTCTTCTTCCAAGAAGAGTACATAAAAAGAGAGAGAAGAGGAAGAAGAGGGGGATAAAAGGGAATTAGAAATGGATCTACACCGTTTCCAACTTGGGTTTCAAATGTTAGTCCGGTTCAAGTTTACAAGCGCGCAAATGCAGCCGAGGACACGCGATCGCACAAGAGAGCCGAAAACGAGAGACAAATGTGAGGATCGGATGCACTTTTTTAGGTCTGTCTAGTCCGCAGAGTTTTTACAAAGTTTTTCAAATCAGCTGATCGGGAACAATCTCTGTAATATTAATGTCCTATGATATTTAGTGACCCTTGGACCGGTGGGAATAACTAGATATAACTGGTGCTGATGAGACAAAAAAAAACAACAACTACAAGAATAACTCACACACACACACACACACCTCTTTATCAATCACCAGCGCTTCAGAAGCAACAATTTATTGACAGCGTATGGATCAGGACAATAACAGACTCAGACAAATTATTCCAACGTCCTCTGAGATCTTCTGTTACCTAATCTCTCTCTCCTCCCTTTTCTTCTTCACCTCCGCCGTCTTTTCACTCCAGAGCTGAAAGGGGAGCAAGGCTTTGCTTGTATGTACATAATTGGAACTTCACTGTCATATCAAATTCATATCAGTGCATGGTCCAGGGCCTGGAAGAACAATGAGGGACGGACAAAAGCGTGGCTCTCTGCTACGACAGTCACCCTGATAACCGCAGCCTAGGCCAGTCAATAAAACCAATCATCTATAATCTCCTTATTGGGGGGGACTAAACAGTTCCTCCATACTTCATAACTCTCATTAGACTCAACGTATGCTGCTGCGCCGTGCCAATGAATGTGACATTTACAAATAGGGGAGAAAAGCGTGTGTGAACCGTGACCCTTGTGCACGACCTCATCCACCTTATCTCTGCATTATTGACCTCCAAACATTCAAAAGTTCTGTATGACAAGGAATAAAGTTTAACGGATTTATATCAACTTTACTAATAAATCATTGTTCACAAAGAGGTCAACTTCAGTATTTTTCTTTTTTAGATTGTATCAATGTAAATCAAACCAAGAAAATAAAACTTTTTGACACTAAATCCTAAAATAATTGTGATAATTTGTAGGATGTAAGCGTAGAGTAAACTCAAAATATTTGAGCATATTTTAGGAGCTGAGACATCATATATATATTTTCCACGTTCTTACATTCTCTACACATTCTTTATCGATAAAATGCCGTACAGAAACCGCCTTTGACTCCATCGCGCCGTTTCTGTGGAACACACAATAAATCTCTTATCATTACACATCCGGCTTCTAACCCAGGACCGCCCGTCTGATTCCCAATCTAATTCATCTGTAAAAAATTATAATGTGTTTGGTTACAGTTTGTGGCATCACTAAAACACTCCTCCATCCGCCTGTCAGTCGAGTCGCCCCACAATTTTGTCAGCTGTATGCAAAACCTCTGTGATGCACCAAAGCCTGCACCTCTTGACTGGGGCCTAGCCAATCTGGGGGAAAAAAAAGAAAAGTGTGGGGGATGGGAGAGGTTGTTGGGGTGAGTCTGTGCGGTTCATGTGGGGTAATCACTTGCGTTCCATTATTTATTTAATGCCACATATCCAGCAAAGCACAAAACGTGCACCAGCTAGAGGAAAAACATGTTTGTTTGTTTTTTGACTCAAATGAAACCAGAAACGTATGAAAAGAATTGTAATATTTTACATGTCTAAATTTTACACACATGTTCTGCAAGATTGTCGTTCAGAGTCTTCCTCTCCTTCGCTCCGTCCCTGATGATGTTTTGCAGAGGTGCAGGTTAATCGCTGGGTTAACTGACGGAATGACAGACTGCAAATATGAGATAAAAGTCAGGTTTAGTCGCAGTGCATACAAGTAATAATCTGTGCATAGGCTTACTGAATGGTTGCAGGTTTGCATGCTGTATGTGCATGTATGTGTGTGTGTGCATGTGTGTGTGTGTGTGTGTGCAGTGTGTAACTCCACATGCACAGCGTCGGGTCTGCATGAGCATCAGGAAGAGCAGCGCTTTGAAGGGAGGTTAAATGTGCGCCTTTGTTTTCATGTGAGCGGCTGACATACAGGATTTGTGCAAAACTCGCCTCAGCAGGAGAAGTCACCTCTGCTCTCTGTGGAGCAGAAAAAAACTGTCTGTGCTGTCAACACATTACGCCGCTTTGAATTAGACCTGTTTTACCACAGTTAGTTATGAATAACTAGGAAGGCAGTTAATGCTCCTGATTATTTCTCAGTGTCCTGCTCAGGTTCCTTCTCCAGCCTCCTGACATGTGACACGCTGGTGTAAATGACAGAGGAGCAGCTTCATTATTGTACACACACACACACACACACACACACACACACATACACACACACACATTTGCATTTGATTTTAATCAACCTGTGCCATTCAGTCCCACAACCTTCTTCACACACATGAACATTATCAGCAGTGGTTCTAATCTAACGCTTCTTCCCAATCGTTCATTTTAGGAGAGAATCCTTCAAAACGAAACAATATGAACGCAGAATCAGACCGCATGGTTGTGATGGTCCTCGTCTCCTGGATGTGTCAGAAGGGGGATCAATGCAAACGGCTCATAACATTTATCAGACTGAGTCAAGGACCTCCACATTAGAGCTGACGTTCACCTCGCCGGTCGAGTGGCTCGACATTATTGATATGGAGTCCAGAAAGCAAAGGACACGTGTAATTCATTCACCTATAAAGATCCAAACGAGGAAATGATGCGTGTGTGTGTGTGTGTGTGTGTGTGTGTGTATACAGATATGTCATTGTTCTTGGACACACGAGGGACACTCAACTGTCCATCGCTGTATCATTTTTTTTTTTTTCATTGTGAAATGATGAACACTGACATTTGAAGGGATTTCGGGTAGTTCTGCTTTGTGCAGCCAGAATTCAGTCGACAGTCACCCTCAGCACGCAAAAATGACTGTTGCACAACTTTAAGTGTTTAGCAAAGCAACGCTTCTATGCAAATATCTTTGATTTGATTTTGTGCTGTCTGTTTCTACGTGTGAAAAATAGTTTGTTTTATTGAATGAGAGTTGCTTGTTGTATATAAGGAATAAAGGGTGAAATAAAATAAAATATGTTAAAATGAAATAAAATGAGCCACTGGAATTTCAAATTACACAAAAATTTAGAAAGTAAAAAGACAATTGAAATGATTTTTAAAAAAATTAAAATCTGAAAATAAAGTAATCTCAGGTCTTAGTGGAAGCAAAGACTTAACTCAGGTATCTCACTAACGTCACGTCGTATCAGGTGTGCGTTACCATGTGGATGTAGAAATAATAATGGTTATAAAAGATGCTTATAATGTGCATTAATTCCATTTATTTAAAAAAAAATGAGTAGAATTTTTATTTATTTATTTATTTATTTTAGATATTTCTGCATCTACCTTACCTGTGACCATGACGACCACATTGGTTTTATTTCAGCTCCAAAATAAGTCAAGTACGGTTTTATCCTGAGGACAATTTGCATCCAACATACAGTAAAGTTTTCCTCCAGGTTCTAAACAACTCTCTCTCTCTCCTCTCTCTTCTCTCTCTCTCTGCTGTGTGTTTGGATTTGCTGCCTATGGGACCTGCTAGCTGACTTGCCCTCTTCCATATAGGCAACTGTTTGTTATATCTTGCCATTTATTACCATTTCTCCTTGGAGGGGCCCCTTGCATTCAAATCAGCGGTCGACTGCCTGATCGTAGAGGACAGCTTACTAGGCCCCTTGAATTGTTCACTAGGAACAATGGATTCTTTTGTAAATGTGTTTCTCTTTCTCTCTCAGGACAATACAAGAGGGTCCTTCTGGCTCTCTGCACTTAAGAAATGTTTGCAAAATTACGCCTCTTTATATGGCTCTCAAAACAAGTAGCAGGGCCAGTGGAAAAGTGTGGGAGATTGAAGGGAAAAAGTGTAGCAGAGTCTAATTTCTTTTCTCTCAGATACACTTGTGTCCACGTTTTCAAGGTAATTCCTGTATTTAAGAATATTCTATGAGATTGTTTGTTTTTCCCAGAGCTGTTCTCTAATTTTAATTATTTTAGCCAAGCTGGCTGAAAATAATACAAATTAAAATAACAAGTAAAAATATGAAGCTGTGCAGAATATATCCAATAAAAATATGTGTTGCCAAAGTACCGCAAGTCTTGTGTGCGTCCTTGCTGTGCTGTATGCTATGTAGCTGTATAACGCGCTCATAACGCGGGCTGACCTCTCCCCCCTCCTGACGGACGGGCCCGAAAGCAGGAGCCCAGCCGTGCGTCGCTGGGCCCTCAAAAGCATCTCGGAAATCGGTATGATTTCCCTGGGAAAGACGGCGCTCCACACTGGGACTTTTTTTCACCCATGCCTTTATTATTATTATTATTATTATTATTATTATTATTATTATTATTATTGAAAACAGGAGCAGCAGCAATATTTTTTGGGCTGACTAATAGTCGTATACTGGATGCTCCTTACGGATTTTGTTCGCTTGCGTGTTTACAGATTATAAAGCACGTTTAAAATATGTCACTTTGGAAATCAGACACGTCGTTCAAATTATGGTTTTAAATTTTCTGTATTTTTCTGACGTGACATCAGGAAAATAGTAAAAATGTGTTTGTTTATTTTTTATATTCCAGTTTTCTTTGCATTGAACGCGTCGTTTCGCTCAGAGGAGCCGAACCTCGCTGGAACGTGACGCACTCAGATGCGTCAACTTCACATTTACAATTCAACGCATTTATTGGCGCATCATAACGACTGCAGACAGCGGTTTTCTTCACCTGATTTGAACTTTTATTTTTGAATGGCCCGCCAAGATTCACCCGCTCCAATAAACGGCGCTCTAGGAGACGGTCCGGGAGAGATTGGGCCTTAAACACGAATATATTCGCTTCCAAACGCTTTTTGGTGACAACTCTGCGTTAAACAACCAACACGTCACGTTTCTTAATGTAATTTAAAAAAAAGCACAGGAATATTTTTTTCCCAGCGCACCTCAAAAGTCCAGGGGCCGCAGCTCGCACCACTGGGGCCGATTCTCCTCTCTCTTTTGTTGGGGCTATTGTCGGGGGCTGCGTGTTGGGATTGGGGGTGTAATGAGGGGGCTGCGACCCCCTGATGGGGGAGCATTTGCTGTCCAAAGACCGTTAGACAGTGGCTGAATGAATGGGGCCTGAATGTCATTGTAATGCGCAGGGACAACTCCCCCTTCATTCAGCCTGAGACGTGGAGGCCGCTCGGCTCTGCAGAAGGAGAGAGATGAGGGGAGAAAAAGAAAACTGCAATTCACTCCACATTCCCTCTCTTTGCTCCGTCGTCTACGTGGATAAACGCGCGGATTTGGGGGAAAGTTGGGCGTTTTTGCTGCCGCACTTGCGTGCGCTTTTTACGCACAGATGAAGGCCTGCGCTTTTGTGCAAACGGAGCCAAAAAAATGCAACGGAGCGCCACAGCCTGATGTATAGCTGGAGGACACTGCAACTACCAGAGTAAGAACAAAGGATTTTAGTCCGAGTGAGCGTGGATTTATCAGTACGGGCTATATTTGGACAGAGGGCGCATCTCCTGCAGGTGGCCGCTCTGCGTTTTTTTTTTTTTTGGCAGCAGGGAACCAGACCTCTAAACCGAACAAATGCCTCGCGTTAGAGAACTGACTTGCAATTCGCTTAAATGTAAGAAGCTCGCTTTGACATGTAGATTTCGACGGGAGCTGAGATGAGACAATAGAGAGGTCTGTTAAAATAGTTAATAATTGCGTTTGTTCGGAAGAATGACCGCATTTGTGATTGCAAAAGGTTCAGTTACGGTGAGGAAGGGACGCATCCTAAACGACTCTGGCGGTTCCTCCTTCTCCATCTCTTTGTTCAGCCAACAGTGGGAGGTAGTAGACACATGGAACAGGAGGAGGGAGAAACATCTGAAAATCCAATGGCATTTTCTTCCGGGACAGAAATCAATATATTACTGGAGGATTTTATTGGAACTTTGTTGCGTAGATTTATTGCTGTTAATAGGATTTATGAGGAGAAATTGATGCTTTGGCTGCAGAATACCGGCAACGTTTGGAAAATTTGTAAAAAAAAAATATATATATATATATATATATAAATTTTTGAGGTAAAATCAAGAAGAGACCAGGTATCAAATTATTTTAAATTTAATTATTAAACTGATAGAAAATTAAAATTTGAGCATAGGTTAGTTAGAAGAGCTAGTACATACCGAGAGCTGAATTAGGTCATGATACCCCAAAATCACAAGTCATAATTAAAAAAAAAAAAAAAAGTTAAACTGTTTTAGTCCCAGCCCATGAGGAGTCTTGTCTAGATTTATATTTTATCACACAATCGATTAGAATACAAGGAATTTCCTCTAATATAGTGATAAGAGTGGCTCATCCATACTGCACACTATTTATCGTATGGAACTTAATATATGCACCACAAATACACTACATACGCACCCTTGTATTTTCACTTCACCTACTCATGCTAAATGTTTAATGATACACACTGCAGCAGGTTTTTATTCCACACCATCTGTGATCACAGGCCTCGGGCTTTATGAGAATAAACTCTTAATCTTTTGCAGATTTTACAAGAGCACCGTTCTGTGTGCAAGCTGCACAAGATGCTTCATTCCAAAAAGGGGAATAACTGCTCAAGTGCGCCTGTCTGCACTAGAAATGGAGTGACAGGTGATACCACTAGAGGTTGATGGGTAAATCATTCTGTAGGAGACAGCGGAAGTCAAATTTATCCTCCTTTTTTGGCTGATATTGCATTTTGTCTTTATTGATGTGTGGAAGCTTGTTCCGGGTTGTGGGTGCAAGAAAAATTTCTTTCTTTTTTTTTTTTTTTGGAGCTGAATTTCGTGTAGCGACAATTCTGGAGTGGTTCCCAGTTTAGATTGCGCACCTTTTGCGCACCGAAAGATGTGTGTTATATCTGTGATCCACAGCATATAGGTGACAAGGTTTTAGTATTCAGGTGCACGCAGACCTAATGGAGCAGCCATGTTAGTTTGGCATCTGCTGCGCACCGGCTGCGTGGAATATTTGGTACGAACCACCCGTGGGCTACAATCCTGATCTGTGCGCCAGCGCGCCTTAAACAATGGTCTGCCATGATCCCTGCATGCATGACACTTTGCAGAATGTCAGACCGGTGGTTTCAAGGACATTTGGGGCTGATGAGGATTTGGTTTTAATGGAGGGAGGCGAGGAGGAGGAAGAGGAGGAGGAGGAGGTGGTGGTGGTGGTGGTGGTGGGGAGGGAAGCTTGGGCCCAGGGCCATGACGTCATTGTGCGCCCATGTAATCCTCTTGCGCTGAAGTCCAATCAGCAGAGACTCGCAATTGTCTAGGATGGGAAGAGAGGGGCGCTCTAATCCGGGAGGCAGTGGATCACACAAACCCGAAAGAGAGAGAGAGAGAGAGAAAGGCGAGAGAGAGGGGGGGGGGGTAGTGGGGGGCACGCATCCAGGGCTGGATTGTGCCTGAAATGGGCCAGATTAAAAAGACAGGAACCAAAAAGGAAGCGACCTGCTATTGGTGGTGAGAGGACTTTTCGGAGGAAGATGAAACCATTTTTTTTTCTGCCTCATTCACTAGAAAATCCGCCTCTTGACTACACGACGTTTAGGGATGTGCTCGCGTTTAGGAGACCGACGCGCCGTGTTCCACATACACAGTGTAGCCCGATGTAAAACGAGCCGGTTTGTCAGCTGTAGGAGAGAAGAGGGCGAGCGTCGTGCGTATTATCCACAGGGGCTTGATCGTGGATAAGCCGAGGGGAAACGCTTTCAAGCCAAGTTAAATGGAAAAATACACTGTGGGATGTACGACTTCCAAGAAATAGCGTTTGTGACGCGCTGCCATCGCTGCCTTCTCCTGTTTATCACCGTTGTATTTGTGTTTCGGGGTCAGGCTGATGCTGTAAATAGTGTGGCTTTTGACGGAGGACAAAGCCAGAGTCTGTTTAGCCTCAGCTGTCATTGTGTGCTGTGGGTTACCTGCCGTTAGATGCGTAAAGATGCTCCACCACAGATTTAGGTACTAGTGTTTGGAGCTACTGTGCCAAAAACAAGATTTTCATGTTGCAAAATGTTTCTGCACGGCATTTTGGTGATGGAGTGTGAGGATTGGGGGTTGAAAGCAGAGCTGTGGCGCAGTGATATCAATATTTCTTCGCGTGGAATCCGAAGAGGCGCGGAAGAAGATTGTGGCCGCGCGCATTTCTGCTGGTGTCGGCTATAAATCGGCTTTTACGCGTGTGTAACTACATGCTTCTGTTTGCGTGTGTGTGTGTGTGTGTGTGTGTGTGTGTGTGTGTACGCGCGCACACGAGGGTGTGTGTTTGTGTGCGCGTGACCATGTTGAAAAATCGGCTTTAGATTTATGGATGCGAACGTATGTGTGTGTGTGTGTGTGTGTGTGTGTGTGTGTGTGTGTGTGTGTGTGTGTGCGCCCAGGTGCGCGCGCAAGGAACAGCGAGCTGCGTAAATTGCGGTGATGCGGTCCCGCGTCCTCCTTGGAGGCGGATGCTGGAGTTTCGAGCGTGCGGGAGTCAGACGGGGTTAAAACCCCGCTGGATGGGGGGGGGGGGGGGGGGACGTTCTGCGCCCGGCAGCGGGGGGTGAGGAGACGACTTCTGGAGGGGGTTTGTCGCTCTGCGTGTTCACAGCGGACCTTGATTTAATGTCCAAACAATTAAGGCACGCGGTGAATGCCAAGAGAGGAATCTGCACAGCTTCGTTATTCACGTTTCATCTCCTCGGTGCTTCATCAGGGCCGCAGGCTTCCGTTCACCACGTTGACCCTTAACGGGAGAGAAAGGGGCCCTCACTTCCGATTATAGGGGAAGCTGCTGTACTGACGCTCAACTGCGCGTACGTGTGTGTGTGTGTGTCTTCGTGCATGGATGCTTTAGTGTGTGTGTGTGTGTGTGTGTGTGACTGGGTTGCTTTGACTGGGTGTGCGCAATGCGTAGTCATAGATCATAGCATGAAACCTGGTTATGGTCACCTCACTTTTATCTTTACGTCCATAATGTTGGTTTAATTGTGTGTGGGGGGTTTTTTTTTGGTTTTTTTTTTTTTTTTTTTTTTCGGATCTATCCTGAAATTGTTAAACATCTCACGCAAAATATGACGCAATTGGACTTTCGCCATGTGGTAAAAATGGCCTACTTTTAAGAATATATATATATATATATATATATATGGAATGATCTCAATTCATGTTTTTTTTTTTAAATATTTGACCTTTTATTGTTTTTTCTTTATCTGTACGGCTTAATAATTTCTTTATTGTCAAGAGCAAGACGACTTGATGCGGAAGTGCAATGCAATGCAAACGTAGACCAAACCTAGGCACGGTTTTTAAGAAAATAAACCAATGTACCATCTGCGTGGCCCCCTGCTTGCGTCATAATCGGTCAGACATCCACCGCCTTTAGTGGATTAATGTCTGTGGGAGCCTCTGCCACATCCTCTATATGTTTTTTTTTTTTTTTTTTCAATTTGGAATTATTCAAGCAAACGTTCCAGGGGATGGTGGGGGTCGTGCCGGCTGCAGTCTCAGCATTAGTTTCAATCGATTTTAAATGCATTATGTCATGAGTCGAAGTAGGTCAACAAGTCCAGACCTCCACGCGTGGTTTCGGCGCGGCTTTGACCTCAGGCCTGCAGCAGAGGCCAGAGAGCTGCAATCCGTTTGGACACCTTCACGCTCAATGGATGGAGTCGATATATGGACGGGATTCGACGCCACCTATAGGCGTTCATCTGACAACGCATCTTTCGATTGAGGCCCATAAATTGTAATTCTGTACTAACTAAAGTAAAAGTTAATCCCCTGCAGACCAGCTGCACGGTGAGGTTTTTGAACGTGCTGTTTTTTTAGTCAGGCTTCAAATATCGCAGGGATTTTGATAGTAATCTCAGAGGAATCTGTTTTCAATGAACTCGTCATCATCAAAACACTTTTTTATTTTTATTTTAAAATGGCATCAAATATAAATAAAAGAATTAAGTCATTAGAATCCAACCAAACATTAATTGTAAGATTTGGATTTTATTTTGCGTTCACACTCAATTTATCTGCATCAAAGTGGCAAATTTTACATGACTGGGATATTCAGGTTTGAATTTGATATTATCATCTTCATTTAAAATAATTTCAATAAATGTAAGACTCAGATGTGAACCAAATGTAATATTTAATATGAGGTTATTTGTTGGTTCTCAAGTTCCAGCCCTTCCCAGAACAGAAAGCCTGAATGTCACACTGTTTGCCTATTTTTTTTTTCTCAGTATGTACGCATGATTTGTGATGTGATGACAAATAAAGCCTGAGCTGCACTGAGTTTCTGCTTGTTGTGATTATTTCAGGTGGAACCGGATGGCAGCCATGCCAAAGCTGCACCATGAACTGTTTGTAGAGCTGCAGCTGATGTCGCTTGTTTTTTTCTATACAGAATTTGGGGCTGAAGATTTGCAACAAACAGAACCAACGGCAGCAGTGACCTGTTTCCCTGTGGGAAGTGTGTAAATGTATTTTAAAATAGAGTTTTCATATGTGACCACTTCTAGTGTTTTTTTGTCCACCCCCTATACAGCATTCTTTACTTCTTTAGGGAATTACCATCTCAAATAGCACCCAAGGAAAGAAAATATATTATCTCCTTGGAACAAAATAATGTCCTACTTAATATCAAGACTATATACTGTTCATTTTTGGAGCCTTTAACTTTATTTTTGCACTTGGATTAGAATTCATTTTGGGAAAGCTCATACATTTTCAGATAAACACCAGAAGTTAAACGAAGACTTTAAAATATCCAATGCTCTGTACATTGGGTGTAGGGAATCTATTATTTTTATTTAATAGATTTCAAATAAACTCATTCTGGCTATGGAGCAGGTGGAACACAGAAATCTCTTATAATATTAATATTTAGATAAAAAAATATTTAGATATGAAAAACACATAGAAAATAAAGTAATTCCAGGCAGGACAAACTCTCAGTGACATTTAAGGCTGATCTTTGTCTGAATGAGGTCACTGCATTAAGGCTTCACCAACACATAATTGACAGGATGAAGACAAACTCATCTCTGAATGGACAGTTTATTAAGGCTTGATTTCCTCTATATAGAAAAACCAAGATAGATCCTTTGAATAAGTTATGCCCACTACAATGGTGGTCTAGAGCATAATCAGTGTTTAATATTTCACGTCTGAAACAGTATCATTTCATGGTTCCAAACTTTTTCCTGTAAGGGCAACATGACTTTTCCCTTCTCCGATGGGGGGGTTGGGCTCAGTTTGGAACAGAAATCGCTGGGGTTTCTAAATGTAAACATTTAGTGTCTTCCAGAAAGTTCTGGGTTAAATCTACTGGTCAAAACCAAAAAGAAGGTTCATATATTTTCAAATAAAGCAGAAGTTAGTTCAAGGTTTAGCTCAGAGAGATGAGAAGGAACTCAGAGATCTGAGATTATAGGTTCAAATCCCACTGTCTGGAATGTAAAATTTTCAAACAGTTTATTTGTGTGGAGTCAGATAGTTCAGCCTGTTAAGGTGCTGAGCAGGTGTTCAGACATTATAGGTTCAAATCCCACCCCTCCCTTCATTTTTCAGGCCGTCTCCTGAATGCTGAAGAGAAATATGCGAAGTGAAAAGGTCTGAGTGTGAAAGAATCGGTAGCGTGGGGGGGGGGATTAGATCCAACAATAAGCCCAACCTGTACTTGCTGGAGGTTATGGATCAAATCTGAGTCTCACAGTAAAGAGGCTGTGAGGGGGCCATGTCCCCTCCTGGTCTCTGGGAGATATAGAAAGATAGGATATGAAGCCTCCAATCAGAAATAGCTGATATTTTACTGCTGTCATGAACATGAAGTAACACCTACTAGTAAACTGAATGAACAGGATGCAGACACTATTTATGAAATTGATAATAACCAAATAACCCTCTCTGGTATCAGACAAAAAGGCCTTGGACCTTAACTTCCTGTTGTGGTGATGGAGCAGGTGGAACACAGGAATCCCTTATAATATTAATATTTAGATATGATGAAAATCTGACAGAAAATAAAGTAATTCCTGGTGGGACAAACGCTCAGTGACATTTAAGGCTGATCTTTGTCTGAATGAGGTCACTGCATTAAGGCTTCACCGACACATAATTGACAGGATGAAGACAAACTCATCTCTGAATGGAGTTTATTAAGGCTTGATTTCCTCTATATAGAAAAACCAAGATAGATCCTTTGAACAAGTTATGCCCACTACAATGGTGGTCTAGAGCATAATCAATGTTTAATATTTCACGTCTTTAATCCTTTCGTAGCTGAAACAGTATCATTTCATGGCTAACCCTCTATAGCAACAGTCTGACAATTTGGTGTGTGTGTGTGTGTGTGTGTGTGTGAGCCCCGTCCTGTAATCACAACCTGCATGCGTCCTGAGGCAGACAGCTACGACCGGTGGCATCCTTTAGCTCCTCCACTCAACTAGCGGCGGTCGGAGTGTGTGGTTGTTGTTGTTGTTGTTGAAGGCAAAAACGTGAAGGGCGTTCACCATATTGCTCGGATCAATCCAGCTATTGATTAGTGCAGGTAAGAAAGAGAAGTGCTGCAGAAGAGAGGATCCTGTGACAGGTACAAGGGATGACACTGACCAGGTTAAAAAATAAAAATAAAGAAACAGCGTCACACGTCTGGACATCCGGCGGTGAAGCGTTAAGGTTCCCACTCGCTCTGGAGCGACCTCGGCTAAACGCGACGCTTCCGCCGTCTGTAATGAGGTGAATATGACAGAATCAAAATAGATCAATGAGGATATGCGTCACCCTAACTCCACAAGAACACCAAACTCCTCTTACAGACATATATGATGAAATTGTTTTCCACTTTCTATCTTGCAGCTTGCCATACATGGGCATACACGTCTATTAGTGACTTTCCTTTTATTATCCCATCTTTTCTCCCTCGTTACATACCTGAAGCGCTGTATCAATGGTTTCCATCTCAAACTATTTTTGCAACAGTAACCAAAAAACACACAGAAACCACATTTCATTCGTATTTTTCTTACTCGATAGTAAATCAGTTACATTAATTTTTTTAGGTTATACATTTTTAGGCTTTCTCCATGAGTATATAGGCTCCTACGTTAAAGCTTAGCATTACGACCAACATGACAGATTTAGCGAAAACCAAATTCAAAAAGGACAACAAAAGAGGATTAAGACAGAACGATGGTGAATGGAGAAAATTTTGTGAGCACCCCCCCCCCACATTTTGTGAAACAAAACAAAAAAAAATGAAAAAAGCGACAATTCATCTGATGTAGTAGTTACATCATTACATTACTCTTGATTATAAAACAATTTAAAATGGTGGGTGCGACAGTTCTGTCAGACTATGTTGTGTACACAGGCAGAATTCTCCTGACGAAACATACAAAACACTCCTTCAGGACAAACGTTTAAAGTATGCAAAAGCAGAAGGGTGTGAAGGATGTCAAATAGTACAATTTTTTGACTTGAATGGTTGAAAGTTCTGGTTGTGGAGGATGCGTCTGTTATTACTTTCCCAGAGGCCTTTGCATTTCCTCCTTAGAAATGTCTCGAGTCCTGTGTGACTTCACACGATCCCTGATTTCTCCAGCAGTGTTTGAGCAGTTCTTTTTGAGAAGTCACCAATAATTAAAAAAAACAAAACAAAAAAACAAAACAAAAAAAAAACATTAAGGCTCCAGAAAACAGATTTTCTGAAATGAAAATTGTCAGTAGTAAGCTAAAAAATAGAGATTTTTGTCGATTTGAATGAAAAATAGATAAACCATTGAAGTTTTATCATAGCGCAGCTCCAAAGTCCTACATTGCCTTTGGGATCCTCTAACCCTGTTGGCACAGTTACACCTCTGAAGCATGGCAATGTCGCCCCCACGTGGACAAATAGGGGCATGACACATCTGTTCCTGATTGTACTGAAATATAAAGTGGTTGGTTTGTTTGTTTGTTTCATGTTTGTTTGTTTTTTCATGTCCGTGGTGCAGTCAAACCCTGATTCAGTTGGAAAAGAGGCGTTGGGGGGCAAGAAAGATAAAACCAGTCTGGTGAGGGGAAAAGTGTGAGACGGAACGGGAACAAAAAAAAAAACAAAAAAAAACAACCTAAAACTGAACCCAAAGAGTTTGGTGGTGGCTTGGTAATACATTAAATCAGCTTGTTATCCCTGCACAAGAGGTGGGTGGAACGTGAGGCGAAACTAGCAGAAGTCTTGACGATGGCAGAGATTCACCAAGATTAAATTAAAACAAAAAATAAAAAAATGAAGGGCTTGGTTGCATTTTCATCTTCTTCTGTCTCTGAAATCATAAGTCCTAGTGTAAGTGTAGATCAAGCCAAGGATAAATATCTTCTTATTGTTTATTCCTGTTCTGGCGCTCCTGTTGGAAAAAAGAAGACAAAAAAAAAAAAACATTAGATGTGCAGACGTTACAAAAGAGCATAAAATGCACAACATTTAAGGTGAATGTATTTTTTCAAAGACACGATCGAATGATTAAAATTCATGAATACTTTGTAAAGAGCAAACAAAAAGAAACACCGATAACAGAAAGAAGCTGTTGATAGTCCTGGAACAGTGAATACAGTGCGCATTCTCGCATCAACGCTCATGACTTCACCTCATCGCGGATTTTTGGTAGGTAGTCACGTGACACCATACATGCATTCTATTGGCTGATGGCATCCGGAAGTGTGCTTCTTTCCGTGTGTCTCGGACTTATGTGAGACATAAAAGTGTTTTAAACAGTCTATCAGAGTTTGGGAAAAGAAAAATACAGATAGAAGGTGGTTTAATATCCGTATGGGGAGGGTTCAGAAACATTTAAATTACTATAAATAATAAGATAAATAGTTTGTCGTTCTATGGCGGAATTTGATAGCGTGTGGTTCCTGGAACGCATTAACCACGAGGAACGAGGGCGCACTGTAATACAAGACAAAAAGACATGCCGGTTCTTTACCTGATCCAACCGAGAGCGGTTCTGTATCTGAGGAGGTTCGAAAGTCTGTCAGAGGGATCAAATACAGAGAAACCAAAACAAAAAAGAATTAGTCTCTCAGAAGGATGACATCACTGCAAATTTAAAGAAACTCGGGGGGACATCTAAACCCACCTTGCGCACCTCCTCCTCTTCTTCCTGCCTTTTCTCGTAATGGGAGAAGTCGTCAAAGATGGAGGTGTTCTGCTTGTAGTTGGCGATGATCTTGAGCACCTGCTTCGCCTTCTCCAGGGGAACTTCCTGGGTGTCGCGGGAGTTGGTCACCGGTTTGTTGTCGTTGTTCTCCAGGCGGATGTGGCGCAGCTGGCTGTTGGGCACGTCCTTGACGAACAACCAGTCCACGTCAAATTTGCCCTTCCATTTGTCCTGCGCCCAAACGCCGGCGCTGGTGCCATAGTCCACCGGCGAGCGCATCTCCGCCACGCCGCAGAAATGACCGCTTCCGTTGACGCTGAAGAGCAGGTAGACGGGGGCTTTCCCGCTCATGGCCCGGAAGGCCGAGTCCAGCCGCTTGTTGCCGTGCTCCGTGCTGCACCAGATGGAGTACTTGATGGAGCGGTGGATGTCGTCCTCCGAGTAGCTCTTGATGATGAAAACGCGTCCGTTCTTCAGGTTCCACTCGAAGTCCTTGGGGTTGTAGGAGTGGGCGGCGCGCAGCTTGTCCAGCACCGGGTGGGATTCGGCGCCGGGCCCCTGGCTGCTCGACGTCTGGTGCCCGCCGCCCCCGCCGACCATACCCATCATGCCGCTGGGGTCGTGGCCGGGGCCGTAGCCCTGGTTGCGGTTGCGCGGGGCGATCCAGCGGGTCTGGGGCTGCGGGGGTTGGGTGTGGTTTTGGTAGGGCTGAGGCGGTGGCTGATGGTGCTGGTGATGAGGGGGCTGGGGTTGTAAGGCCATAGGTTGCATCTGGGGCTGCACCAAAGACTGGGGAGGGGGGGGCTGCATGGGTCCTTGCTGCATGGGGCCTTGGGGGGCCAAGCCATGATGCAGGCCGAGAGGGGGGGGGCTGCTGCTGCTGCAGCGGAGCCGTGGCTACTTTAGTCACTGGGCCTTTGTCCCAAGTCCCAATGTTCATGTTGTGTTTGATGGGGGGCGGGGGGAGCGCGCACCCCGGGGTGGGCATCCCCGGTTTTACCTTAGACTTCAGCTGCTGCGGTTTGGCAGGCTTGCTGGCGATGGCGGCCCAGGAGGTGGGTTTGGGCGGGGGCATTCCGATGGGGGTGGCCCCGTTCCCCGGGGCCGCCACCGCCGGTCCACCAATCACAGAGCCCACAGCTTTGACGCCCGATCCCTGACCGGTCACGTCCCCCCCGATCTTCAAGCCGACCATCCCCTGCTCCAGGCTGTTCATGCCGGGGGCCTTGTTGAGGGTGTCACTGTGAAAGCCGGTCTGACCGTCGGGTACCAGGGTGCCCCCCAGGGAGCTGGGGGGGTAGCTGTAGCTGCCGCCGTAGGCTGAACTCTGAGTCTGCTGCCCCTGGGAGCCGCTGGTGCCCCAAGCAGAGAAGGCAGGATTTTCAGGGAAAAAGTTAAACCTGTGGGGGTAGATGCTGCTTCCCAGACCCCCCGGCTGGCCAAACACTGTATCCGGCATGAAGTGATGGTCTCCATTACTTAAGGGTCCATAGGGGGTCAGGTACGGAATAGGTGGGTCCCCACCTGTGGACCAGGGGGCTTCACTAAGAGGGTATGGAAATCCAATGGAGGGGGCGTAGTAGCTGGACAGGTAGGGGTCGGTGATGGACTGGTAGCTGTTGTTCTAGGAGGATGAAGGCCAGAAGAGTCAAACATTAGCAGGTTGCTATGTTTTTAATTTAATTTTACATAATAATACATTTACGCTGGGAAAAAAAAATCATCTTTTCGCAAACTTTTTAAAAACAAATTTCAAAGAAAACAAGAATTTTGGTTATTTTTGTGCCTCAAGAGATATACTGATAGTCACTAAAATACTGATTTGAGTCAGACGATCTAAACTTCAACCATCTGTTATGATTCACATTATTTTATTATAGGGGGGGGTCGTACCTGAGTTGATTGACTGGTGAGGTACGGCTCAAAGTCATTGTCATGGACAGTCTCCTTCTGATGTAGTGAACCATTTTGCACTGGAAGAAAACTTCATTGTATTAATGTACATCTAAATTTACACACATGGCAGACAGTTGTGTTTACTGAAGACATCCTTAATAAACTTGTTTTATCCACTAAGTAACAAGTGAGACAGAACACGTCTATCAGTAACAAATAAAACCAATTCTTCCATCAACCACCGCCTCTTTTTTTATAACATGGTGTATATTGTATTCCCATGCTGTATGTCTCTACAGTTGTTTACACCACTCATCTACTGAAATCACACTAAACTTGTTTCAATGCAAACACCGATACGTTGCCACCCATCAACAAAAGGCAGCTCATGTCATTCAAACTGATGCACTATTCAAATGGATGCACTAGTAGAAATGTATGCTCAGATTTTTGCTCTACAGGAGGACCAACACTTCGTCAGCTGTTCACAGGCTGGATGTCATCTCACCTCTGTGTCGTGTAACTGCACTAACCATGGTAAAAGCATGCAACACATCTATGTATGCAAAAAGCCACAGGAAATCCAATCTGACTGATCTCAATCATGATGCTTGGACACAAATCGGTCGTACATCACATATGAAAGTGACTTAAGTCTGATTTGAAAAATCACATTTTCACACACATAAACTTAAAAAAAAAAAAAAAAAGATTTGTGTCTCATTAAGGTAGTAAAATTGGACTGGAGTCACCTCAGCCTGGTAATGTCAAAGATAATGATCAGTTTGTGTGAAGATTGGGGTAAACAAACCCTTGTCTTCAAGCTAACTAGACAATATATTTCCCACACACTGTGTTGTGCAACAGCAGTGTACAGACAAAAAGACTTGCGTATGTTAAGATTTAGATGGAAAAAATACACAATTTCTTGATCTGATGATGTCACAACTCACCTTTAGATGCTTGTCCTTTTGATCTCTGCATCCGGTTGCGTCATGAAAACAAACAAAACAAAATGATGAGATCTCACACACAGATTTAAATTCATTCTGAAAGAATCAATGTCACCAGGATGCTCACAAGAGGAGCCAGAAGGCCAATGATACTTCCTGGAGAGAGGCGATGCAGAATAGTCGTATTATAATAACTTGAAAGCTTACAGTTGGCTGCAAAACTAATGTCGTTTATTTTGTTGGGAGACACTTGTGTTGATGCTCATCAGATGGACACAGGTAGCGTTAATTAACGCACAGCTAAAGCTCGCTAGCTGTCTGAAAATAGATTCCCAGGCGCCAACAGCTTTAATGCAGATAATAACATGAAGTTAATTTGACTTTAATGGAGTTATTTTGTTCTAACAAGCCGAGACTCCATGAGGACACTTCAAACCATCTCAACAGAAAAGTTGCTCCTTCCACCGTTAGCTTCAGGATTCACGTTTCAAAGCGTGGTTTTCATCTAAATCGTTAAGTATTATAAACATTTCCTCTCATTAATTGATATACTTCTGACACCTCCAGTATAATTAAGTATAAGTTATATAAAAATCATGTAATAGTTTAACGGAATGTAGCTAACTTGCTAGCTACACACACACCGGCCAGGGAATAGCCGTGGCCCCATAAATCCTCCATGCTAGCTAGCTGCTAGCATGGAGGCTCCACACGTCGGTCTTCCTACCTGAGGGTCAATGCTTGTGGCAGACATAATTCATTAAACAAGTCCCTGGAATCTCACAGTGCGTGGGCTTGTGTGACTGGATTTTCAAGCCCCGTGATTTGAAGGCAAGTAGTTGGCAGCTCAGTTCCAGTTAGCTCCGTGGCTAGCGGCGCCGCTTAGCGTGTGGCTCGTCGCTGCAGCGCAGGCTCAGCTGTAGCTCTTCTCCCAACTTCCACAGTTCAAGTCAGCCGCCTCGGATACGCTGCACCGAATCAGTCCAGGTCTGTTTCAAGTCAACGTTATATGTTGCCGAGTCGAGCTTTCCAATCTTGAGTACGTGTATCCTCGGCGGACTTTTGTCTTTTTTTTTTTTAATTCCAGAGAGAGAGAGAGCAGTCCTCAGTTCGGTTAAAGCCCTGTACACTAACACTTCCCCAATGGCTGCTGCTCCATCCGGGCTTTGAGCCGCCGCTGCAGTTCAGGCTGCTCTCCGCTAGGGGGTGAAAGTTCCTCTAACTTTAATCAGTGTCATCCTTTATTTAACATTAACGTTTGATTCAGAAACATAGAGACTGAACACAATTTTTAACGTGGCTGCGCCAATTTAAGTAGAAACTAAGTCCATCCAACTTCTTTTCAGAGCCACTGTTTTTGTTTTTGTTTTTCTCTTGTGTCTATTGTTGAAAACAAGTCCACTTTAACACCACGGGGGAAATCATCTGACTGTGGTTTTTGTGGGAGATCCCTTCAGATCTAGTACCGTTAGTTTCAGTAATTCTTGTGAGACCGAATGGAATGTAAAATATGACACTTGTGCAGCAAAGCTACATAACATGAACTTCGTGTCAACGTTTGATGTCTAAGGTTTGGGTCCCTCTTTGTAGTTGCTGTCCGGCCCTTGACTCTGTGACGTCAATGAGGCAAACAGGAAAATCATGCATAAAAATAAAGGCTACTTTAAAAGGTTCCTGTACTGAAAATTTGACTCTCATGATAAATGTGCGGTCTTGGCGTGGATTCCATGAAGTAAACAGCGATATTGTGCTTGGAACTCCTCCTAACTGGCGTCATTGCGAAATTAAGCATTACATTATAGGAACTGGTCAGTCTGGCCTGCAAAAAATGACAGTGGGTGTTTTACTCTTTATCACCACCAGGAGGCAGCAATGGTCAAACTTTTGTCCATCTGCATATAGGTACTAATTTCTACATTTAAAACATGGGCTTGCTAATTATCATATTACGATAAATTATGGTTTGAATTTAATGAATATCTGGGAACAGGTGATTTCTTTCTTACAAATATAATGCTTCTTATGGCTGTTGTTTCAAATATTGATATCCTAAAATGCACTTGATTAACAATTAGACGTAGAGAAAGACTATATATCTTATTGAATTTTTACTCTTTAACGCTTTCATACACCAGAAATCTTACCAACTACAGTACAAAGAGCTCCCGAGGACTCGAGCAACCAGTAGAGGGAAAGATCAGAGTCAGGGGGTAGATGATATATAGGGGCTAGAGGTACTTTGTTCCTTGAAATAATGCGAAAGGTCAAGTTTCCTTTCTTTTATTAGGTTGGTTCTAAGATGATGTGTCAAAATAAAGCATGTGCCTTATGAATAAGAGCTGCAGTGCTGTTCACATAGAAGAAAAGGTAAAAATAGTTTTAAAGTGACCTTCTGGTGCCTATTATCTCCAATAACTTTGTAATATACCTTTGATATATAATCTTGTCATAGAATGCTTTTGAATAGCTCCCATAGCCAGCCCTTTTCCTCAGAGGCAGAGCAACACGGCTTGTTCAGGCTGTCATTCATTCAAGGATCAATGAGCATACATTCTGGCATGTGGTGGCTTTTCTGGAAAGCAGCCACTTGTAGGCCGCTGTGCAGGCCCCCGCACCTGATCATATTATTTCAGCTGGTGTGCTGCACCCACCTTCAGTGCGTGCTCCACTATGGACCGCAAAAGGGATGAGTGGCACAGGACAAGAGAAAGGGAAAGCTACGTGTCACAGCACGATGGATGACGGTAGAACTACGCTACACATCCTGGAGGAGCCTCAGATGCGAGGAGAAGGGGAACGGATTCGAACTTTTCAGAACTGGCCAGCCGATGCACCCGTCACATCCGGAGAGCTGGCCAAGGCGGGTTTCTTCTTTCTAGGTCCCGGGGATAAGGTCCAATGTTTCTGCTGCGGAGGAATTTTAAGATGCTGGGTGCACGGCGACAATCCAGCTGCGGAGCACAAGAGGCATTTTCCCACTTGCGGTTTCATCCTGGGTCAAGCTGTGGGAAATATCCCCTTCCAAAACGGATCCTCCGACTCCGTGGACGGCCAGCTGCTGAGTCAGCTCCAGAGGATGACTATGGATGACCCGGGCACAGCTGGACAAGCTGTCTACCCGGAGATGGAGGCGGAGGATTCCCGGCTCACCACTTTCCACAACTGGCCCAGCGAGGCCTCAGTCCAGCCGGACGTTCTGGCCAGAGCCGGATTTTTCTACACAGGTGTTCAATTTCTCACCATAAAGTCGTCAAAACATCTGAATTCTAAATATTTAAGATATTCATTTCAGCATCCAGGAGTGTACGATACATTATTTAACCATTCGCTGCCTGTGTGACCTCTCTTTGTCAGAGTTCACGGTACAATTGTCTTGCTGAGTCGTGATATTGTGGACAGAACAACCTGGACAAAGCTGGGGCTGCTAAAGAAGTATGGCTCCACAGCTTCAGGCAATTCACAGGCTGTGGGCACAATATAGAGCAAACCAATACAAAACAACACAGTCAAACAACTTAACCTTATCATGACTGTTGCACATTTAAACCAGAAGTGTTTTTTGTTGAGAATATACAAAATTAGGGTTGATTTATTGTATTTATTGCCGTTTAGGATCTTTATTTTGCCCACGATATAAATTCCTTGTACAGTTCTAGCTGTACATCCCATATTTATTCTCGTTTTGGACGCGCGGTGCATCAAGAGATGTTATGTGTGTAAATATGAATCTATAGAATCAGACGTTCTCACAGTGGACTTGTACGTCTCAACAGGTCACGCTGATAATGTTAAATGCTTCTTCTGTGATGGGGGGTTGAGGAACTGGGAGCTGGGAGACGACCCCTGGCAGGAACACGCCAAATGGTTTCCGAGGTAAAGACATCAGTGTCTTGTTTTGGCAAATTGTTTTTTTAAAAAATGCTTTTATTTTGTCTTCTATATTCATCTGTTAAAAGATTATAGATTGGCTCTTTTGCATTTCTCAGATGTGAATTTTTAATCCAGTCCAGAGGGCAGGAGTATATTAGCAACATCCAGGATGCTCATTTCCATCTGGGTGAGACTGTGGTGAGAGACTTTATCTATTTTATCTGCTCAGACTAGAATCCTCTTTGCTCATGGCACGTGTGTTGATAATACTCTAAAAAAATTTTTAAAAAAAGACAAAATATGATTGCTGCATTCAAATCATTCATAAGTGAGTCGCTCTAAATTCCAAACATGATCACTTTTCTAGGGAGGATCACCGAGCTCCACCAGCAGCGATATTGGATCCAGAAACGGTAAGTCATATCAAAGTGAAGTGATGAGGTTTTATAGAGACTGTAACTTCTACCAAAATAATTAAAGCTGCATTGATTTGACAAAATATTATCTGGATGTATGATTTTGGTATAAATATAGACATGAAGTCGCTGCACCTGCACTTCTTCAAATCTGAAATAAGACACTGAGCAGATTAGTTTCTTTTGAAGGCTTCTGGGAATGAATTTAATTATCGGATTGCAGAACTTCTGGAGTATTGTGAAAGCATGTTTAGTAATGGCTACAGGGTAGTTATCAGATGCCAAATATTCTATAGAGGAAGGTTTTACTGTCTCCTCTTGTCAAACAGGTTGATTGTAGCTCATCTAGAGGCGATACGGTGTTTTGTTTTTCCCAATAATTGCCTGGTCACCGGTCTCACCTTCCTCACTTCTTCACTCCTCTTCTCTGCCAGATATGGTTGCAGGTCTGACAGCTTCCTCAGCCATGCTTTCTCCTGTTGTGCAGACTGTGCTGCAGATGGGCTTTGAGGCCAGCCTGGTGGAGAGTCTGGTCCAGACTAAGTACCTCCTAATGGGGCAGCACTACACCTCTGTGTCCGACCTGGTCACTGACATACTGCAGGCAGAGCAGGAGGACAGACGGGGGCCACAGAGCAGAGGTAGCAGACAGTACATATGTACATATAGAAATATGATGGTACCAATGTGAGATGCGTGTACTTTTAAGCATTTTTTTTTTCTGAGTTTCCCTTTTCTTTACACTCCTCAAGGAATCTGCAGAGAAACGTTGAATTACTTTTTCCCATCTTAAACTATGCCCAGACTCTACATTAGACTGGAGAAACCAGCTACACAATTTTAAAATGTAAAAACTAGATAAAGCTCAACAAGTTGAAGACGTTCATGAAGGATATTTAAATGTCATACAGTGATGAGTCCCTAAGAACAGTTTATGCTTCAAAATGTAATGATGTATTTTTCATTTTTCTTGATTTTTGATACTAAACATTTGCTAATGATGCTTTTTCATTTTTAAATGCTTGATTTTTGCTTATTAATGTGCATTTTTAGTTATTATATTTGTAAATTTGCCAACTACTGTAATTGTAAGGACTGAATTATTTTTCCACTATTTGAAGCAACCAACTAGAGGTACAGGTTGGACTTCTTAACAAAACATATTGGTAATTTCCTGACTATTTCACACTCATATTTGGAAGCATATTACCTCCCAATTTGAAATATGAGAGAAAAAAGAAATTCCTGGTCTTCTCCTTTATTCAAATCCACATCAAAATTTAATGAGGCTTTTCTGGGTGCATCCAGATGCATCCTCCCAGCGTGTTTCATGGAAATCCATCCTATAATACTGCTAACAAAATTACAGGAACGCTGTAACACACGACTGAAAACATCACCTCATTAGAGGTGCCAAATATCAATGATAAAACAGTTAAACAGATTTAAAAAATTGATTATATTTGACTTCTTCTTTTGCACGTTTGTGTCCTTTAGAGCCAGAAATGAGGCAGAGCTCCAGCGCTGGAAATGTGAGGACACAGCCTCCCATCAGAGAGAAAGGTCAAATCAATATCGATATGATTTTATAGGGAAAAGCTACTTTTGCGATTGCATCACTTTTCATAATCAATTTCACCTGGTGGCTGCAGACATTTGATTTTAGTTTCATGCAGCAGCGACTAAAGAGAAACGGGGAGGCTTTGCGGTGTGAACATGGCTCTCATGTGGGTCTGCTTTTCTCCTGCAGTGAGGGACCCCAGCCCAGAGGAGCTGCTGAGGCAGCTGCAGGAGGAGAGGACCTGTAAGGTGTGTATGGACAAGCTGGTGTCCATCGTCTTCATCCCCTGTGGGCACCTGGTGGTGTGTGGTGATTGTGCTGCCAGCCTGCGCCACTGCCCCATCTGCAGAGCCGTTATTAGAGGGAGCGTTCGTGCTTTCATGTCCTGAGGCTGAAGTGAAGTGTCCCCCCCCCAGGATTCTTCTTTTTATTACAAATACATTTCTATAATAAAGATTTTAAGCTTATCTATATTTTCAATGCTCGTTAATCATATATTTAGAGTCAAATATCATTTTACCAACAACAGATATGACAAAGATGACTAAAAGATGACATTCTTTTTTATTAACAAACACCTATTTAAATGAACACAAAGCACGGTTCTAGATAAATAGGATTACACCATCAGGTCAAATGGGTTCAGGGCAACACGGGTAACAAAATGACAGAAATACAGAAAAGATGTTTTCCACTCTCTATACAAAGAAAAAGAATTATCTACAAACAAGTGGAATCAGCCAGTGGAGACCAGCACACACACACACACGCACACGCACACGCACACACACACACACACACACACACACATACACACACACAACCAGAACAGGTTCCAATGAAATCCACATACCAGGGTTTAGGCTGTATTGCACTCAGAAGAAGACTAGTTTCAATGAAATAATTTTAGTAGTGCTCACTACTAATTGTGATTATGCTACAATGTGAGGTGCAGTGATGCTAACTAAGCTACACCAGTTAACCTCCAAGGAGGATGGAAATCTTAACATATAAAAACAATGACAAATGAATGTATCCTGCTAAAGAGAGGCGACGGTTCAAACAAACATGTTTCACTCTCATCATTTTGAAATTATTTTCAGAATCACAACAGTTTTCAGATTACCAGATTAATATTTGACAGTGAAGAAAATGTAACATCATGGATGAATCTGACTTGGGGAGGCAAGAGCAGAAAAAATTCTCACTTAGCAACAATAAATACTGCAATAAGAAAATTTTCATATTGAATTGTTTTAAATCCATATGTAGTTAATGACAAAAAATAAAAATGATCACATGAAAACAAAATGGTAAAAGTCTGACTCCCCCTTCATGGCAAATATTCAGCACGAACACGTCTGATGATTCACTGTCAGCCTCTCATGTTGTACATGAACACTTTGAACACCAGAGGGCAGTAGTGATCCACACAAACAATATGGAGAATCTTTGCAATTTAGCATGAACACAACAAGGTGCTACTAATCAGTGTATGTGATATGTCTCACATGTGCATTCTGAATTAAAATCAAGCTAGAACAAGTTTCTGGTCACATGACAAGAAATCTGAGTCACAATCTACTCAGTGGAAGCTTTTGATTACTGTTGAACCAACTAGTTCACCATGAAACGTGTCCAATTTTTCTATTTTGTCATATGCAACACACAACACGACACAAATCCTGTAAAAAAAAAAAAAAAACAAGTACAAAACCAAACATAATATGCTAGAGGCGCCAAACTGACAGGAGATAAAGCTCTAGTTCACTCAGATACAGTAAAGCTCTTTAACGCTGATGTTAATACCCACACAAGTCAACACTGTTTTGTATACTCTGAACAGCAACACAATTTCTATTGTTTTAAGTTGAAAATATAACATTTAACTAGGCGTGAGCCGGTGTGATGACAACCCATGTCAGCAGCCCAAAGGTGTTTGCGGGTAGAGAAGAAGAATTAAAGTGAGAACACACCTTTCAACGCATCCGACAGCCGAACACTTCAGAAATATTGACTTGGCTGTTGGTGAAAAGAGTCATTATAATAAGAAGAGTTGAGAAATGAAAGTAGGACTCATGCCCACCCCCCACCCCCCCTCTCCAAAGCCCCTCGTTTCATTATTTAAATTTTCTATTTTTTGCCAGCTGCCCCTGCAGGTTTGATGCTTTTGTTTCCTCCGCTCACTCATATTCTCCACTCCCCTGCCTTTTCCTGCCCAGCTTGTGTATTTCTGCAGTAAACAGGAGGCACAGAATCCACAGGCTCCACTGTAGTTCAGCCTTCTGACCAAAATCTGAACCAAACCAGCAATAACCTGTTAAATCACCGAGACGTCTTAGACAAAAAAAACCACGTACTGGGAATTCTGGGTGGTCCCTTGTTACACACGTGATGTGCAGTCGTGTTTTTGGGGGGCGTACTGAGCAATTTCGAGCGGATTGCATCGATTTGACCTCAGTAGAGAAGAGCAGAAATGACTGATACACCCCTAAAATACACAACATGAGGCTGTGCTGCACTCTAACCCCCCCCTTTTCCCCTTAAATCTGTAATCCCTCCCTGGAAACAATGACCCCTATCTGACAGGTGTTGGCTTTTCTTGGCGGGCACGCCATCAAATAACGCAGTTTAAACACCGATATACGAAGAAGAAGAGGGATGCGTGGTGTGCTTCCATGTTTGGGACGTTTGCGCCGTCTCGTGTCTGCGGGACGCTGCTGTGTCACCACCCCCACCCGCTGCATGCCTGGCTATTTACGTAGACCTGCAGAGAATGGAAACATTGGCAGAAATAGCAGGTTAGTTGTTATATACGCATACACACACACACACCCACACACACTTTCTAGTGAGAATTTCTGCAGGACATAAGTCCCGATAGATCGAGGAGACAAAACTTCCTCTCCTCCATTAGAGACGGAGCTGATTAAACTGTCAAGAAGCTAATAAAATATTCATTTCATGTTGGCAGAGAATTACTGCATGACTTCCCAGACTGCTGGTCGTGACGTTTGTCTGGACAAGTTAACTGATTAATACAATGTTAGAGGGATGCTCGTGTGTTTTTCGCCATGTGCTTCAATCAGGAACTGCCTGAGGCATGTGGGGGGGGGGGGGGGGGCGACATACATGTGCTCTTACAGGATTGGAGCAGAAAGACGTTGACATGACTCACTCCTCTGTCTGCAAAACACTACAATGCAGTGTTGAGGATCTCTTGGTTCCTGAACAAACAAGTAACAGTTGGGATTATTTTGTCAGCCTAAATAGAAATACTCGTTCTTACTAAAGACGCTTCACAATCAGGAATGTCACCTTGAAGAGCGGACGAGTGCAGACGACAGAAATGAGCCGAAATGTGCACAAAAATGGACAAAACACAGTTAAAACACGCATTCACATTCATACTTACAGGTACATGGGCTTTAAGAGGAGGTGAGAAGGTTTCTCATTGACATGGTAGAGTGGGAATGGGTCAAATCCACCAATAAAATCAACTGAAAACAAAGGGTTAAAGGTAAATTATGGAGTAAATCAAAAAGACAGACAATAACAATATGATGTCGGAGGAAATAAAAACAAAAAGGAGTTCACGATTTAAAAAATAAAAAAGCTGAATGAGAAACGACATGGAAACACATGACATGATGGAGAACACGTGTGATGGAAGGATGTGGAGTCGTCTTTAGGTTTTAATCTAGAAAAATGACAGATGTCATTAAAACACTTCACTGCCTGAATTTGTTTGTCCTCTGTGAGCCAGAGGGAATGCTGGGTAACGGGTGGAAGCTGTTGAAGCAGCCTGAGCCTTTTTTTTTTTTTTTATCGCTAAGAAACAGAGGTGACCTTCAGCCGCCGACCGAAACGCTCAACATGTGGGTCTATTTTTTTTTTTTTTTTTTGCACTTTTACGTTTAGGTGAGATTCAGATGAGGAAAAAATGAGGAATGTGTGAGAAGGAGAGGTCGCCAGAGTAATGTGGGTTTCTAACAGAAGGGGAGAGATGTTTTCCAGCAAGTCTGAGGAGAGCAAAGAGGGGAGGAAGAGAGGGGAGGATGGGGGAGGACGGGTGTGGATGTGAGGGGAGGCGGCGCGTCCAGGAGCTGAGGGGGGCAGGAAAAGGTGACGCAGAGGTTGATCCTGATTTAGTGGAAAAAGGCAAACAACAAAAAAGAGAAGTGAAAACAGGACAGATGTGTAACTTTCTGGGAACCAGAAACATGATGGGGGGGCGAAGTGGGGGGGGGGGGCGCAGACTGGAACGGAAACACCACGGAAACCAAGATCAGTTCCATCCTGATAAGAGGAGGCTGGGTTGGTCTGCTGAGCACTGATAGGTGGGCAGGATGCACGTACGGAGCCACAGGGTGTTCTGATGGGGGGGGGTGGAGGTGGGTGGGGGTCCCTTTTCTCTGACCCTGCCCTTGTTTTCCTGGGATTCTCTGTTTTTATCTCTCTCTCTTTCTCTATCACACACACACACACACACACACACCCACACACCCACTGATCTTTTCTGTCTCAGTGATTTTCTCATTATGAGCAGGTGCCGGTCCGACCCCCCCCCCCCCATGACCACCGATGCTGGGACACACTCGGATGATAGTGGTCGTCGCCGTTTTGAGACACTTGCCGCTCTGGGAACAGACATCGCTCCATCAGTCAGTCCAACGCTTTGATTTTGAGAAAAAACATCAAGACAACTATGGGATGGATCCCAGACGTCTCAGGTCTGACGAGCTGCGGGGGCCGCAGCTGACCCCCGCAGTGACCTGTTCAGGGGGCTCCCGCCCCCTGAACAGGTCACATCCCCACACATATTACACATAGCTCTTTTTTTTTTTGGTAATATATTATAATAAATATAAAATTATAATATATAATAAATATCAACAATAATAATAATAATAATAATAATAATAATAATAATAATAATAATAATAATAATATTATAATAATATAATTATAATAATAAATAATTATTATATATTTTAATAACATTTAAATGTTTGTAAGCTTAAAATATACAGTGCGCCCTCATTCCTCGCGGTTAAAGCGTTCCAGGAACCACACACAATTAACGAATTCCACGATAGAGCAACAAACTATTTATCTTATTATTTATGGTAATTTAAACGTTTATGAACCCTCCCCATACTGATATTAAACCACTTTCTATCTGTATTACCTTTTCCCACACTCTTATCGATTGTTTAAAGCATTTTTTTGTGTCTCACATAAGTCTGAGACTGACGGAACGTAGCGCTGTTCCGGATGCTGTCAGCCAATAGAATGAGGGTACGGTATCACATGACTGCCTCCCAAAAATTCCTAACGAGGTGAAGCCACGCGTGTTGATGCGCGAATGTGCGAGGGATTACTGTATTCGTATTAACCCAACATTATTGATAATGCATTCTTTAGTAAAGTACAGTACAGAACAACAGAGTTTCTAATTCCATCTACGTCATATTTCCACTTACGTCGCGTCTCCTGGAACCGATTAACGACGTTAGCTGAGGTTTACCTGAATCTGTTCACTGAGTTGATAGTCAGAGGAGAAGGATGTCAGCAGTCTGGAAATATTTTAATGCAGACAATGATGAAATGACAAACTACAGTATATTCTCTTAAACTGCAAAGAGGATGTGTGACAAACAGCTCCTTCAAAACGGGCAATCTTTTGCATCAACACGGCAAGAGGCAACCTCAAGAGGTTTGCTCATGCTAGAAGGATGCTAACAGCTACAAGTGTTTTCTTGCGTATCTGGGAGAAAATATTCAGAACAGCCTTTATATAAAAGTTTCTGTCATCCTCCAAGGGGAGCAAAACCTGTGTTGAGTCATTCTGTCAGAACTCAGGATTGGCAAGTCCTCAAAAGTAAGTACTCACATTCACACATCCTGACAAACAGTGTGTGTGTGACCCCAGAGGTCACCACATATCCACCAATCAAAGCACATCTTTGCCTCTAACGCTGCTCTTTCACTAATGAAGGCAAACAACATCCAAACTTTGTTGCGATGCCTTTTTCAAGCTGCTTTTTGACCCCGACCTTGAGGTGAATCTTGAAAACAGCTAAACCCTGAAGTAAGAATTGTTCTTGTTTTATAACAAAGAAAAATACTTTGAATGTTTTTTTTTTTTTTTTTTAATTGGCCGAGACGACTTGCATGAAAACGACTGGAGATAAAAAGCAGTTCTAATGTCTTGGCACTCCGGTGTGGATGGCAAATGTTTAAAGAGAAAAAGATCAGAAAACAACTGAAGATGGAAAGTTTCAACTAATTTGCCCTCTCGTACCGCCTTTGGAAAAAGACACCGGGAGTCGACTGGTGAGTGCGATCCGACACGCTTCATCCACGTCGAGCTAACGAGCTGATTTTCATTTTACGTGGACGATTGTGTTTCAATACAAAGTGGAAAAGAGTTCAAAAGCAGACAAGCTGCAACGAGGTAGAACAGACAGGAAGTAAAACTACAGCATTCAGCTGCATCTCCCACCGTGTGAGTGTGTGTGAGTGTGTGTGTGTGTGTGTGTGTGTGTGTGTGTGTGTGAACGGCGTTGGCGAGATGACAGTGACTCGAAATACAAGCACAGAGATAAAAGGGAAAAGATGAGAGGAAAAAAAAAACAGGGTTGGTGAGAATAAAGGAGGATTGTGTGGGGGGAAAATGGAGGAAAGCCACTAGAGATGTAAAGAATGGCCGAACTTCAGAGCCTGTCTGCTGTAACGCTGCGGTGAAAGGTGACTTATGAGTCCTTTCATACGGCTTGTTCCAGGCAGCGCTGGTGTGGCACAGCTGGGGTCGTTGTTATCTTGCCTCTGAGTGGGCAGTGGAGGTAGTCAGAGATGGGTAAAGGCTTCTGGTCGCTCCGGCTCTGTCTGTCACACATAAAATACTGGATTTATGTTTAACAAAGCTCCTCATAACCGTCTTTATCTTGTCATATTACATCTTTGTCCTCGTGCAAAATTACCGGCTACTAGTGTCGGTCTGTCGATGAGACGGTCCATCAGGTCGGTTGGTTGGTTTCTGGGTTGGCAGATTGGTTGATTGGACACTAAGTCGGTTGGTTGGTTGTCGTAGTTTGTAAAAAAAAATGTTTTTCTGATGTGACCAAACTCTAAACATGACCTCAATCATATTAAAATAATTGCAGAATTATATATAAAAATACAAGATGTTTTACAAAAATAAAGAAAACTTAAGAAACATATTATGAAATGAAAATTAAATGTCAATGAAAATCATATATAATATGATTTTTTTTCCCACAAGATCAGAAAACTTGACTTGTTACAGGTCCAGGTAAACATCCCAGTGGCGGTGACCTATTCCTGAGTCCACTCATTAGTGGATAGTGGGGTAAATCCAGAGGCCACCGTCTACACTGTGAAGACTTTTGATATAATGAGACAGAAGATAGATAACCTATTTTTATAATGCAGACAGCAGAGCAGGGCTGCCTGGGCCCTGACCCTAATGGCTCAGAATCCTGCTAGGTGGTTACGAACACATCGTACCTGTTGTTCATCACCAAGGCAACAACTCCTCATGATTATTACCAACAAGAAAGGAAAAAAAAAAGATGGCGCTCAATTCAAGTAAGGGACACACAAAATAAAAGAAGTGAAAATCCAGAATGATAGAGTGATGACAACAACAACAGAGCAGCAGGATGGAAGAATCTTAAGGCAAAAAAGTTTGTTCAGTTTTTAGAAAATGAGAGGAAAATGGATGTTATGAAGGTTGACACGAGCGCTCACCTAAAGGAAATCAACTTTAAATCGCCAGAGGTCAAACTAACCCACAAGTTCACAAATATTGATTCTCAACAGAAGGAACTTATTGATCTGCGACAGGGGTGTCAAACTCATTTTCACCGAGGGCAACATCAGCATAACGGCTGTCCTCAAAGGGCCAGATGTAACTCATAAATGTAACTAAATGTAATGTAAAATAAATGTAACTACTCCTTAATGTTAAATAACTGAATTTATTACTGATTCAAGTCACAAAAATTACAGTTGTTTAAGCTGTAACATAAATCCTTTTCATTTGTCAGGTTATTAAACCCACAGAACTCCATCAATCAAGGATCAAACTATCAATGAATAACGAAAAATAACATTAAACACAAGTTAGGACGTTAACTTTGTTAAAAACCTCTTTCGTTTAAAATGGGTTTAATTACTGCATTGTGGGAAATGTAGTTTTGGTCACACCACACTCAAAGAGCCTCTCCTTGTTGGTTTGGGTCTCCATGCAGGAGAAGAACAGACTGACCGAACCTCATTTAAATGTTCTTCTCGTTGCAAACTTATATAAGGTAATAACAAAAAACACGGGGAAAATTTGGTTCCGACCTTCTTGTTCATTTTTTTTTTTTTTTTTTTCACAACCCGAGGATACAACGCCACCTGACATCCACCCATCCCTCCAGTTTCTCTGCCTGCTGTGGAGGATTTTCTGGGGATGTGACTCAGCACAGAGGGTGGCAGCATAATTAGCAGACATGCTAAAGGGAGCTTATCCTGGCACTAGGCTTCTAAGTCCATGACCTACTTTACAAAGAGGATTTTCCCCACCACTCACTCTGTGTCTGCTCACCGCTGATAACTTTGTGTAACAAATTCACACGCACGAATACACACAACCCCCGCAGGTAAACAATCACGCAAGACACACACACACACACACTCACAAGTACACAAGGTTTACGGGTGTGAGTGAGCTCTTTTAGGAGTGACGCAAGACGAATCAAAAGGGAAACCAGACCCTCCTACATACCTACACACTCAGGATCAGTAATAAAAGCTGAAACCCATTACAAACTCGGAGCCGATGGTATATGATGCTTGTTATTCTGCCCATTGTGTGTCTTCTTGGCTTCATGCAAGAGCGAGTGAATGTGAGTGTGTGTGTGTTTCATTCCGCTTCTCTTTACGCAAGCCTGAGCACTCAAATCTAAATCACCGGTTTTCCCTGGAGAGTCAGAGAGTGCTGGCGTGAAAGGAATTCTTGTCTTATCTCCTTATTTGTGAAAAGCTCATCTCGTCTCGTGCTGTTTGTTCCTGCATATTGCCCCGTCTCCATTTCCCTCCCCTGCCAAACGCCTCCCCTCTTCTTACCCGCACCAATGCATGATGGTCTTTCTATCTTCCTTCACTTCCGAGGATTCTTCTCATCTTCTCTCGGCGCGATCAGCTGTGGAAGTTATTGACCAGCGAGGTGCTTAATGAGGCTGACAGAACGAGTGACCAGAGACCTCTAACTTTTTACAAGCACACCTCATTAAAAAGATCAGAAAGGAGACACGAGAGCGTATATATTTCTACCACGCAACGAAATTGGATTCTGATACATGATTATTCTATCTACCTTTGAAGAAACTGGTAGCAGGAATGAAGCCATGTGAATGAGAAGCAAAGAGGAAGAGAAGCTCAGAGTAGGAGGAGAGATGCTGAGGAATTTGGGGAGCTCATATGCCTCCGTTAATCTACACATCAAATGAGAGTAGCGATGTCTGCCTTAGCTGATTTTTGTTTTGCTATCAGTCAGTACGTCTGCATATTTATGTTTGCATGTTTGAATGCGTGTGTGTGTTTGTGTGCAAAGTTGCTGATTACAACAACAAAGAGGTCAAAGTTGGAAGCCGTGTAGCAGTGTTTGACTCCAGTAGAGCCAGACAATTAAAAGAAATAATAACCTACGTTCAAAACTTGAATTAAAAAAAAAAAAATATATATATATATATATATATATATATATATATATATATATATATATATATATATATATATATATATATATACACTTGTATTATTCCCATCCTATGTTTTTGAGTGTGAATGATTTTCCACTCGGAGTTTAAACAAACACAATCTGTGAAAACAGTGTACTGTGGATAAACTGTTAAAGTTCACATGTCACAAAAACAACAGGAAAAGTCAGAGGTTGGAAACTTTTCTCCTTTTTTGTTTTTTTTTTTAGTTGGGTTGACTCCTGATGAAACGGTACGGCCCTCCTGGGATTACTTAGGGGTGAGTGGTGATTAAACTGTACTGCCTATGGCTGGAAGTGTCGGGAGGTGATCCAATCCGCTCACAGTCAGTGAATATTTGGAATGTGACCACCAAAGTACTGCTTGGACTTTTTAGACCACATCACAATTTCAAGAGTCTGTTTCCTTTTAAAGATCAATCAGTTCAAGCAGTGCTTTGTTCGCTATTTCCATTGGACATTTTCTTCAGAAAGGGGGGGGGGCTCATATGAGTGCTATCAACGTTTTCGGAGACAGTCTGTTTATTCAGCGACTTCAGCAATCATTTACTGAGCCAAAAATATGTAGGGAGAAAGTTTCATGCGTGAACACATCGCTATGTGCCCCCGAGAGCTGGCACCGTGCTAATCAGATATTTATGACTCTCATTGAACCCTCAGATCAAATGTTTCCTGCCCTCTGATTGGCTAAACTCTGAGACGACCTCTAACCTTCTGTCTATCAGGTCACAGGGGCCGAGTTGTTCATCAAAAGTGTCCGTCTCCTGTTTCACCTTCGTTTATGACTCATTTCATGATCTCATTTCATCTTTCTGTCTGCTTGACGTTTGAGGCTACCTCCTGCCCTCATCTGACGCCTCGCTAAACGTTCAGCTGAGGCCACAGACAGGAGCAAACGGAGCGGCGAGCCGCTTCAGAGGATGGATGTACAAGTTGGACGGGCTGGAGGAGAGTCGGTGTGTGTGTCTGTGGACGAGGGAGTTGGGGGGAGGTGCAATCCTGTCGCATGCAAACACCCAAACCAGCCAGCAGCAGACAGCTGGAGCGACGAACGTGAAGACGAGAATGTGAGACAGTCGAGAAGCAGACCGGATCAAAAAGAGGATTTACAGCGTGTGAGAGGATCACACAGACCAACAATGGGTGGCGATGGAGGTGACACGCGTGAAAGAGAAAGGGAAGAAAAGCATGACGGAGGTGTGGAGAGGGAACACATGGCTCCTTTGGTTCTGGAGGGGAGCGAGCGAGAAAATAGAGAGGACCCAGCTGGTGTGGGGGGAGGAGAGGGTGAGGGGAGGGAGGGAGGGAGGCGAGAGCTGGAGAGGTGATCCTGTGGGTTCAGAGAGGAAGGATGAAGAAAGATGCGGTCCTCCTCCTCTCCTCAACTCTCGCTTTCCATCTCATCTGTGAGGTGGGATTCTTTAGTTTCAAGAAGAGTGTTTTTGTGCGTGCGTGTGTGTGTGTGTGTGTGTGTGTGTGTACGTGTGAGGTTAAGCTACTCACAGCTGTCCTCCTCCTCAGTGATTGCGCTGACAACATAACAGGCGTAGACGAAGCCCAGGAGCTGCGAACACACAAGCAAACAAGAGAGGTTAGAACCCAGCGCTGGCAGCAGTCAGCTGATAAACAGCTGGCTGTTTGCTTTGATCACTGGAAGATGATACAGATCAGATGGAAAAAAGCGACTTTCTGAGGGACGCAGCCGCGCTTTGAATTAGGCGACTTCCTTTTCAACCAGCAGGCTAACGCTGCAACACGGAATAACGCTGATTACTGGATAGAAAATATTGAATTTTTATTGTTTAAAAAGTGGTTTGAGGTATTTTTAAGAGTAATTCAAGTATGAGTTTGAGCAGAGACAGAGAATTAACAAGTTCAAGCAACATCAGAATGTCATCTGAGTTCCTAGAAAGTTTGGTGGCTACTTTTACTCCACTTTGAGGTTAAACTTAAACTCTAGATCTTTCAGCATGTTTAAGTTTGATTGATTCAAGTTTCCATTCTAGTTTTTTGGTTGAGTCAGCCACCGTATGGAGTTTAGAGAAAAATCAGCAGCTCTAGATAGGAACTCTAGATTTTCTTAACCACAATTTGGAGACTTCTACATCGTAAGTTTAATTATTTTTTCCTGAAAAACATGATGTATACAATCAGACACATGCATCTGTATTTTGCATGTGAAAATTATTATTTATGTAATTTTTTTTTGGACAAATTTGTCAAAGGGTTCCAATAATTTTTTCCAAAAATTTGATTTTTCTGGCAATTATTTAATAGTTCAGACTTTAAAGGGATAAAAATATTAATAATATAGTCGTGATATAATGGTGATATGATATGTGTTGGTGTGAACAGGCCCTCTACAGTGTGAATACAGTAGTGGTGTATATAAATGAAAGCAACAAAGCGAGCACACGAGTGCGACAGAGAACCGCCTGTGGAACTAACAGATGGCCGCCATTGACTGAGACACACACCAAGAGTCTTTCTCCACCCAGTCGTCCATCCTTCATTTGGAATTCTTCCATGCCAATTAAAACAGTGTTGAGCATCCTGCCCTCTTTGCACGCTGGGTAAATAAACAAAAAAACCCCAAGGGCACACTGACTGTGTGACGGTTGATATTTATATGACCTCCATTCAACCTATGACTTAACTTAAACCTGAGTGATAACAAGAGGAACAAGTGCGACACGCGTATTTTGTCTCATTGGGTTTTATTCCATTTTTTTTCAACACGCTGTTTTCGTGGCTCTTGAGGTTATCCAGATGCAGATAGTATTTATGAATGAAGTCGAGGTGTGGAGTGTGGAAGTGAGTGGGTCTACGTTGTGTGTGGGCGAGATAAGATACACAACACCTCACTCTGCTCCTCTCTCACCCACTTTTTTTCTCCTCCCTGCTATCTAATTGGTTTCACCCCATCCATTACGGTGGCAGTGAAATGGAGGTGAATTAGCATATGCATAAAGCCAGTGTCAAACACAAGATGGTCTTAACAGCAGGGAGCCCCATTTTCAACTGTACTCTGTCCAAGTGTGCTTTTTCCCCATTAAGGTGTGTCTTTGTACGAGTTAAAATCCACACATGTGTGCAATTTTGTTAAATGTTGAAAAAGAGTTGGACAAACACCGTCCTGCCAACGCCCTCTTCTCAATTAGTTCTGATAATTGTGGTGGAAAACACTATTAGAGGTCAATAAAAACACCGGCCCATCCATTTATGTGAATGAGATGACTTTGAAGACACTGTGAGCCTGTAAAGGAAAGACTATTTTACCACTAAACAGCATTTCTTCACATGGCGACGCGCTGAAGCGCATCAAAAATGTGATGAGGGAAATTCTAGCGTTTACCTGTTGATTTTTTTGAGACAGGATCAAGCTATTGTTGCCTATATCCCTCATAATTTAATTTACCTAAAGTATCATTTATTACAGATTCTCTGGAATGTGTGAAGGACAGGACTGGAAGAAATTAAGAAGCAGCCATTTCATACATATATTTTAATCAACAAAATCTAGTTACGGAAATCTTAATTGGCGAGACTGCACCTTCGTTTCGCCTGCCCAATGTAGATTGTATGCATGCCTATTTTTCCATAAGTTACGTAAACAATGATAAAATATTTAAAGACACACAAAAGTGTCCTGAAGCACGGCTTGCATCTCGTACTTTGCTTGTACGTCGAAAAAACTATGGACAGAGTAACATCTCGTATCTCAAATAACTCGTATGTCGAGCAGCTCGTATCTCAAGATACGACTGAATATGTAACATATTACATTGATTTACTAGTGCGACGATGGGATGGCATTTTAAAACCAAAGCTTGTGTTCAGTATTAAAATAGCACAGACGATCGTTAGAACGATATCACACAATCCCTGTGAAAGAACGTTCAATGACAGGAACCGCGCCGGGAGCCGGTTTCGAATCTTATGACTTGCTGCTGCCCTCTGGATGAACACCACACACACTTATAAATAGCAGCTGTGAATAAACAAATCCATCACAAAAGAAGAAGAAGAAGAAGGAGAAGAAGATTGCTGAAAGCGACGATGCCAAATCCTTCTTGGAAAATAACCATTTCTCATTCCTCACCTGATAACTACTGATAACAAGACTGTCTAGAAGCTGAAAGAACTGGAACATCTTTACCCAAGCCTGCTTTACATTTCAAGAGAAATACCCATCTTACATCACTTTGTCTTATAGTTTTCTTTTCTTTGTATAATTACTGTGATAATTTTCAGAGCGCAAATAAGATTAGAGAAGGGAACATTTGGTGGCTTTTGCTTGAGGCATTTCTGTCCTTTGCCATCATTGGGCAGTGTCCTCAATAAAAAGTGACACTTCCACTTATACTCCCCTGCATATTAAACGGCCTTAACTCAGACTCACACATCTCTCCCTCACTCACTCACTTTAGAGTAATGTCAAATTAATTAAGCTCACAAAGACCCCACATATCCTCAGAGGCTCGAACTCTGTCTCTGAGGACAGACCGCACCAAGCCAACTCATTTAGCTGTCAATCATTTGGTGTTTTTTTTGCCTTGCGATCTCAACTCTCAGTCACTTCATATATTCGGTTCCTATTCTCACCCCACAGCTACTGACACGGCAATGAATTTTGCATAAACTGGTAAACTTCTGTTGTGTTTTTGATTTTTTTATTTAAATGAAGATTGTGTTTTGAAAGGAGGATGGAAATGCAAATTTTTAAAGATGAGTGCTGAAGTGTTATTTATTTATTTATTTATTTATTTATTTATTTTTTAAATGCATTACTGCTCTAAAAACATTGGAATGAAAAACTAATTTTTATGTCCATGTATATGTTTGTGGACACGGAGAAAGGAAGACAGGCATGATGTCAGTACAGTATCTGGTTTTATGCAAACAAAAAGATTTGCATTTAACAGTAGTGTTAGTGTCTATTGGTAGATTTTACATATGCAGAAAGCAGGGCTTTGCAGACAATAAAATAACAAAACCATCAGTTCATTGTCTATCACATGGTGGTTGAGCTCGTCCTCTGTTTAGAGGGTAAGGAGATTCCAGACCCCACTCCATCTTCCCAAGCTGAGGACATGTTTGTCTGATTTTCTCTTAGCTACAAACTTGGAGCTGTTTTCTAAATACTCCGGCTGCAGGTTGCACAGTAATGCATGATCCAAACATGACCTATTTGTTCTGGCTGGCTCTCTCCCATTGATTTGGTACTCTTACTACGTACATGCAAAGAGGTTGAACAACAATGACCCCCGTGCTTCTGTTAATATAGAACTGCCTCAAATGGGGGCTACGGCAAAAGTTTACTGAGCAGTAAACTGTGATCTGGTCAGGCAACAAAGGGAAGCAAAGACAGAAACCACAGGCACAAGATCACAGTGTTTGATGTGGCAAAACATCAAAAGCAAAGATATTCTCCGCTGGGTCTTCATTTACTATTTACTATGTTGTAGAGGAAACTAAAAGAGGTGATTGTGAAAATTCAGCATTATCTGTGTTTTTCTCAGAGATAATGAGGGGTAAAAGAAGTTTAAGGCTCAGGCATTCAGTTGTGTGTGGATGAGAGTAAAGCCGCCAACTCATCTAGAAAAGAAGGATACCTGCATTTGCATAGGCTAATGAAGGTCGTGCTTGTACTGGATGTGCAAATGCATGAAGACACATAACCAGGATGTACAGTCATTAAAAAACTCCACATTAATCTTTATCAGTAGAAATGTGCAGTCATCTCAGCCACAACTAGGATGAATGAATTAAAGTCATTAATTTTGATATATCTGCCAAGCCTTTTGAACAACTACAGTTATGTTATAAGAAGTGAAATCTTAAAGGCTTTTCAGTCTCTGGTTGCATCTATGTAGCTTTATAAGCAGCAAGAGTCTGCAGTGAATGGATGCCAATTTTTGGATTTGATTATTTTGTGAAGGTATTCTGCTCGGCAATCAAGTTGGAACAGTTTCAGGGCATTTTTTCCCCTCTTTGTGCTCCACTGACTTTTTTATGGCATAGTTAGGAGGCTTAGTCTAATAATGTCTCTTGATGTTTCACTCCTTGAACACAGTGGAACGCTTTTGGCACCGCGCCTTTGAAATGATGCTTGATGAGATTTCTAGATGTTGGCTCTTTGTTAAAAATTCATTGTCAGATCCAGCTTATTGCTTTGTTGAAGTATTCATTACTTATATCTCTGTCTTCACAACTGCTAACGTAACGTGTCAAGGTAAAGTGACATGTTTTATTGTTCTTAGTTTTATGGTTCTTTAGTTTTATTGTTCTTAGAGGAAGTTGTGAAACTTGCAGATATTTTAGAGGCAGTTAATCAATTGTTCAAACAAAAAATATAAAAGATCAATTAACAAGTCAACGGCACTTGAATGCTGCCTTATAGTTTTTAACATTTTGATGTTGTGACTTTAGATGCCTCCTTTCTAAAGTCAACTGGTCACATTGTGTGTGGTTATAGTGATGGCATCTGAGTTGATCTACAAGCCAATTAATTAAAATTAATTAAGAAGACAGTATTGGTTGTGTAAGGAAAAAGAAATCCGTCAGTGTCCTATAATGGAAGGAATTCATAGAAACTGTATCTCATGGGAAATAAGAAGAGCAGAGAGAATGAGGGAGAAGATGACTTGTAGGTTAATTACACAAGGCAGGAGGGGGCATCTCCGCAGAAAATTAGGCGTGTGTGTGTGTATTTGTCGGTGGCAGCTGCATGTTTAATGATAAGACATGATGAGATAGGGGCTGCAGAGACCACGTCCACCTGTTCTATTCCCACCCAGCCCCCTTTTACATGCACACACGCAGACATAAGACGTACAGAGCGTCTGCGGCGCCGAGCTGCATCTTTCATTTTAAATAAGTGTAAAAAAAAAAAAAAAAAAAAAAAAAAAAAGCATTCTGCTATCCCATGCAGGGGAAAAAAAAAAAAAAACCACACAAGGAAGTTGACATGAATTCTGGCTTAGTAGAGGGGAAAAACTGGGCTCTTTGAACCAAGGAAACAGATGGAGAGAAGGCAAACAAGACAGCCTTACAAAACGTCCGGACACATAAACCAAGATAGAAAAAAAAAAAAAGGCATGGAAAAAGCTTTACTTTCATAATTTTGCTTGTTTTTCCACTTCCAAGTTCTCCTCTGTTCCCTCATCCTTTCACAAGTTTAAAAACTAAATATTAGAGTAAGTTTAATCTGAGGAAAAACCCTTTCTCTGCAATACAGATTAACAATTACAGCTCTTGGCAGGAAAGCCTTTTTAAGTATATAATGGCAGCCAGTCCAGTGTTTTCCTGGTGTCCCGTGTGAGAAGTCCGACACAACATTCACCGACTGTTAGGGACAAAATCTCTCTCTCCTCTCGTCTTTAGGGGTTCCTCGTCTCCTCCCTGTTTTTTGGCAGCACAGAAAATTTTTGATTCCCAAAATCTAAACCTTTGAAGCAAATGCTGTACAACTTGCAGTGTGGGGATAATACAATATATTTTCTGATATAACTGTGGAAATACTGAATGCTTTTATGTGTGTCAGACAATGCATAGTCATTTACTGCTTCCGAACACAGGAATAGACTTCAAATAGGAGAATAACAAAGCTGAGTATCTCAGCGCACAGGAAACTGAAAAAAAAAAAGAAGAAAAAAATAAACTCTATGCAGATGATGGTTGTTTGATTCGAGAGTTTAAAAGCACAACGTGGATTAATGGACTTATCAAAGCGAACATGCTGACCTCTTGGATGAGTGAGGGGCTCGAGGCAAGCACCTTCCTTTTTTCATGTCACTGAACTGAGCAATTACAAAGCATACAGAACACGCCCTCTTGGGAGTTATGGCCCCCCCCAGCGGTAATCTGGGGTCTGCCCAAGCCGAGCCTGCGGAGGAGACCTTTCTAATAAGCCAGGGGGCAACTATTTGTCAGTTTCAAACAAGCCACACTCGCATGACAAGAGTCATGTAAGCGCCACACAAAATGAGAGAAGGAAAAAAAAAAAAAAAGGTATAGGAGGAAAAGACTTGTTTAGTCATTTAACTTAGTGGCGATCTGATCAAATAAAGGGCAACTAGTTTAAAATGGGGAGGATAAAAAGAAGGGAAGAGAGTTTATGAGTGGGATGAGACAAACGGAAATGAGCAATGGAATGAGAGAATGACGCAGGCTGCCTTTCCTCCAATTACCAAACTTCTCCACAATCCTCCTGATGCAGGTTTCCAAGGCATAGAAAGGCAACAGAAGAAAGAGTTGCCCGTGGCAGCAATAACCTGTACTGTGATATCTATGTGTGTGAGTGTGTGTGTGTGTGTGTGTGTGTGTGTGTGTGTGAGAGAGAGACAGAAAGAGAGAGAGACAGCATAACGTCAGTGATTTTATGAGATGCCCAGGAACTCTGACGGCACCTTGAACTCCGACTACACCCTTTAGTTCGTTCGAGTTACGTCGACAGATGCAAACTGAAAATATCACATCTTGCACAACTGTTCTTCTTTCTCTCTCTCATACCTTTCTTTCTGACTGCTTTTCATGTCACTGCAGATATTTTGCCATATTCAAAGTGTTTTATTTAACAGCAAAGGCAGTGCACAGCAGTAAAAAAAGAATACGGGATGATGGGAGGCTGGAGATGGGCAAGAAGTGCTTGTGTGAATGGATAGAAGAGGCAAAAAAAAGAACAGGATAAGGGTGGTTGCTGAATTAATTTTCTTTTCCATACATCCTTTATGGATTTGTTTGGGAGCAAGGTTTGGAAAGATTTTCCTGGGGACAAACGTAATTTTTATAATTTATTGTTGAATCCCTTGAAAAACGTATTTTTGATGATTATCCTGTGAGTTGAAAATCTATTAGAGTAGATGGTATTATTGTAAAATACTCCTATCTTTTAAAAGAATAAAAAGTGATGGCGCATTGTGCATGAAACCAACAACTGTTGGTCATTACAATCCAGATGCACTCAATTCCTCGGAAGGGGTAACGATGCAAAAAATTCACAGAACTACAAAAACATTTAGAGTAAAAGCACAATCAGCTGCTGGAAAACCAATAAAACATACAATCACACCCAGTACCATCAGGTTACCTCCACTTTAAACTGCAGCAGTGATGGGTAACAACACAGGACAGACTTGATCTGGTGATGAATCCGAGCAGGTGGAAAACACTGATGCCTCCTTTACCAGCCTGTGGGTCCACATTTTTCATCTTAATGAAACATGCTCAAGCTAAATATTTAATGACCTCTCACTGCAACCTTGAAAACCCTCCAACAACACAAAACGGACATCGCGTTTTCGTCAGGTTCGTTTCACTCAACCTTTAATAAACTGCGTTTATGGGTTTGACCGTTTTCTTTCACTAGGGAGGAAAAAATATTGAAGCACAATGAGAACCGAGAGTTGAAAAGACTATTTTAAGAGGTGTTACAAGGCAAGGGGAAATTATGGTAAGCGTGACAGTTTTCACTATCCGTCGGTTGCATATACATACAGCGGTACCTCTACTTACGAACATCTCTACTTACGGAATTTTCTACTAATGAAATTTCTCAGCAGGAAAATATTGCCTCTAGTTACGAAAGAAATTTTGAATTACGAAAGGTAAAAATACAGCATGGGCTGATACTCGCAGCTCCCACAGGTTCCTGAACGCAACATTCTTATAGCTGCTCTGCCATTGGCTATTAGCCAGCATCTTCCTGGCATCCCATTGGCTAAGAGGGACCTCTGTGTGTAGGTAGACAGGTGTCTATGCAGCGTCCTCGTCATTCGGCCGTCGACCCATGAGGTGTTCTGATAGTTCTAGTAAATATATTAACTTTTAGAGTATTCACTATGGACCCCAAGAAAGTGACGGAGAAAAGAGGAAAAGAAAAGACAAAGAAAAGAGTTTTTTTGTCCGTACAAACAAAGCAAGAGATGATAGAAAAGCATGAAAAAGGGATGCGTTTGGTTGATCTCTCCAAAGAATATGGCCGTAATGCATCTACAATCACCACGTTATTAAAACAAAAAGAAGTTTAAGGAGTTTAAGGCATGGCGTGGGTGGTTGGAGAAGTTCAGAAGGAGGACTGGAATTCACTCTGTTGTTCATGGTGAGGCAGGAGCGCATGAACCAAAGAGGGCAAAAAACAATGAGGACAGCAGTTAAAAGGTTAATGACCATCATTATTATTCTTTACTCTATTCTTTGTTTTTTACATTATGCACAACTCTCATTTATTGTGTAATAATCTAATTGTAACATGTATTTGTTACATGTTTTGATGCATTTTTATAATTTATAAAACATTTATGTCGAATCTTTGGAGGGGCTTGGAACACATTAGGGCATTTGCATGGAAAACGCGTCTCTACTTACGAAATTTTCTACTTGCGTAATTTCTTCTGGAACCAATTAATTTCGTAAGTAGAGGTACTGCTGTAGCTGTAAAACAAACACGTGTTTGTGTGTAATTAAATGCCACTATGAGTAAATACATGTCATAGCCACGTCTGAATACAAGTGAAAATAAGCGGCTCCTGACCCCCATCCAACATCAGGTTAGTCAGAAACACACAACAGTGCAGGTGTGCGCGGTCGCCGTGTGGATGTGAGTTTCTGGTCTATTCATTGGGACAATAACAGTCCTTCCAGTGTTTGAGTCACCGATTAGCAGCTGGCAGGTCTGAGTCTCAGCTCGACAAACCAACAGATCAATTTCTCATTCAGACACCGGGGCAGAGGAAGGGAGGCTGCGAGGGACAAAATCACCAACCGCTCAGTTAAAAGAAGAATCTCAAAGACAAACAAAAGCGTCGCCGCGTTCTATCATGTCCCAACTGCTGTGGACATGAAAGCCTGCAGTGAGTCACGCCGCCGCTGGTGTTAAGTACGTAATATGAGTTTCCGTGACATGTCGATACACGAATGTACCTGCATGTGAACAGTTTTACAACGCTAACATACACTCACCGCCACAACGATCTGTGTGCCACTGTGCATGACCTCGATGTACTGGTAGTCCATGAGGCAGCCCATGACAGTGATGTAGGAGTGGCTCTCTGTGGTGCGGACCCCCGGAGCCTGCGGCATCTCTCTCCTCACACAGCCCGGTCCATGTTCGCTCCACCAGGAGTGATGGGCTGAGATGTTAAATGTCAGCAGGTCACTGCCCTGAAAGTGGAAAACAGCGTTTACTTCTTTTGTTTGGACTCTTATTTATTAGTTATGAGTTCCAGTCGTACATTTTTTAGAAGCGAGCCGTGTTGAACAGGAGACAGACGGAGCATCGCTGGATACATGCCGTAGACGCAAAGATGTTTTTATGGCTGTTTGCGTTTGCTGAAACGGGTTTGGTTCATCCACCTTCTAACAAGACAAAAGCTGTGATAGTAGCCCTGCTAGGTAGAACTTAAAGCAGGTACAGCTATGCTTTGGGCAATGTTCTAATGTCAGAATGCTAAAAATACTGAAAATGTATTTCACTGACATGGTGCTGCGAAGCAGGTAGAATGATATTCACCAGCGTAATTTTGCGTGTCAGCTAGCAAACATTATGATAACTGGAACTGGAAACACAACAAGAAGATCCAAAGTTGTTTAAATCAACCCAACGAACTTAAAGAAAGTTCACTGAAGACATTTCACCTCTCATCCAAGAGGCCTCTTCAGTTCTTCTGGATGAGAGAACCACCAGAACTGAAGAAGCCTCTTGGATGAGAAGTGAAATGTCTTCCAGGAACATTTTTAAAGTCCAGTGAATTGATTTAAACAAATTTGGATAAGCATGACCTGGATGAATGAGAACCTTGACTGGAAAAACAAAAAGAGTTCAGACTGATTGGGATGTCATTAGTTTTGTGGGTATTTGGTTGTAAACTAGGGTTGGACAGCTTTAAATACAGACCTGATGATAGTGCTGGTGCAAATTTCACGTCAATCCATGAAAAAGTCTAAACATTTCTTCAAGTCGCACAGGTCAACCTCAAGATGGGGGTAGGAAGGAAATCTCAGGGGAAAAAGCTCATTACTGATTCATCCTCTGGGCACAGCGAATTTCTCGACAAAATTTTAACAGGCAGGACCTTTTGCACCTTTGTTCTGTCCTGTCATTCCGTATAAACCCTACAAGGGCGTAATGAGAGATTGTGCTGATCCATTGTGGTGACAGCAGCAGATACAGTTCTTGTTGTGTGTCCATAAACCGTAGTTGATCTGAGCCTGCAGAGTTTTGATGTCGAAATTTCAAACTTTTTTTTTTTTTTTTTTTTACAGATTTGGGTCACTGCAAACCCGGGTAATGTTCAATTTGCACACAGCCATATGGCTCACACGTACAGAGACTCACACCGATCAATATCCCAATACAGCAATCTAACCCTGCATCTGCCCCCTCGGTGACAAGACATGCATTATTAACAGAGTGTTGTCAGGAAACATCTCTGATTCCTGTCTAGTTCCACTCACAGTTGTAACCACGCTTCAACGATATATCAGGAACAGCATCACATTCCAACAACAGATCTGTGCAGTCACTGGAAATATCTGCAACATAAGTCCTGAGCAACATTAATATGATTTCAAAAACAGATTTCTGTCTCCGTGTTGACGACTTCTTTATTGCTCTGTCGTTTTCTCAGAGTTAAAAAAAACCCAAAACAAAACAAGGTCAGCTGAAGGTTAACAAGTGAGATGGTGAAGACTAATGACTTGACAGCTTCCAATGATTGAGCCTGCGGGCTACGGAAACCATCTCTGTCCAAGCTGCAGCTGCAATCAAGCCCAAAGCACATCAGCAGTCGATATTCAAGAAGCTTTTGGCAACTTACTGTCAGGAGTGTTATTGTTATACTCCAATGGATGCCAAATAAAAAAAATCAATCCCATATCATAGACTCAAAGCTAGTCTGCTGATATTGCTCAAACAATTGTCTTTAACAAACGTCAATACATATTTAGACACGGTCCTGTTACTGGAATCACTGGAGACATGAAGCTAAACATCAAGCGATCACAACCTTATTGTTCATGATTAATCACGTCTGAAATGCTGATAGGTAGTTTGCTGTGTAATTATATAAATGGTACAAAGCTGAGCTGCTACCTGGGTGTTGCTGACACTTCTAACTTAAGCAGTATTTGCATTTACTTACATTTCAGAAATGCTGTGCATGCACAGCAGTTGCATATTGATTCAGGATCTGCGGAGACTACGAGGAAGACGGCCTGCTAATTTCTGTAAAGTAAGTTTGCAATCACTTGTGTGCAGCAGGGAGTGTTTTAGACAAAGTTCACAAAGAGGTAAATGAATATGAATGTTCAAATCAATGTCATAACATGCGAGTGAACAACAGTCAATTTTTGCATTTCTTTTCTTCCTTTCAATGTCAACAGCAGCAAAACTGTGTTTTTGCCTTTGCTTAAAAAAAGCGCTTTCATATTCCTGAAAACAGAATTAAGTCATCAAACGGAATTCAATTGTTTTTTTTGTCAGTCAACCAAACAAGCTCTTTAAGCTGTCTGATGAATTAAAGTAATTATGTATAGTTAAAAACATCATTTTATTGGCAACCAGAACAGGACATCTCTGAGACAGAACAAGTGCAGGCATATATATAATGAATCCAGACTGCCACTGACAACTATGACTAATGTATAAACCCATTCAGTCACTCTGGAGCAACATTTGGTGTTTGGAAGGATTTCATAAGGTCAAACTGAATTTGAATCCTTTCATATCCCTAATCACATCAGTTTAGGCTTAGTTTCTTTTTTATGTATTTAATAGCTGGGGAAACCAATAAACCTCTGGGTCAGATATCTAAATCTAAATGACTCCGGTCATTAAACATTATAACAAGACAGTCTACCGCCATGTGATTAGCCTGAATGCACCAACTGTTCTGTAAGCCCATTGTCATTCTGACAACATTAAGATGCCTCTTTATCAGGCAATGCTTCCTACCATTGTTGGACACCTGCACGAAAAAAATTCACTGCGGCTCTTTTAACAAAGGAGCACAGACGAAGATGATACAGGCAGAGAAACAGAAAACACGCTCACTAATAAAAGGATGAAAAAAAAAACATAAAAATCCTATCACTGGCACTCAAACAATCAACGTCCTAGTTTGCATATTGTTTTTTGTGAAGATCAAAAGACAAAAAGAAGTTCAGTTCTGAGAATCAGAGCGTAAATTCTCTGCATCTTATTACAAATAAATACCGAAATTAAAGTGTGTGAAATGCCAAGATAGAAAAGCAAGAGAGCTTTCTGGAAATCGGACATTGTGATGCAGATATGTCCAGAGTGTGTGTGTGTGTGTGTGTGTGTGTGTGTGTGTGTGTGTGTATCGGCTGCCGTCGTATGCAGAGTGAAAGGGGATGAAGAAAAAACAGCCAACGAATGACTGGGACTGTTGGAAACGGAGGTGTAGCGGGGGTCTGTCTGTCGGTCTGTCTTGCACCGTGGGGGATGGGGTGAGGGATCAATGGGAGGTGACGGAGCATGTGGCATATGACTCTTACAAGCTGCCCCCCCCCCCCAGCACTGATACACACACTGCTTCGACACACACACACACACACACACACACACAAAAACGCGCACTCCAGAATGGTCCTGACGACATTGTTCAAGGTGAGCCAGACTAAATTAGTTGGGTGTGATTTATGATAAACTGTGTTGGGGACCTCTCTTAAGCTTTGTGAAAAGCTTGCTTGTGCATGTGTGAGTGCAGCTTGGGCGGGTGGGTGGGTGGTGGGTGGGTGGTGGGTGTGCACGAGCTCCATTAGCCAGCTCTCCTCCTGGCTACCATATGCAGAACTGGGAGCCCAGGCTGGCTCCATCTGTCGGGTTAATGCCCAGCCTCAGCCCCAAGCAGCTGGCCTGTAGAAGCTTCATTATTCTAGCAGGAATCATGCAGGAGCACACAATCACACACTCACACACACACACACATAGTGGACACTCATAGACGGACACATTTGATGAAGCCATGCTCTGTCACAAAGTGTTGAAGTCTGGTGAGCTTGGAAAGGTATTTCTGAATTTCATTTTTGGCTGTCCTAACTGGTGTGAAATGCATGTGGCCTATATGAATTCATTATTCTCAATAGGGAGGCAGGCAGGGGAAAAGACAGCCTTGAACAGCGAGGACGGGTCAGGTTTGACACAAAACGGGCAAGACAGAAAACGTAATATTTACCCAGGAAAATGACAAAACGATGAAAGGAAGCAGATTAGAATAAATAGGAGGTGACAAGTTAACAGGAGAAGAGAGGGAGTGCAAATTAACAGGCTGCGTAAATCTAAGTGTTCGTTCATACGCGTGGCATCCTGGGGTGAGATTTACCTACTGAGATGTGAGCTTCCATTTCCAACTCAACAAGGAGGTCACTGACCTCACCGTGTCGGCAGAGACACAAACAAGGACAAATTATCACGTCTGTCGAGGCGGTGCAGATGTGGGTGTTTTGTTTTTTTTTTGTGCAGTCGATTCCTATTAGATTGTTGACTCACATTGTTTCTATATGAAATGTATGTTCAGGACGGATAAAGCTCTAGAATCCTGAATTATACTAAAAAAAAAAAAAAAAAATTTATTTAAGCAGAAGTGTCTGGTGTGATAAAAACATTGGCAAAAGATGAGAATATAATGTGGTAACTCTGAGGAATAAAAGAAAAGAGTGTTTTTTTCGTTCCTGCCAAACACAAATGATGCAGAGAACCATTGCTGTCCTCACCTGTCCCTGTCCTCCTGGGACTGTTCTCTCATTCACAATGAGGAGAGAAATTTCGCAGCGGTCACTGCTGTTTTGTAAATCGTAGAATGTAAAGTTGTTTGTAGTCTGCTTTCAACCCGACTCTAAACTAACTGCCTGCGCTAAACAAGTTATGACACAAGTTTAAGAAAAAATGATGTCTCTGCTAAAAGTGTTAAACATTTGATGTTGTTACAGAAAGTTTGAATATGATTTATGTTTTACTGGGTGTGATGCTGATGCACTTACAGTATGTCTGTGTACTATATACAGTAGGTGTGTGTCACCTTGATTGTATGTTAGCATGATAGCTGGTATCTGTCGTAGCTTATTTTGATTGAGCTACGACTGTAGATATTAGTCCATTAATATGTGCAGCGTTCAGCTCCAAAGTTATGTTACTAACCCTAGACTGTAGCGTAACAACATGCTGTATAGTATGTTATTGTGCAAATACCTCAGCGACATCCCACCCTTAATATCAGGTATTAAGGTTTTTTAAAAAAAAAATATTTCTTATATTTTTATTCCTTATTGCTTCCTGCCACCTTTTAATGCCCGCGACACCGCATCAAGTTCCCTTTGTCCTTCTGTGTGGTAAACTTTACTGTACCTGGCAATAAACTACTTTCTGATTCTGATTTGTCTTTAAAACTCAAATAGTCAGTTAGAAAATAACATTTTCACTGGAATAAGTGTACGTCAACACAAGGTTTTCAAATGTCTGAGAAGAACCCAGCAGCATGTTCCGTATGGTGAAACAGTTTGACACAAGAATATGAATGAGGCTTCACCCACCACCCTGCAGCTCTGATCAGAGATAAGAACAGTCATGACCGTACAGACAGAAATACCTGACTGGCTGAGAGATGTGTGACAAATGATTTACAGGAAAGCGGGGGTCTCACCTTGGACAGGCCTCCTACGTCCAGGTAAAAACAGATGATGAAGACGTTCCAGGCCACCCACAGGGCAGCCCATACTGTATACTGGAAGGCAGAAACACAGACAGCTTAGCTCCATGGAAACGCAGATACGACAAGCTACTGAAGAAAAGTTGATTTCATGTGCTCCAGGTAAAGCAAAGGAAGTGGACAGTGTCCTCCCACTGACACACATTCTCTCATACACACCTGATGTGACACGTAGAAAAAAAAAGACGTACATATAAATAAAACTGAATCTGATGCTGGTGAGGTCACAAAGTTTATTTGGGCCCTGCGGGAACGGCAGGTTTTCGTTTGAGACTCCAAACATTATACAAAATTGTATGTGAGACAGTCAACCGTTGATGGACAAGGAGTCGCATCGACTGACAGGGGAGAGAGTCATCAGTGCGAAAGATTGTGAAAGCGTCTGAGTCACGATGAATTAAGTGTTTGAAATGTAATTGTGGAGGGCAAAACAGCACCTCTGTAAAAACATACATGTTGAATCACGACATTTTCCACTCGTCAGCAGACAACAGCTATACTTCAGACTCCTTCCTATTTTCTATTTGATTCTTGCCTCTTTTGTTTGTTTTGTTTTTTTCCATCTTTTCCTGTTTGGCTCCAGTTTATCTTTCTTCATCTCACCTGTCTCTCTTTATTTACTGTTTTCCTCTATCTCATTGTCACTCTCCCAATATTTCCCTGTCGTTAACACCGCCATCTGTGTTTCCGCCACTGCTGCTAGAAGTCGACTTTTATTGCCTATATAAGATTATGATTTAAAATAAAAATAAAAAAACGAGGTTCATAAAAGTACGTTTGTAAAAGCTTCACTGTGGAGTTTTCATGCAAAAAAAAAAAAAAAAACCCACAAGCTTGGCAGTATGTTTTTCAGAATGACCTTCTCTGTCTAGAAACTCATTTCTGAGTTTAAATCTGATGAGCTCCTTAGTCCCTCACACCCCCCACCCCCACAACCCTCATTAATTATCCCTAATTACCATGGGATTAGAGTGGTTTAAGGGTGCAGCACATTGCACCAGAGAGTGTGGAGCACTTGGTCAATAAAGAGGAGAGGCAAAAACATGTCCACTCAGATTTACATACGAAGCACTAACCCAAAGTCATGTGACACCGCTTAGCAGGACTAAGAGGAGCAGGCGACATAGTGAATGGACTTTCACACACACTACCACGTTTTAATCACGTGTACTCACCACCACAATGTAGCGTGGCCGGTACTGGATGGTCCCAAAGAGGCCTAGGATGACGACGATGATGTGGAAGAAATTGGCGAGGATCGGGGCCCACTGGTAACCCAGGAAGTCAAACACCTGTCTCTCTAAAGCCAACACCTGAACAGCAAAAAGGAATGAAAAGAAAAAAGGATTCCATCAGCTCGATGTTTCCTGGAAGGCAGAACTTTCTGCAATTTATTGGACATTTTGTGATCCAGATGCTCTAAAGAGGACAGATTAAGATGTATGGGGCAAATAGGGCAAATCCATCTCAATTCTGCCATGACAGTGAATAATCTGGGTGTAAAATGAAGTGCATGATGCAACATGTTTATAATTTATACCTCTAATCTTTAATTGGTGTTTTTTAGGCATTACATCAATCAAAATAATCCAAGTGCCCTTTATAACCAGGGTTTAACAAACAAAGAGCAGAAAATAGATGTTACACTATTTGTATGTGTGTAATGCACAGAACACAGAACTTATCATGAAAATAATGAGTACACTTTCATGCATAGTTTTGAGTTTTCATCACTAAATTAACAAGCCCCCAAAGGAAAATACTTTTACCGATGTAACAATGACAGATTCCTTCATATCACCCATATGGAGTTTAAGAGGACATCATTACTTCCTGCAAAGGGCCTCCAGGAACAAGAATGCTCAGGAAACTTTATGGGAGGCGAGGGACCTCCTGTATAACACCACTGCAGAGAGCTCAGGCGTTTATTAAAATATGTGCCTGCAAACAATGCATACGCATAGACACGCAGTCGAGTTAAAACCTTCCACAATGAAAAGACAAATTCCACTGTTTTCCCCCAGACAGGCTCGGCTTTTCCACTTCCTACATTCACATTTACAGTTTCAGGCCAATGCTTTTTTTATGAAAACATGATTAATTCATTAAACACATCCCATCTCTTTTTATTTTCATTCAATAGCAAAAAAAACAAAACAACAAAAAAACAAATCAACCTGAATGTTTAAAACTGAGTCACTATTTGCACCGACTCAATTACCGTGCAGTTTGGGAGGAAATACATCATTAGGAAGGACGTACTAAAATCATTTAATTAGAATTCCACTGCCAATTCAATTTCACGTACATATGTGTGTACCCATGTGTGTGTTTGTGTATCAAGAAACGGTGTTTCCATGTATGTTGACATGTCATTTCCAGCCAAGCGTTTGAAGATGGATGAGGCGGGGTAGAATGTCGCCTCTGCTGCAATGATATCAACGCGCCACCAGGCACGTCCACGCAAACCCACACACACACACACACACACACACACACACACACACACACACACACACACACACATACACACACATTCAATCGACATCCATGGCTGCTCTTCTTAATGTAATGGAAATGTTACCAGCAACACGATGAGACATTGTGACAGGCAGGAGAGGGAGCTGATCAAATTCTGAGTGATAATTAAAAACCAACACTCCTTTCCATAGGGGGCGAGGGGCAATAACGCCGCAGCGTGAAGCAGCAGAAGGCGATGAGCGAACTGGGACCTGCACCAAGTACTGTAGTAAGAAAGTCAGGGAATAACTTAGAAATTCAAAGATAAGGGACTAGTCTAGTGGAAGGAAAGGTAAAAAATAAAAAAAATGAGCAACTGCTGCAAAACAAAATTGAGATGAATTGGTTATTATAAAAAAAAAAACACAGATAGCAAAATAACTGATGAATGAAAAGATGAGATAAAATCCATTGAAAATCCCCATCGACACACAAAAAGTGAGTGAGCTCCTCTCCTTCCCTTTTCATAACCTCTGTCTCAGTCCCTGAAGGACGGGAGGGAAGGAAACGAACTAAGTAAAAAGGAGCTGCACATCTTCAGGTCGGCTCTGGGTTAAGTTAACGCAATAAACTCAAGCAAAGATGAGGTGCAGCTAGGCTGCAATTTAATTGGCTGAACTTTTTAGACTTGGTAACTTGTGTGGGGTTCTTCATAAGTATGCACGAATGAACACCAAAGATAATTACACTGCATTTTAAAAAGACATACTGTAATCCATGGGGCAAAGCGCTAATGGGAATCAAGTCTGATGTCCCGGTGCAATCAAAATTCAAGAAGGACAAACTGGGAGAAAGGCAATTTTACACCTGATCAATGATATAAATGATCATATCTTCTGCTGATTAAAAGTGGGCATTACCATTATCTGGGCAATCACAGGAGACCCCGACACATGAAGACATCTAAAGACCTAAGGCTGCAAGGTTTCAATTACATTTTAATCCACATTTATCAGGGCTAGTATGGTAATATGGATTTTCTTTTTTTTACTGTGGTGACAAAGCAATGTGAAACCACAGGATTGATTGTGACAAACACATGAAGAGACACTTTCCAAGCAGCTAAAAAAATTTCTACCTGAGATTTTAGGGTACGTAAGATGAGTTTTGTGCATGGGCAGTGGATAAAACAGATAAACATGTTTAGAGATAAAACATTTGTACAGCTATATATAACTTCATTGTATTTCTTGACCTGAGTAAGTCCAGACCAACTGTTTGTAAAGATAAAACACAATAAATGTGATACGATCCTACTGATGACAGCCCGATGAAGACAAGTAAAAACTGTGTCCTTGCAGAAACCACAGCTTCATAATAGTTTAAAAGCATTCACAGCATACTGCATGTCTTTATCTGATCTCAGTTTGTCATAAATTAGATGGATCTTTAAATACTAGTCCTTTACAGGAAAAGTCAAATGAAAATGGGGTACGAATAGTTGATGATCTGATGTTGAGGATGGTGGAACGGGAAGCTCTCGGGATGTAATCCGTCCACACAAAAAGGGCAGTTCAGAGATGGTTAAATCTGTTAAACAGCTTTTGTGTGTAATTTTATGGCTGGTGTGGATGGAGGGTCTTATCTGGGTGTAGCAGGAGCTGGAAGAATCAAGATCATTAAACAGGCAGGAGATTCATTTACATGAGGTTTTTCCAACCCTCATGAGGGAAATAAAACTGGACTGAAGCACTTAAGTGTAAAATAAGTCTGATGTGAAAGTTAAGTAAAACTGAAACTGTGTTTGAGATGACTTAAAAACAGTTTCTTATTCCGTCTATATTACACACTTGAAGCTACGTGAACACCTGGGTAAGTGCAGGGCAACAGCACTAATGAGAGTCTTCATCAATCCCACGCACGTACTTTACATCCCTAGATGTATTCATTACATGTGGCCAGGCACTCTTCCCCTGAAATATTTCCACCAGTCATTGAATTAAATCTGTGTATAGGCATGGGAGATGCGTGTTTGTGTGTGTGTGTGTGTGTGTGTGTGTGTGTGTGTGTGTGTGTGTGTGTGTGTGTGTGTGTGTGTGTTTTCTCCGCCTATCACGTTAACTGCTAACTCAATAATCCACCAAGATGACAACAATCAATCAAGAAAAGAAAGGCCTCTGCCTAACCAGACCCCCCCCCCCCCCCACACACACACACACACACACACACACAAACCCATATGACACAATTAGCCCACAACTCATAGGAAGCAGCTACTGGAGAGTGGGGTAGAATTTGATCAAAAGATACCAATGCTTTTCCAGGAATGGTGAGTCGGTTACATAACGGCCCGTAAAAGCTTCCCGCTGACCTCATGCCAGCACAAATGACTCCCTCTAGGGTGACACCATCTCTTAGTGTGTATTTTGGTTCTACGTGTGTATATGCATGGAAGTGTGTTACCCACGTGTATCACTAGTTCCATTATAAATAGTGGGGACGACAGCAGGACACAACAAGAATTCACTTTTCACACTCAGAAACCATCACTTAGATTCTAATTCAGCCGTCTGATTCCAAATGATTAATATTCATCATCATCATCACCTCCCCGACCCTGCTGCTGCTTTTAAATGATGTTAGCTTGATTATGCTCTTTCATGTTTAAGAGGTGCAGAAAAAAACACACAAGTACAGCCGAATGTCTCAAGCCTTTCCATCAATGTTTTCCTTTATGAATGCCATGAAGGCCAGAGGAGAGAGAGACAGGAGCCGGTCTGAGAGGGAAGCTGCATCATTTCATAGATAATTTACAGCATGAAAAGCATTAAAAACCCTTTCGCCTATGAATTCATGTGACGTCTAAACCAAAAAAACAAAAAACAAACACATGGCGAGACAGTTTGAAGGTCTCTTGTGACTTCTAACAAACGTGTCACCAGTTAGGCAACACTAGATGACACATTTTAGGGTTATTATACATTTTATTATACAATTTATTATACAATAAAATGTATAATGGCCCTAACCCCAATAAAAAAAAAGTATAATAACCCTAACCCTCCTCTATAATAAAATCTGTAATGCTATATCCCTAACCCTAATCCTATATAATTGAAAATAAAAAGTGTAATAACCCTAACCCTAACTCTAACTGAAAATAAATTGCATAATTTCGATAACCACCTAAAATAAATGTGTAATAACCCTAACCCAAACCCTAAACCTAACCCTAATCTAAAATAAAACGTGTATTATGCAACCCTGAATATTATGCATGACATGAGATCATTCAAAATACTCAGAGTTGCCCCCACACAGGGGGGACGAACCCCCTTATTTCAAATGACACACAATCACCTCAGTGTTTATCTTTCACAGCGTGACCTCTGTACAATAATGTGTCATCCAGGTGTACGACTTTGAAATGCAGGTCTGTGTGTGTCTGTGTGTGAGAATCACTCTGAATGACTTCAGGCTGCGTGAGTCAGTTGTGTTGGAACACATTAGTCTGATAGTCTGACTCACACAGCCAGGCAGAAGGGCAGCGTTAGAGGAGTGGCAGGAGACGTGAGGGGTGAAACGCAGAGGAGTGATGCTCCTGCATTATCTCCTCTTTGTTTTAATCTCCATGGCTTTGCTAATGGGTTGTTTTTACTTAGACATAAAAAAAAAAAAAAAGAAAAAAAAAAAGCACATTAGCCAATGAGGTTGAGCCTGATACGGAGATAAGATTCTGAAGTTGTATACGATATCCAGGCTGCATGCATGTATCACACACACTTTAATGCCTATGGGAGACTTCAAGGGCAAAACACAGAAAACAGATAATCAGCCTTTGATTCTTTTTTTTTTTTTTTTTTTCAAACTTTCTCTTCAGCCCTGAACATTTTCTTGGATTTTTCTCACCAATATGGAAATTACCCAAAACAAACTGCAGCCGTACGACCGTTAGCCTAGCTCTGTAAATCTGTTATTATTACTTATCTGACTGTTGAGATCTCACCCCCCTCCAGGGGGAACACAACACAAGTCTGACTGGTCTGGGGAGATGGCGAACAGGATAGCTGTTTTTTGTTTTTTGTTCTTTTTCCAGACTGGGGCAGATGGGGAACAGAGTGGATTTTGGGTGAAAACCTGTGGAAACGCTGGCTGTCATCACCGGTTTGCTCGGAAAGGCAAACACGGGTTAAAAAATCCGACAGGAAATAAATAGTTTCATCAGGACATTTTGGGTTTATCGAAGTGGCTTTCGGGTCTCTGTGTCGGTTTCACTGATAAATATTAGTCATATTAATCAATGCATCCTCAGATGTAGCAATGCAGACGAAGTGAAAGCAAAGATTTCAGCAAATTAGGAGACAATGTCAGTAACTAATGCTAATTTTTCTTCACAGGCTTAGGATTTAGTGAGAACAAAGAGGACAGACTATTATTTTACTCGATACACTAACACTACATTAAATATGTGTTTAGCTATTCAATTAAAAATGAATAAAACTGGGTTAATGACACATTAGTCATAAAATGGGTAACTGTTCTGTGTATAAATAAAGATAATGGCAACCACACACACACACACATACACACACACACACACCGCACACATACACACACACTCTGTTTTTGTCCATGAAAGCCCTGCGTTGCCCTGACTTGTCTGTGCCTCGCAGCGCTTCTCAAAAACTTTCTCCGGTTCATTTTTTCACCCCTCGGCCCCATGAAGTCATTATCCTACGCTGTCTGCCTGGTCCTTGTGTAACTAATGGGGGCAATCTGACTATGTGTGTGGTTTTCACTGGGTACAGCCCTCCGTGGTGCCTGGTCCAGCAGTCGTGAAACGGGTATTAAGAGGTAGGGTGCCGTCATAAGCCTCTTTCTTCTTCGCTGTTTGAAATATGGTCTGCATGGTGAAACAAGGCTGTTTCCTTTTCAACTACAGTCCTACTTCCCTTCATGAGAGGTGCTAAACAGACAGCATGTTTTTGGAAAAGTGGCTATTGAAAGGCTAGGAGGGAAACAGCTCTTTATTTAAGATACAATGAGCTGAACCTCCAGTGGTCTTAGTGCTAATAACATGCTAATCCTTAGTGCTCTTGGAAACCCACAACAGACCGAGCCAGCGAACCAATAAACACACCACAAAAGCCGAATGCTTTGAACTGAGGCTCGCTTTGGGCAATGGAATCCACTTTAAACTTTTGTGGTCTGTGATGTTGTCGCGTTCCAGCGACGGAGCGACGCAACTTCCAGATAAGAGCCCAGAGTGACTTGTTAGTTCCGTATAGTTGAGTTTGGCTCATTTCAGAATAAAACAATTCCGCCGAACCAAACACTTCTCTGAATACAGACTTTGAATATCTATTTTGGTGGGCCAAAATATTTGGAGTGTGAGCTGGCAGTGGTGCTCTTGAGCAAGGCACCGCAACCCCCACAAATCTGCTCATTTGGGGCGCTCCAAGCTACCCGTCCCACTGTGTATACATTGCAGGCCTCTGGTGTGTGTGTTGTTTCAGGGGCTTGTACACACACACTCTCTCTCTCTCTCTCTCTCTCTCTCTCTCTCTCTCTCTCTCTCTCTCTCTCTCTCTCTCTCTCTCTCTCTCTCTCTCTCTCTCTCTCTCTATATATATATATATATATATATATGTTCAATATCTATAGTAAAAGAAGTGAAAATATAATTTCCCCAAAGGGATCATTAAAGTGTATTCTTCTTCTTCTACAATCGATGATAAAACAGTAAAAGTTGTGGCTTTATCTGTCCAGTCAGCTGACCTTAAAGCTGCCCCAGAGGCACTGATCTTTCTATTTCTACAGAAGATCGGCTATTCTCTTTCCTTATATGACTGAATCCAGAAAATCTGCACCAATCTACATGGATGACTGGACATAAAATTGTGCACTAAGAAAAAAATTCAGTTTCATTTTACTTTTACTTTAGAAAACATTTTGAGATGTGACAGGAGGAAAATTCTGAGCGTGAATAATAAAGTTAATTATGGCTGAATTCCATTCACTCATCCCTTTGAATACAACAGAACCGTTGTAAAATGATCTTGATAACATTTTACCGACTAGTTTATTGCTGCATGATCCTGCTGCAACAAAAGCCCTTTATACAATTATCGGACAACGGCGCCGTGACAAAGACCCTCCTCTATGCCTTCTTTGTTTACGATGACCAACGTGACGGCAGTGAAACGCAGCTCCAGTGTGTGATTCCAAATTTCACGGCGGCATTCCACAATCATAAGAGGCATTACATAAAACAGCAGTGTCTGCATCTAGTCTGGTCATTTTCTGATGTGTTGAGCATTCATACATCACTAATGGCTTTCCTGGGTAAATGGCGGATTGTTTCATCCTGTGTTTGGAGGGGAAGGATCTGGTCCTGCTGTGTCACAGCTCCTTCATTTACACAGACGTCACTCTTAACTGCCTTTGCTGACGCTCAGAGGTAAAACAATAATGATCTCCAATGTGTTTCTGTAAGATTTAAACAGAGCAGTGACGCGTGATGAGGATGCACCTAAGTACGATGTAACACGACAGCATTTAGGTCATATTTGATATAAAACTTACACGATAAGGTATTAGTTTCTAAATAATGATAGTGGCGCACCATGACAATAACAATCATTTCCCATAAAATGAAAGTTCAGACAACAGTTAATGTGCACTTTTAGTCTGTACATCACAATGTATTCAGTCTTAACAAGACATTAATGTAAAATAAGATTAGATAAAATTGGGATGATTTTGTTCACAACTTTCATGCAGTCCCATATGTGTAGGATTATGCTGCGTTCACGACGATAAAGATCAGAAAGGAAATGGATTACAGATGCAAAAGCTCGATTGGAAACCACTTTAGAAAAAAAAAAAAAAAAAAGAATCAATGAGCTGAGTGGATGAAGAAAGATTTACTGAGATATGACCCAAATTCACAGACTGACAGCAAACATCCTTCTTGACGAGGCTGTTATCTTTCATAAAATACTCGTCTTATCTCTCATCCTCTCTTCATCTTTTCCCACACTTTTGCCGACAGCCAACGTTTCTTTCGCTTTACTTGCGGCGGTAACATTTGGACCATAAGAGACAAATTTAGACTTTGCTGCATCAACTTGAACAAGAATGCCGCAGCACTGGTTGATATATTTACAGCCTAAACCCCCAACGCCACTTGTGAGGTTTTCTCGTTCTTTTCATGTACTTCCAAATTTATTGTTTGTTGCGTGACTGTTGTGTGCAAAAGAGAGATGAGACAGCAGACTGCATCACACACCAGTTCTTTGATTTCTCAGAGGAGCTGACAGAAGAAAAGCAGGGCAAGAATGCAGCGCTGGATAAAATCCTAACTCGCTAACAATGGCTGGGATGGATGGGAAAGTGACGAAACGAGGACACGTTAAAACCAGCCAATCCCCTCTCCCTTCCCGCCATCCCATGGCCCAGTTCTAACAAAAACTGTTTAGATTTTGCCCCACTTAACAAGTTGGGAATTTAGCTGTGACAGACGAAATGCTCATCAAGCATATGTAGTGAGGAAGTGCAAACAGATGTCAGCAGTTTGTACCCTCCAGCTCCACTTCCAATAATTGAATCGGGGATGTTGCTCTTTTCATCATAATCCCATCAATCTTAATCTTTCATCCACCAGTAGAGGAAGTCATCCCTGCCATCCAGCCGCCGGATCGCAACACAATTAGAGCAAACGCATCCGAGAAGTCATCAACCGCTTGTAAAAACAAGAAGTGAGGACTCAAAGCTGTTGGGGGATAAATATACATTGCAACCATTCAACTGGATGTGATAAGTCAGGAAAGACAACCCAGCTGTGGAGCTCCCAAAGCAATTTTTTTTTTTCCAATGCTGCACAAGAACAAATGACACCAGTGGAAGCGTTGGAATGGAAAGTAGAGAAACGGGCGAGCAAATGGTTCTACTTTTATCTCCATTAGAGCTTAATATTGAAGTTCCATCGATGTGGAACACACACAGACAGACTCACAGCCTCTACATGAATGGGCACATGTGCAGACACTCATATTTGCCAGCCCCAGGTCTTCAGCAGGGCCGTATAATTAATGGACTGCTAAACGGCTGCCATTAAAAATGGCCGACAGTTGTATAAAAAAAAAAAAAAGCCTTTTGGGACAAAGGGATGTGTTTTTAGAAAGAACACACGTATAATAGGTAGAAACTGACATAGACAGGACAGTCGATGCTTTAAAACTGTAAAAAAAATAAATAAATGAATAAGTTAAAGCACCGGGAAAACTGTAATTAAAAAAAAAAATTAAAACACGGGGGAAACTGTAATTTTTTTTAAAAAATTAAAACACCGGAGAACCTGTAATTAAAAAAAAAAAATTAAAACACTGGGGAAACTGTAATTAAAAAAAAAAAATTAAAACACCGGGGAAACTTTAATTTTTAAAAAAAAATTAAAACACCGGAGAAACTGTAATTTCTAAAAAAAAATTAAAACACCGGAGAAACTGTAATTTAAAAAAAAAATTTAAAACACCGGGGAAACTGTAATTATTTTTTTTTACATTAAAACAGGGGGAAACAAAAAAAATTTTTTTTAATTAAAACACCGGGGAAACTAAAATTTGGTTGGTATAATCTCAGCTTGACAAAAAACCCTCACACAAAAGTAGAAATTAAGAACATTTCAGGTTGAACTGAGATACATCTCCTCTGTGACCCACTCACAAAAAGGTCCACTTCCAGTTACTTGTCTGTCACCGCATGAGAAAAATCCTATTTGCATCTTTTGACAGGCTGGTTTTCATTTCCTGCAGGCTCTTCTGCACCAGAATATATTAAGGTTTCTGTGCAAACAAAAGAAGTGAAAGAAAAAGCTAAAAATAAAGATCTCAGGTCTGCAGGGTCATGCTCATAATTGCAGAGAGCGAGAAGTCTAACTGACACCCATCCCCCCCAGGTCTGTGCCTATTTGTCTCCACCTTCTTATCTGCATCTCCCCTAAACCTCCCGTGACAAAGGCCTGGCTGATAAATCTGACGGTAATCAATAATTCAAATAAACCCACCGCAAGGAGGGAAAACGGGGAGGAGGACGGCCTCGTCGCGTTTTAACAAAGGATGCACGATTGGGGGCGGAGCTTGTATACTCCTGACACACGTTATACATTCAAGCGGCGCTTCTCATCCATGAGTACCCAAGATGCATTAGGGTCTCCAGAGAGATGATGACATACAAGGAGGGAGCTCCTAAAGGGGCGTGCGTGTGAATTTATTATGCAGTCACCTTGCTTTGTGACCTACGACAGACAGACACACACACACACACACACACACACACACACACACACACACACACACACACACACACACACACACACACACACACACACACACACACACACACACACACACACACACACACACACCCAGCAGCTAATTATGTTGACCTGCATGGCCTTCAAAATAAAACATCACATCCTGATCAAGTCTCTTCTTGGGGAAAGAAAAGCAAAAGGTCGCTACACAAGCCCTCCTTTAAACAAAGAAATCTAAACGCAAGATTGTTTGATTTTATATTTAATGTCTTGTGTCAGCCCTAGAAGAACGTAAACATGTGATGAATTCAGTCAGTATCATTTATTAACTCTATGTCAACAGCGTTCAATTTCAAGACCTCATCACATATCGGTGCAGCTCCTTTCTAAACACGATATTAAGATGCTCACAAGGTATTGCCGTAGGCATCTGATGGGATTTGGCACATGCACCTATTTTGTGGCAAACCAACAATCATCACAATCTGTGTCAAACACACATTGACACTACATTTTGTGCGTGCTCGGGTAGCTCAGATTGAGATGCTATCATATTGTTTTTCGAATAGTTATTCAAATAGGGCCGCTATCTTATTCTGACGCCATCTGTGCACGGCAAACAGTAAAGGAAATGTGTTTCAGCTCGGGACTATCAATCAGAGAGCAGAGAGATTTCATGAAAACTTAATAGTAGGCAGAGAGAGGCAATTACAAAGGAAAAGAAAAAGAGAGAGATAACATAGATGTGACGAGCCAGTCTATTTCGACTGGCCTATCTCCTCCTGCAAACTGGCAATCTGAAGGAAATTCACTTCGCTATCGGCAATCATCCCAAAATCCAAAATCATAAAGACCCCAAGGAAGAGACAGACATTGTTAAAAAGCAAAAAGAATACCAAAAAAGAAGTGAAATATTCCAAGAGCAACTTTCATATATCACTAGTTAACAACGAGTTAAGTCTTCCTGGGATGCTAGCAAAACAGACTGAGATTACACAGCAGCAGTAAGGCCTGGATTATCCGTCTCAGCGGATGCAAGACAGCTGCAGAAGGGGAACAACACAGACGCAAAGTACAGTCTTAACTCTCACACCCCGGTCCTGATACCATACAACATTTTATTACCTTGTACTTTCCCCAGCGGCTGTAATTATTCTTAATAATAGATGCATTAATATCAAAGCTACGGGCAAAGACCTCGTGAGAGTGCTTGTATGCACGTGTCAGCAAATGGAAGATTTGTGAGGTGGGAGTCAGACACCCAGTTTAGCTAAGATGATAGTTATTCAAGCAGAAATTGACATTAGTGATACTATAAAGCAAATAAGTTAGCAGTGGGGAAGAAAACAGCTCAAATCCTTTGTAGTGTGTGGGAGATGACGTGACGCCCGTGAAGGGAAACCGCCGTGTCTTTGGAGATAACAAACGTTTCTTGGAAGCACTTTGGCTGAACTCAGTCTTCGTCTCTGAAGCCGTCTCTACAAAGTTAGCCAATTCTCCAGCTATGTCTTCAAGAGAGGAAGAGGGAAGAGGGCAGTTTGATCGAAAATACCACCTTTAAATGTTCAGATGCATTGTGGGTCTGACTAGTTTTTTAAGGATTTAGATGAGATAAGAGTTCTACTATCTGTCAGCCCATCGAGAGAGGCACAGATAAAGCCAGCCGCTATTACAAAGTGGGCAATTAGTCTTTCCTCATTGCTTGAGAGCAAAGAAGCATTTTTGGTCATTTCTGTCATTTCGTATGACGTCAACAAAGCTGCACTTCCTACCTTCCTACCAGGGCTGTAATTTTTACCCAACAGAAGACCGATTAACTTATGGGTGTCTCTGATTGGGAGGGGTATTTGTCACTGCTGCCAGAGCAAGTTATGGCGAAGCATTTCCAGGGTCAGTGTTCAGATCTGAGCTCATTACCCTTGTCCACTGTGATTATGTGCTGGTCTGCCCATCTGCCCTTTAACAGAAAATGACCATGACCAATGAAAAGGCCTCCGTCATCAATCACATGAAGTCCTCAAAACCACATTAACCATCGACTCCTTTCAGAAAGGCCCTTCTCATGGCCGGTCGCTGACATTCACAGTATGTCTAGACCATGTCCCATATATAACCAATGGAAATGCTCCCATTGCAGGTCATCTTTAGGTCAAAGCCTCAATCAACCAGCTTGCCTACGTCTCAGATTCTAAACAAATCATTAGATAGACGGGGCTTCCTGCCAATGCTTGGCTTTCATTCGCTCTGGAAGCTGATGGAGGTTCTGACAGTGATCCAGTCCCACTCTCTGGAATAGTTAGGCTGCAGCGGGGAGGGGGGGGGGGGGGGGCAGAGGCGTTTCAATCAATACAGGCTCATTATCTGTTGCCTTTTGTCCCAGAGAGATGAGTCCCGCTGCTCGGCCTGTTGATGAGGCAAACGCACCACAATTCAATTAAGGGATGGCCGAGATGCCAAAAGAGGTTTGATCAAAACACTCTGTTGGGCTAATTAGCACATGCAGTGGTTTATAACGACACTTTTTTTTTTTTTTTTTTTTTTACAATCTGAGGAGGGTAGCATGTTGTTTAGTTAATGGTAGTTTTACCTTGTAATGGACTGGGAATAATCTGGCTCATTGTAAATGCAAAGGTTTCATCCAAGGGAGAGCAGGGGCCGGTGATGCACCTGTATATTCCTGCAAGCGTGCACACGTATGCACGCATACGCAGGCACGTGCAACCTGATGACCTTTCTGAAAAGGTCATGGAGGGTTTAATGGAACCCTTCTTTGCGGGTTAAACTCATCAAAAGTGTGCAGGTGTGGTTTTTGCACGTGTTCTTCTGCAGACAGGAAATGTCAGAACATCTAGAAATAGTGTCAGAAAGAAAAGAAAATTGTTTCCAGGAGTCTGCGGGGACTTTTTAGGCAACCCACTGACAGCTTTATGAACCCCTTCAAACAAATGGTTGACCGCCCTCTCTCTAATGAGAAGATGTTTGAAGTCTGGGAAGGGAAAACAGGTGTGTCCCTCAAGGTGGGCCTGTAGCTCTTTGTGTTGTGTGATTACAATTATCTGATGTTTTAAGCACCGTGAATCCTGACGGATACCAAGAAATTCCCATAAGAAGGTCCCAGAACTGTGAGTGGCCAAAAGTTTGACACTGACTTCAAGGAATAGGTCATTATTAAAAAAAAAACAAGTGGATGCTATGATTATTTATGTGGCCATGAGCTTTAGATTTCATGTATTTATTCTTTCTAAATTTCCTTCATACACAATATAACATATTGAACTTTTAACTCTTTCTTTGACGGAGATTGCATTGCTTTCTTAGCTATTAAGATCGACGTTTACTTGGGGGCTTATGGTGTGAGCAAGCTCGGTTTTAATGCCACCATTTATTACTCTGTCACACCCTGTCAACTAAACACTACTTGGGGATAGAAGCCAAAGTGTGTTGGCTTGCGAGACAATGGGAAGCATCAACTGAGACTTCATGGCTACCATCAGTAAAATGTCAAACTCACTGATCAGAAACCAAAAGGCTCTAACTTAATACGAGCCCCTGCATCTGCTGTGGTTTGTGGATCAATGCTTCCCAAAGTCATTCGAGTTTTTGATGAGAACATTTCTTAAATCCTTGAGCCAAGAGAAAATATATCTATGAGTAGAAGTCTTGATTTTTTGAGGTAGCAATAACTCTGAACTTTATCCTGAAAGATATATTAACTCTGAAGGAATAACTGTTTGTAAAATCCATCAAATTACTGATGCACTTGCATCATGCATCACACAACATGCCCTATATGTGCCCCAATACTGTCCACCTCTGTGAAACTACTGAAGACTCATCATTATTCAAAAAGATCAAAAAAGAAATATCAGAGCAAGCAAAGCTGGATGCATAAACAGAAAAAAAAAAAACAGCTGCTGGGGAGGTCCTGCAGCCAACAGAGGCCCCCCAGGAGCAATAAAAATGTCTTTAATGTTTGAGTAAGAAGAGGGGTTTCATTAGTTCTTTTTATTTTAAATAGGTAGTAATAAATCTGGAACCGTAAGTGTTTTATCGTTTTGTCATATTACGTCTGAACAGAACCTTCTTAACACCCACGATCCACCATTTAGTGACTCCTGGTTTAATTTAAATAAATGTTCTAGCACTGTTAATGCTTTCTCAATAGTTCTCTGTAAGTATGAATTTCTTGCTGACAAAAATTTGATGTGAGCAAGTTAGATCCAACAAAAAAATAAAAAATCGGTGTGTTGGGTTTACATGGGGGGGGGGGGGGCAAATTCTGATTGCTGTGCAAAACAAAATAAAAAATAAAACAACTAAACAGCATGAACTTCTTAGTAGCGTCCCTCTGCTGGCCTACTTCCAGTGACTTGAAGAACTTTTGGGGCTGACTGATATTTCACACCCCTGGTTATCAGTTTTCAACATGTGACACCCAAGCCTTGAACAGAATATCTAGTGTAATATCTAGTGAACCAGACATTCAATAAACCAGGTTAAGATAAACTCCATCCTCTCATGCTGAATCTGGTCACACAACAAGTGGGGAAGCAGTAAAGGTCAACTCACCAGCTGTAAAGTGCAAATGAAGATGAGAGTGCATCTCCCGCTGCAGCAGCCCATTGTGTCAGCGGTGAGCAGCGTGGAAGAGCCGGTGGAAAGCGACGTGGAAACGGGGGTCAGGGGTGGGGTGGGGGGGGGGATCTGAGCGTGGCTTCCAGCGTCTGTCCTAGTCCAGGTACCGGTGTCCCATCGTCCCCTCTTCAGCGCCGGTGTTTCTCTGGTGAACCTGAACGCACCGCCGGACCGATCGCAGCCCGTTCCGTTCGTCCGCCTCCTTCCAGTCGCTGCCCGGACTTGAGGTGACTGACTGACTGGCTGACTGACTGACTGGGTGGGTGGGTGGGTGGGTGTTGACGAGCCGGTGTGTAAAAGGAGTAGGAGGAAGGGGGAGGGTGTAGGGCTCCGCGGTGGGGGTAGGTCAACCAGGGGGGAGCCGGGATGGAGAGGCGGGGGTAAGGGCGTGAACCGGTCGGTAGAAGCTGTAATAAAGTTGATACTTGATCGGTTAAAACGCTTAAACAGTCAAGTTATTACTATTGTGAGATATGTTAAGTATTTCAAACCACATTAAAAAGCCTGATAGCTACTGTAATGTCACCTTTATGTAGCCTATAAGTCACTGTCTGTAATCTTTTATTCATAATTATTTGATATTATTGAACGTGTGTAGACGAACTCCGGGTTACTTTCTCTCCCGTTTACCACGCTGTTGCTGATGGAGAATTTCGGCTAAACAGCGCCATCTTGTGTCCGTGTGAGGAAGCACAACTGTGTCAAAGTGAACAAAGTTACATTCAATTTAATAAAAAAAAACTAAAAAAAACTTTATTTATACCAAAGGGGCAATTGATGTCACATAAAGAAGCGGTATTGGTGCAAAGGAAAACATGTTATCACTGCTCTATAAAAAAAAAAAAAAAAACTAGCGTTAGCAGCAGGGAGAATGATCGAGATGGTGAAAGTTGCTGTACTTAAACTCGTTGTGTGATGTGTGTGTGTGTGTGTGTGTGTATGTGTGTGTGTCTGTGTTCATTTATTATAATTACCTACATAGCTTTCCCTCATTAGCCGCAGTGACATGCCGGTTGCGTGAGCGCACGCGCGCAATGAATCCTGGGATATTGAGGTCTAAGCGATGCATTCAAGGCCATCGGATATTTTATAGCTGTAAGAAATGCAGTTGTTTTCAAAAGGTTATGGGATGTTGCGTCAAGACATCTCCCATATTGAACAAGACTCAAAACATTAATTATTTCTTTGTATGTTTGACAGTCTCTATTTCATGGGATGTTCCCTTAAGGGTCATTTCTACTCGGCGCACTTTTTGTGAAAGTGTTCAAATGCGGACAATGGAGCACATTACCATCAAAACCCTTGGGGCCCTTCAAACCAGAAGTCAAGCAAGGCTCGTATAATGTCTACTGACATTACAAAACGACATTTTTTTTCCTGAAAGGTCTGTTTATTTAGAGTCCTCACAACCCACTGCCGAACACACAATTCTCTCTGTATATGCTGCTTTTGATTTGCCTGGTACATTATCACAACATTCTTTATAAAAGCCAGCCTCACTAATAGAAACTTATGACTCCATGCCATCTCTGTGATATCTAACAATGAAGGATGCATGGACATATGTGGACTTTTGACATCTTAAAACTTTTAAGTTATTTTTCATATACAACATATTCAGTCATTGTCATGTACCGCCGCTGTATCCGCCGTAGTGGGTCACGGAGAGCTGGAGCCTAACACAGCTGACGTAGGGCGTGGGGCGGGGGACACTCCGGGCACGACGCCAGTGCACCGCGGAGCCACATACAAGGACATACAAACATATATTAAGTTTAATTAAGGTGGAAGAATTATGAATAAAAATATGTGATGAATCTTTGTCAAGGTACTCAAAGGTAGTTTTAAAACTTAAAAGGCCTTTATTTTAATGATTAAGAGTCATTAAAAACATAAAAGTCTCACTTTCCATCTTCTTCAGGGTGTATAGGCTGCAGATGACCGCAGCCTCAGGATGTAGGGTACACGTTCTACCAAGTAATCTAAAATCCATACTCAGTAATCTGTTTTAAATCCCTTCTTAAAGCAGATTTCTGACTGAGACTTTCCAAATTGTACTCAATTTTTAAATTTAATTTGAACTGTTTGTCCTTTTTTTTTAAAATTGTTTTTACTTTTATGTGTGTTTTACTCAGGATTTTTTGAAGCATTTGACAAGTGCCTGGAAAACAAGATTATTTTTATGACTGCTTGACAGAAAATTCTTTGGTCTCATATTGTTATCATACATCAATCCAGATCCAACACTCTGTCCCACTCACTCAAACTGACAGATGAGATTTTCCTGGGCTAAAATGGATCAATACTGGAGTGGGTGCCCCCCGGTGAAATGGAGATGCCCTGGATTCAACCTCTCCTCCTGTTGACATTCGGCGTCCCTTTTGTCTCACCCCCCCCCCCCCACACTCCTCGCTCTAAGACCTCCTTTCCACAGAAACATTTGGTTTGGATCTCCAGTTGCCTTCTGGGTAGCCACCCTCTGCACGCTATTATTTATAATAGAAAAGATCTTAAAAGCAGCTCTCATTCACTGTCCCTTTCCTCCTCTTCCTCCTCCTCGTCCTCTTCCTCCTCCTCCCTCCTCACATGGACCACATGGAGGCAGGTCCCACCTCTCTCCTCGCCAGCTTGATGAATGTTTTACGCTCTCTTTGGCCTGAGTGAGGGAACACTTCACATCTCATTTCATCACACACTCCTCCGTCCTGCTCCTGTAAAGTCCTCTTCCTCTCTTCTCGTCTTCGCCATCCCACGCCGCCCTGCCCACCTGCTTCCATCCTCGCCCGGGGAGGAGCTCCTCTCCAATTCCAAAAATAATCTCAGGATATTTATAGAAGCTGGAGAGAAGGAATGTGTATTTTTAGGGAAAAAGCTTTTCTCTTCTTATCTTTTTGAAATATTTGAGCATCATACTAGAAGCCCATCTAAGAGCTGTCTTGCATTAGTTTAGATTTAAATCTCTTAACAACTTACAGTTCATATTTTAACACTCATTATTCATCAGTTTTAGAACAAACACGTCATCGACAAATGTAGTCTGTGCATAATTAGATGTTGCATCCAACTAGCCGTTTTTGCTCTGTTACTGTAAGTATGACGGGAAGAATTTAACTCATTGAGCGATTGCACATTAGCCATGTTTCATGGCTTTATACCATATATTATAGAATTACCATCTAGTGGCTATATTACCTTTGACAAAACAGTCACCAGTAATGTACCCTGTGTAGCTTTTTTTCTGCAGGCCCACTTGCACCAACATATATGAGACATTTTTAGATCACAGTGGATGAAATCATTATTAATTTATCATTCTGCTGGTTGCAATAATGATGCGTTTGCAGTGCGGTAAGTTTTTGAAATCAGGACTCCACGATTACAGGGCATGGCTGCAGTATTCCAAGATTTAAAAAAAAAAAAAAACAACCTCTGCACAGAAATATGCATTTTCTATTTTTGTAAAGGATTAAATTTTGATTGATGAACTAAAGTCCTGTGGGTTTAAGTAAAACTAAAACTACATAAACCGAAGAAATAAAGATCCACACACAAGCTGGTCTGACATGTTATTGAATTCTTTTTTAAATGTGTTGTAAAATAGCTTCAAGCAATGTGTTCGTAACAGATGACATCGACACATGACACATTTCACTGTTACACTCCAAGCTAGTGAGTGCGGTAGTTACACTCACTCACTCACACTTCACAATTTCACGATTGGAACATGTTTTTAAAACGTGTGGTATGAAACTGTCGGAGGGTGCACATATTTATGAGACAGAAAGAGGAGAGCTGAGGCTGAAATAAGGTCACTGTTATGGAGCTATTAGGGGCCTTGATGGAGGCTCTCCTTGTACTTCCATTGTGCACAGCACCTCCATATCGACTCGCTCTGTGCATTTTGCTCGTGTGTCCAGAACACTTCTTTCATGACAAGTGTCTCAAAGCCCTCAGGGGCAGCAGTTCTCAGAAAAGACACAAATTTGAAGTGACAGGACGGCCGGTGGTTCACTGCTCTGAGGGGACCTGCATTGTGGACGAGGCCCTGGAGTCTGGCTCACGGTGGACAACAATAGAAAAAAATACCTCAAAAAGAAGAAGGTTGTTCTGTCTTTGGAAGACTTTGGAGGCCGTCGCTTCTACTTCCAAGTTCCTTTCTTTTTCTCTGTTGCTTTCTTGTAGATGTGAAGAAGAAAGAAAGATTTCATTCCACCTAAAGAGGTAATTTATCCTTCATGGAGGCAAAAAAGATTGTGTCCTTCTTGCACTTAAACATGATGTCTTTTCCCTAAATTACCATGGTAAAACAGCAGTTTACTTACATCTTCAGGCAGGGATAGAATATATCTCCAGAGGAACGACCGTGTGCAATAGAAACAACTCAAGATGTTTTTTAATTAATTACAAGTAATGCCTATTAACACAAATAATCCATAACCTTAAATCAGCAAGATTAGCTGCTTTCTTCAGTTCGACAGAACATTTGTAGACACACAAGACTCTAAACTGCTCCAAATTGAAGCCACAAATGCTTGTCTGACAAGTATGTATGTTTTTGTCTGTATTTATGGCCGTGATTATGAAGTTTAAGGATATACACGTGCCTTAGAATGCAGAGGCTCGTTGGACTTTCCTGCCCTGTTTTTCCATTGAGGAAGAAGCAGACTCAATAAAGAATAAATTCAATGGCTATTATGAGGAGCATGTCAATAATTTATCATGGGATTATGCTCCAGAAGAAATAATGGTTCCAAGAAATGAGAGCCTCATGGTTGTCATTCCAACACTGACCGCCTGGTGGCGGTCGTCCATGAGGCTGGTTTAAAATGAATGGGGCCCAGCACAGATTCGTCAAGCGAAATATAAACTGGAAAAATTCAGGAATTTATTTCTGTGTCTTTCAAAATATAAGAAAATGGTTAAAGCAACCTTGGAAATGAGTCTCCTGACAGAATTTCCTCGCTACTTCTCCGGATTAATAGTGTAATTTAATCAACATCCAAATTATATGCTGCCTATAATCTAGATGCATGAACGGCACAGGAAAAGGACAAAGCAGTCAAAGTTAAAGGCTTTATGAATCTGAAAAACCAGAGGTTAATTGTATAATGATTGATGTGTGTCAATCAATAACCGATCAAAGCACAGCTCATCAAGCTGACAGGAAAGAGCGACCGGGTCTCATTATAAAGCAAGGCCTTTATGAATAATGAAGATTTTAAAGAAGTAAAGCTTTAAACTTTGAATTTACAATTACTGATTTACGTTACTGCTCAAGATACGCCATTATATGTTAAAGCTTAGATTCAAGGATGAGGAAATCAAATGTGCTCAAAACACAATAATGAAAATAAACACCAAAGATTAGTATGAAAAGCTAAAAGGATGCACTTTGCACTATTTATAGTGCATAAGTTGTGCATATAAGTTGTGTACAACTTAAGTAAAATAATAATAACATAAACTTCATAAAGCACTCATTGCATTGAATATTATGGTTTTTGGTTATGCCTCACCCTTACACAAACTGTTGCTATGAATTATATTTACCTGCTTTATAAAAACACAACAGGTCTATTTGAAAATGTCCTCTCATTTGCACATTTGCCTTTCAAACGGCTTAGGTGTAATGATATCTTTGGTAACAATGAATGAAACACATTTTGATGTAAACTTCATTCTATTATTTTCGTTCATGCCAGATGGCAACGTGTTTCTACCCAGGCGTAAAGCTTATTCAGGAACGTTTTATTTTGAAAGCTCCTAACGGAAACACATTTTTTAAACGCTCCCTGTCTTGACGGGGGTTTCAGTCACATGGTGCTGCCTGATCGAGAGCTGATGGAGTCAGATGAGGAAGGCAGGAGGCGAGCAGCGCGCCAGCATCCCCTCAAATAGGAACCCTCCGCTGTCACTTCTGCTCCATATCTGGAGAGACGCACGACCGGAACACCGAAACAACGATCACCGGCGCGATCCGTTTGACTTGCAGCTGTGGGTTGTTTTTTTTTTTTTTTTTTTTTTAATTTTTTTTTTTTTTTTTGCATGTGATGCCCAAGAAGAAGAGTAAGGTGAGGTGGAGCTTGGCAAAGAATGATAGTGAGGATCAAGGCTTGCTGTCCTAGGAGAACTCATCTGAAGCGCTGGCCCTGAGACACCGGGATGCTCCTCTGACGCACCGGGGGGTGAGTGAGCGCAACGAATCTCATCTGCCTCTTTATCATTTCTGGCTTCCACTTTGGTGACACCTGGACAGTGTTGGACCCTTAAGCGTGCCAGCTTCTCCCTCCATCCACATACCCCCCCACTCCCTCCCCTGCCTCGTTTGGCGCCTGTGAATTAATCCTTGCCCTATTCCACCTGTCTGATCAATCATTCATGGCTTTCTCACCGAAGTGCGGTCTAACCGGTGCGTTTGGGCAGCGAGGTGTGAAAGTTGCTTTGCAAATCGGAAAAACGGGCGCGCTTACATCATGCACACAATCCTAAATGAACGCATCGAGGGTTATAATATCGTGCAGGTGACTGGGGGGGGGGGGGGGGGTCTTTAAAGTTTTGATTACAGTGAGCATGTGTTTTACTTTATATCGCCTTTTTTTTTTTCTTCAGGGGCTGTCCTAAAATTAGTCCACTCATGGCCATGGGTGGGTGGTGTGTGGGTGTGGGTTGCTGTACTTGATGATTAGTGAGGAAGGCGTCAGTCCTACTTATACAACAGAGCTGATTAATTATGGCTTGATTTTAATACCAATTGAACGTTTATTCCAATAATAAATTATTGGAGACATTGAGGATGCTTTTTTTAAAAAAATTATTTCTTTTTAAGATGCTTATTGGCTGCACGTTTTACTTCTGCTGGTCTACAGTGACACGACACACCCACCAAATATAGAAGCTGTAACAGTCCCAACTTTAAATGTGATCAGGCTTTATTCTCACCCCTAACAGAGGAGACAACCAGCTGGATGTGGGGGTGTGAGTAGAACTTCCACTGCAGGATCAGTGCATGTGGATGAATGAAATACACTTACTATGCACCATATGCAGTGTGTGTGTGTGTGTGTGTGTGTGTGTGTGTGTGTGTGTGTGTGTGAAGCTCACCCTGTCACACTCATTGTATGGATTTAAACAGGAGGGTCTCCCCCCACGCCTTTAGTCTTGCCTCACTGTGAAGTTGTGCCCACAGTTCCACTTTAACAGCAGCACATTTAGAACGGCGTTTCACTTCAAGTTCACGGCTGTCGTCCCTCCTCCCCGCCAAGAAGGTTATTTTCACCTGGCTTGTGGGATTTCCAGCGGAAATGCATCAAAATTACTCAATAGATGCTCACAGAAATGATGGATGCTGTGAAATTCAGGTGTAGATCTGAAATAAAGAGGTGGAAACAGGATTTTTATTTATTTTTTTAATTGTTGCATTGTGAGACCTAGATTTTATTTCCTTTTTTCAATTACTATTTCCTGGGGAATAATATGTGGATCTTAATAAAAGAAAATGTCAGGTATATTTAGAGGTTGGTCTCTATAAGGATGTTCATTTTGGTGAGGAAATCCTCCGTCCTCATGTTTGGATGTCACAGATTCCGTTTCACCTTGTTTTGCCTTTGTAAAGGTGTTCACCATAGAGAATATTGTTATTTTAAATTAACATGAAATGAATATGACTTATATTTCCTATCACATAAATTCGTGACTCACTCTGTGACCCCTCTGAAGATGCACCCCACTCACGACGAGTGTGTTTTGTTGAGCGGTTGTTCACTTGGGATCTTGTATATTTCCAATTTACCATTGAGTTGTTTGAATTTCAGGTAATTATGTTTGCAGCTTGCCCACGCACACTTTGCACAGGGGCTACTTTATTCCTGGTTGTTCAACAAACTGACAAAAAAAAACTCCCCCCCCCCTTCCCTTTACAAGCTGTACTGTATTTCTCCTGAGGCGTTCTCAATGTTCTCCCCGTGTATGTATTAAACATCAGGCATGTCGAACGGTAGGCACGGTCCCGAGCACTTTAAGGCAGAGTCAGCCTTCTGTGTGTGTGTGTGTGTGTGTGTGTGTGTGGGGAGAGGGGGGTGACAGAACAGTCAGATGGCCCCCACAGGGCACAGAACAATTCCTGCTGCTGATGCACTCAAGGCGACAGGACTGGAGCGCCCCACCCATACGCCATCATCCATTCCCACCTTCGTCTCGCTGCGATAAACACACACACACACACACTCTCTCTCTCTCGTGCTCAGTTGCACACCTGCACCTCAACTTCTGTGCTGTGCGTGTGTTTAATCTCCTGCAAACACACATGCATCCAAACCCAGACGTGTGCTTATAGGACAAATATTTATGAGGATCTTATTTGAATCCTTTTACTGCGATTCTCTCCAACACACGAGCTGCACGACTTCTAAAGCAGCTTAATTTAAAGGCTGCTGCCTTAAGTCTACTTGCCTTTAATGTTTTTTTTTTTTCTTATACGGAGTCAGAGAGGTGAAAATGATATAATTTGAAATTGTGATCACGGTTAGCGATGTGTTGCATGATTGCATCATACCAGGAGGTGCTTCTAATATCCTGCCACGGAATAATGTAGGTCAGCCTAACACCACTTTTCATTTTGACTTCAGCACAATGAACATATTTGATAAACATTAACACCGAGGTCAAGCTAAACATTATGAAATGCATTGTAGTAAAATTAGCTTTGTTGAATAGAAATAGATACTGGCATATCTAATACATCTATATAATCTGTTGGCCCCTAGGTAGGAATATCCTTCTCTCCCTTACATTCATATCATCTTACATATGGAGCAAATCTTTTGTTATACTCATAAAAATCACATTATATTCCAAACTTGTTCAGACTGAAAGGGAAGCTGTTTTAAAGTCGGTCTAACTGCATGCAGAAATCAATGGAAATCTGCAAGAGAAGAGCCGACTGGAGTTGTGAAGTGGCTTCAAAAACATAGAAAAACAAGACAAAAAGGGGAGAACCTGCAGGGAAATGATGCAAAGAATCAGGGTTTTGCATACATTGCCAACTAACGATGTACCGATGCCACACCGGCGAGTAAAACTCTGTATGAACGCACATTTGCATGAGCAAAGCAAGACATATGTTGTAGGGTGTAGTGTGCTGTAAAACAGAATGATAGTGTACTCCAAGAGAATATATGTTACTGTAAAGGAACCGTGTGGGAGAAGGCGTTTGATTGAAATGTAAATAGTATCGTGATGTCGTGGTTGGCATGCAGCCCTTTAAAAATGAAGATAGAAGGTAAGTAATCTGGCTCATCGTAGCGCTGGTAACTCTTTTTTTTTTTAATTTCTGAATAATGGCTAATTTTAAGTTGTCCTCCCAAGCACTGAGAGGAGCCAATTAGAAACCTAACATTTTCTCTTTTAAATAATGTGATTCTGCGTATGTAAGTGAGACCTGTTGTGTTTATTAGACACATCGGATGACAGATAAAATAGAACCCAGAGATACGAGTTTAATCCGTTCCATGACTGAGATCGTAAGTCAAACAACATTTCTGCAACTAAAATCCTTTTAATCTGTTTCAGCCTTGTAAAAAAATACCCCAAACCCCTAAATTATAAAAAAAAATTTTTTATCAAACATATTTTTATCAACAATAGACGTGGAGACTTTAACTGTGTACAATTAATTATATACAAGTTAAGCAAACAATGATACAGTATGGAAAGAAACGAAAAAGTCACAAGAACACACGAGCTACGTCTTGACTCCACCAACGAGAACGAGATCCGGTCTGACTGATGTCGTATCCATCCGCCAACACGTAAAGAACGAGATCCGTTCTCACTGATGTTGTATCCATCCGCCAACACGTAAAGAACGAGATCCGGTCTCACTGATGTCGTATCCATCCGCCAACACGTAAAGAACGAGATCCGGTCTCACTGATGTTGTATCCATCCGCCAACACGTGGTAAAGAACGAGATCCGGTCTCACTGATGTTGTATCCATCCGCCAACATGTAAAGAACGAGATCCGGTCTCACTGATGTTGTATCCATCCGCCAACACGTGGTAAAGAACAAATTCCGGTCTCACTGATGTTGTATCCATCCGCCAACACGTGGTAAAGAACAAGTTCCGGTCTCACTGATGTTGTATCCATCCGCCAACACGTGGTAAAGAACAAGTTCCGGTCTCACTGATGTTGTATCCATCCGCCAACACGTGGTAAAGAACGAGATCCGGTCTCACTGATGTTGTATCCATCCGCCAACACGTAAAGAACGAGATCCGGTCTCACTGATGTGGTATCCATCCACCAGTTAGCGGTGTCCTAAATCACAGCTTGTATCTCGACTTTTTCTCGTATGTGGAACAAAAATATGGACCGAACGACGGCTTGAATCTCACATAACTCGTATCTCTGGGTACGACTGTGTTTGGAGTTTATTAAGGGTTATTGTCTGTGCACTTTGGTCATCCATAAACTGTACTTTGCAGTTTGTGCAGCACACGTTGCGGAGAATGTGATGTGTGCTGGGGGTCGCGGGGGTGGGAGGGAGCTGGATTGACCAGTCAGCCAGACAGATGTGTCCTCCCCTGGACTGGGAGTCCGGGGTCTCAGACCGGCCTGCCACCCAGCATTAGCGCCACAAATCCGTGACCGAAGAGCTCAGGGCACCGAAACTCACTGTCTGCATAAAATGCTCTCAATTATTAATGCTGTGTACAGGGCAGTAAGAGGCATTGCACAGGCCAAGGGGGGAGACAAGGAAATGGGCGCTGGAGGAGAGAGAGAGAGAGCAGGAATGAGTCAACAAGGGACGACAAGCAGAAGTGGACTCAATGAATTGGAAGATTAGTTTTGAAATAGTTTTCTTTTGTAAATTCCATGTCGCTTAACGGTGAAGTGAAACTGTTAAGATGAGCTCATATCATCCCACACTCGGGTCTGTTGACACCAGCAGAGGTCAAGAAAGTGATGGTCGGGCGGAATATCGATCCTCTCGACTGCTACTCGAAGAAAACGCGTGATACCAGATAAAAATGAAATATTTCAGGTTTTATATATATATATATATACTGTATATACAGTATGTATTTTTGAATGCAGCTCTCCTAAGGCTATCCGCTTGTACAAAACCACATATATAGTGAAATATTAAACATGAATAAAAGTGTTTTGTGCAGGTGTACGATGAAAGTTTCGACTTTTATCTTACTGATTCTACAGGCCAGTGAAGAGGAAGACGTCTTAGAAGCTCGTCTCCTCTCGTCTCCTCTTTACTGACGTCAGATGCTCGACTCCTGCCCACAAACAGCTGACTATCCCCAAATGTCAGCATCAGTATATCTTTGACTGACTTGATACGAGTTGGTGAATGACTGCGTGTTGAGTAAAGTCAAATGATCCCCATTTTTGCTGCTTATATAATATTTCCCCCTCAGATTGGCTGGTCTGAATTTCACAGAATCCTCCTTTTTAAGTGCAGCAGCTTCCAGCATCCGTCATCTCAGTGTTCACTAAATACATTTCAGGCAAGGTACAGCATTGAAGTACCTTGACATTCGAGTCAGAGCCCTGTAATTCATAAGTATTGATTCATGTCTCAGCAGCATTACGGCCTAATGTCCCTGAACATGACTATATAAAAGGGCTAACACAATAAATAAAGCAGCAAAGAAAAGTCAGTGATTTATACAGACACACTACCCTCAGCCATTAAGTCCAACGTAATACAATCAGAATAGGAGAACACAAATTATATGCTAGTTCTCAACATTGCGGGCTTGTTTTTGTGAAAGTCTTCGCCGTTCTCGGCAGCCGTATCACATGAAGAAGAAATGAGACGAGCTCCTGCCCTGAAGCTTTGTGCATTATCATATCAGCTGCTTCTAGATAGTTTAAAGGAAAAAAAAAAAAAAAAACATTCAAGGTCTTTGCAGCAGGTGGATTCAGAATTTGGAATTATAATCTTCCCAGAAAAAAAAAAAAAAAAGAAAGATTCACTCAACTCTCATATCTGGTAATACTCTGATTTATTAGTACCTGGTGGCGCGCTAGAAAACCTCTTTAATGTATGCCGTTGTGACTTTTGCTTTTTGGGGGATCGTACATTATGGTAATTTTCTCCTGTGTCCTTAACTTTCAAACAACAGGGAAGTGTGTTATCAAATGCGTTTGAGTCACAGAGATAAGCCTCCAAAAACAAAAGTAATCTTTCTTTGAAAAGTGTGGACATGTCCCAGATTTCAGCTGGAATATGAAAACTTATTACCTGTCGCCATATTGACATGATAATCTAATAAAAGCCGGTACATTACGTCTTTTTATGCCGCTGGTTAACGGGTCTTTCATGCAGGACGACCACGAGATGTTATCAGAATCAGATATTCAGCCCTATATTGTAATGTTATAACATGAGAGGAACAAACTAGAGCTGGTGGTATTGATCTGGTTTAAAAGTGCACTGGTGAATTACAGTAAAGTCAGTCCATGAAAATACCGTCAATCCCAGAAGAAGATGTTAAAGTCAAAAAGAGGAGATGCAGATTGAGAAGCACTCTTATCTCCTTCTTCTTGGACCAAATCACATATAAATCTGTAATAACACCACAGCTGTAAGATATTTTTCATTGACTTTCACCTTTTCAGCTCAGTGAATGTAAACTAGATTGACTTCAGTTTTCTGCTGGTGGCTGTTTCTCTCCAGTTTCTCTCCGTGTTAAGCATCTCGACGCCAAAGCCGTTCAGCAGGCCGTCCCGTATTCACGCCTGAGTAGAGGAAATATTTTTTATTTCTCATTCTTAAAGCCTGAATTTGTCATTTCTTCTGGGTGGAAAGAAGTGTTTATACCAACAACGGTTTAATCTGGGCAAACAGAGCGAGTCATCTGGGTCTCATTAGCTCAGACAGGATGCTCTTCTCTTTCCCAATTTTTTTGTTTTGTGCTGTTAGATGGGCATGCTTAAACATAAAAATACCGCCTGCTCTTGCTTAAGGAAGGCAGGGAGGTGTTACGTAACGGCTTTTCACGCTCTGATTTGGGTTTGAGCGTCAAACCGGAGAATCTGTCGCTACAGGTGTGTTCCCCCCCCACCCCCAGGCTTTGATTTACTGCTTCAACTCGGGAAATTTAACATCTTTTTCTGACGAAATATATGCAGCACCAAAAAAAACCGGAGGAAACTGTGAGCATGCGATGCTCATAAACCTCAACCCCAGTTGGCAACAGTCCTAATGGATCAGCACGTCGAGATAATTCGATGTTACCGTCATGTGCAGCAGCTGGATTGCAGCACAATGGTCTGAATGTGGGTCACGAGTAACAAGAAGTGATGCAAAGTGAATTTCCTTTCTCAAAGATGCACCAAAATAAGTTTGTGAACAACTTGATCATTAATTAACTCCTAATCAAATCTGTCATAAATCATTTCTGTAAAGGTTAAACAGCATCATGAGACGCTTCGGCTGACTTTTAACATCTCTTGTTTTTTCTGCACCTTCCTCAACCATCTGTCTGTATTTGCATATTTGCATATTTTTATGTTGTTGTTTTTTTCTTTTCATGATAGAATTGCTGAATGAATTTATATTTATAAACGGCACATCACTCCCTCATAATCTTGTCTTCCTGTTTGAGACAGGACAATAAAAGCACGTCCAGATGAGTGTTTTTCACCTTTGACTTCTGTGCCAATTTATTCATTAACGGGCGTTTTTGTTCCTCGGCTCTGCCTCACAGGACCCGCTTTCACCTGTTTCACCTCCTGAGGTTTGGAATCACACTGGCGCACACTCGCTTGCACGATAGCCTCCACAGAGGATCCCCTCCCGCCCCCCGCCCCCCGCCTTCCATGAATGAGTTGAAGCTGCAGGGACATTTTAAAGCTGGAGGAAGAATGAAGGGTGGAGTTGAGGTTCTCCTGGGACAACTGAAAGGCAGGTCCTGTATTGATTAGTTTAGTAAGAGAATCCTCCGGCTTTTAGTGGTGCTGCTTAATAAGAGTGGCTTGTGGAGAGAGATCACATCAGCTGAGCTCCACTATAGAGGCTGCGTTCGCTTTCAGAGCTGACAGAACCTTCAAAACGTGTCGCCGATCCATTTAGATGAGGGTTTTTGACGCTGTGACATCCCAGTACGTCACCTCTCTTGGAGGTCAGGGCGAATTGTTGAGCAAAATGTAAACTTAATTTCACCCCAAAGCAAATATTGAGCGATCTATCACAGGCGGGGTGATTTTCCCTTATCGAAACCCAAGCATGTCGAGACGAGACGTTTGCTAAACTCGCAGCGGAATCACACACAAATCAATCCCCCACATCTCGCAATGGGTTTTTGCGCTCGTTGCACTGGGATGTCGTGAGATTTTTTTTTTTTTTTTTTTTGCAGCCTCTATTTTTCCCCACGCATCCTGTCTGTCTATCTTATGGTGTCATATCAAGCGGTTACGTTATTTTAGGAGGCAGCAGTTTGAGTTAAGTGAGAAACTGAAATTGCACAACTGGGGTTGAGATTTTTTACCCTGCCTGAAAATGTTAAAATACCTTTATTCAGTCCTTTGCTCCACTGACACCCTGCAGATTACACCTCTACCATCAGATAATGAGGAGCTACAGAAGCATACCATATACACACCATATCAGAGCCTGAAGATACACAACGCCATGACTGCCAATTCTTTATATTGAAAAGATCTATTTTTAATCGGGAAGTCTGTTATCTCCAATCTTATTCCATTTTAATTATTGTACAAAAAAAATCTATTTTTGGCACCATAGTGACATTTTAACACATGGATTATTGAATTTGAAGACTGTTACCAACTTTGAAGACTTTGGAATGCGTGATTTTGTGTGTGTGTGTGTGTGTGTGTGTGTGTGTGTGTGTGTGTGTGTGTGTGTGTGTGTGTGTGTGTGTGTGTGTGTGTGTGTGTGTGTGTGTGTGTGTGTGTGTGCAACACTCAGAGAACAGTTGAGACTATTTTGGTCTGTTTTTGATGATTTAATTTTATTATTTATGTATTCACCTCCACATGAAAGTGAGCTGAGGTCCCAAGTGGTCTCTGTCTTTTTCTTTCTCACACTTTTTCCTTTATACACACACACACACACACTCACACACACACTCGCACACACACCTGTATTTATTCAGCTATTTGCTACCATCTTTTTTTTTTGATAAATACCCGTCACTACTTTCAGTACATTCTTACCACAGCGGAGGAAGTGATGATTTCAATGGACTTTGTTGGTCTGTTTGTGTTTGTTTGTTAGTTAGTAAAGTGTAAAGTTTAAATTCCAAAAGGATTCTTTTGAAATTTTGCAGAAGTTGTGCCCTAGAGATGAAGAACTTTCCTTCTTATGCAGATCAGGATCAAGAAACTTTAATATTCTGCATTTTACATTTGTATTTCTGATTGGGGGCAATAATTGAGTTTGTTGATGGTATATTAATATTTTTACATTTAAATTCTGAAAGTACATGTACAGGAGTGTATGCTATGATAAAAGATTTGGTCAACCACATATCCATCCAAGTTTAACAACTAAAAACTGTCACAAACCTAAATACGTTTCGTATTTTATATTCAAAGTAGCCGCTGTTCATTTTGACAGCTTGACCCATTCTTTAAATCATCATGTACCGTAAAAGGAAAAGACCATCCATCATTGCTTTCAGACATTCAATCTGAAAAATTACAAAACTTTTGGCTAATTTATTTTGATTAAATGACTTTTTAAAAAAAATATTATATTCAGATTTAGATGTGCTCACTTGACTTTGCAGGGCGGGCTGGAATACGACCGATTATGCAAATACACATGCAAATCATAAAGCTTTTCCTCCAACCTCCTCCTGTCAGAACTGATGCATTGACTTCTAATGTAACGACAAATGAGCGTGCACGCGTACGTGCGCGCCTCAGTGTTGATGCACTCACTCTCTCTTGTTTAACGAAAGCGCCCGCTGTGTTTGTCCCCTTCCTTCACCCGTCTGATCGATAGCAAGCTGTGTCTGTTGTGGAATCTGTGTCTAATTAACCGATCCGGGCTCTAAACCCGATGAGCAGAAACTCCTGCACTGCATTAACCTGACCGACACTGTCACATCTCACCGCCGTCAAAACGTGCAGAGACAGCAGGTCAAACATTGGGTTGGATCACCGCTGATGCAATTACTCTGACATACTGCGTGTCAATGCCTATTAAAATATGAACGTCATGTGATTTGTTCATTTTTAATCGAAACCAAGATACTTTCTAACGTGTTAACACGCTATTTTGACATTTGTCACCCAGACAAATATAATAATGACAACATTTTGTGAAAGGCAATTTCCATTAAACCCGTTTCAGTGCAGCAGCAGGCATTTCTTTTTGGATTATTTTCCAGTTTTTTACACTATGTCAGAGGCTATGAGTAGTAATAGATGAGCAGGAAAAGTAAGTGAGTGGTAGCGATGCCTGAGTGGAGGTGTAAAGTAAGTGGCCTTGGATGAGAAGCGAATAGAAAAGGCTGCATGAGTCATTCTGAGTGGATCCTGCAAAACTCCATTGAGAAGCAGCCTACGGAGTTTTCTCTCCATCCGTCCTGTCTCCTCTCCATCTGTGTAGGACAGTTCATGGTGGGGGGGCGAAAGGAGCATGATGGCTGAACATGCAGGCAGGTTAACATTTCTGAATTCACCAGGGGTAATGGTTTTTTCCATAAGCTTGCTATTGTTGAAGCCTGACCTGGCTTTTAAAGTGTGAATCAAATCAATGGCTTCCTCGTCTGGAGCTGGGGAGGAACCAGGGTGTGTGTGGGGGGGGGGGGGGGGCAGCCTCTCTCTGTCTGCGCTGCCACGATAACACTGCTCAATGGCTACTAACCACCTTTCAAATGGAAATGGAATATCCAGTATAAATTAGACACAGTCATCTGGACTGGTGCTCGGTACTGGGAGCTGAATGCCTGATGGTAGCATGACGGTTGGGAGGGTGTGCCCCCCCACATTTTGCTTTAACGTGCCAGAAAGGGGCTTTTTTTTTTTTTTTTTTTGTAGGGAAAACGAGACGATTGGCTTGAACTTTAATTCGGGGGGAATTTGCTCACACGTTCTCACTTAAACAGAAGCTGCGTTGTACACTTTTGAGGCGTTTAAAATGGGATGCAAGCTTGCAAGTGCAAGAGAGTGACTCACCCAAAAACCACAGGGGACTGTGAAACAGAAGGTATGAGAGCTAAACTGCATAGATATAGAAACTAAGTTCCGTCTGTGACCTCCGTTTGTACGTCAACAGACACCTACTGAGAATGAAAGGACGAAGAAACGCCGAACATCTCCTGCTTATTTACCTTTTTTTTATTACGCCTTTTATCTACAAGGTCTAAAAATTGTTTTACACCTGAATTTCCCTTTTGGTCATCAACAAATATGCATCTCAGGCAATCTCCTTTGTTTGTAATTGTCTTTCTATATCCTTTCACAGCTATAAAAACATGGAGACAGCAGACTGACTAGACCAGGCGCCGGCTGTCGGCCAGATGGCTGGACATTAAAATATTTCCATTTGTCACGTCTTTGTGACTTTTTAGATCATGAGCTTTTAAACTAATGCTGTATGTTTTAATTGAATGACGGTTTCTAGGTATTTTACATCATTGTTACACAACAACAACATTCTTTACATTTTTAACGCATGTGTTTACAGTCATCAGAACAACCCTTATCTGATGCTCCCATTTTTTGCAGCAAGAGCTTCCCTCTTCCTCTCTAGTACAAAATGTACAATAATTTCTGGTTATTTTTAATTATTTTATTATAGTCCTTGCGTATAACATGGTACTCAGGTGTTTTGTAGGTTTACAGCACAATCTCAACTTTCTGCAAAATGAGGCTCACATTGTCTGAGACATTTTCAAATATCTTGTGAAACTGCATCATAAGTCATTTCGGTGAATAATTTTGGTGTTTAGCAAAGTCTTAAATTGACAGAATAGTTCAATAATTTAGTTGATAAATAGATTAAAAGTTTGAACTGGAAATGTTATGTTGTTTTGTTAGTAGAAATGTTAAGTAAATGGGATGTGTAAGGATTTTATGAAGCTTTGTGGTAGAAATGGGGAAATTTATCTTATTTTTAAAAAACACCACAGTGTGATTTATATATGAACTATCATATTTAATAGTGATACATTTATTGAATGAAAGTTCTCATTTTCCTCGTCCACATTCCCCCACATGCAGCAGCTCACACCTGAGGCCCTGAATGCGTCTCTTGACCCATCCACCCTCAAAAAGAATCACATAAATACATTAAACTTTATGAAAGACAATGTTTTGTCTGGTCAGAATGATATCATGAAATAGTCAGCATCAAATCACGCGCATCCAACTATACCGATTGAAGTAGAGCACACTTTTTACACGAGGGATTGAGTTCATGTTGAAAGCAGTCGATGGTGGTGATTCAGACGTCTGGGTCGGATGCCTCCTGGATGCTTTTCCTACAGAGGGTTTCCAGAAACATCCGACTGGGACCAGGAGAAAACCCAAAACTGATTGTAGGGATTATATTTCCAACATAGTCTGGGAAAGTATACGGATCCCCAGGAGGTGCTGGGAAATGTTGCTGCAGAGAGGTACATCTACAACACCCTGGTTAGCCTGCTGCCGCCTCAAACCAGGATGGATGATGGATGGATGGATGGATGGATGGATGATTCAAGTATTTCAAATGCCTGAAAACTGCCTGAAAACTATTGGGTGATGGATGGGTCCGTCATAACTTTCCTACTATTGGATGGTCCATTTCACAGAAGGAAAAAAAGACTGACACAAGAATCCACCGTTAACTCAGGTCAATACTGCTGTGTATGACATAATACTATTTATATTAAATATCTCTGGAATGTATTTTTAATCATCCTAAATGAACTATTATGCAGTTGTAATGATGGATCTCCAGCCTTGAACTGTTGTGTCCTTTTTGCGAGATGCTGAAATATTAATCAATAACCATAAATCTGACACTGAATGTCCTGTTATTACCTCCGCTGAGGAGGTTATGTTTTCACTCACGCCCGTTATCTTGTTGGTTTGTCAGCAGGATTTTTACAAAAAAAAAAAAAAAACCCCAAAAAACTGCTGAGCACATTTCCATGAAATGTGGTGGGAGGATGGGTCTGCCATCAATTTTTTTGTTGTTGTTTTTTTTTCCTTCACATTTTCTTTGTGATGAAAGTTTGAGTCTGTGCAATTTGGGGCGAATCCCAGAAAACAATCTGGATCCACCAAATGTTCAAACCTTTAATGATAGCAACAAAACCAGGAGCACAATTTTTTTTGGGTAGAGCTTGATTGCACTGTTTATACGGTTTTTCAAGTTTAAAAATGTCGTTGTTGCCAATGCGCTGGTAATCTTTTAGACCAATCAGAATCTGTGTTCATTATTTTGTCAACCAATCAGCTTCTGTGTTTAATTGCATTTGCTCCAAGGCCAGTTTTGATCTCTTCCCATATGGTGGTCGTATTGATGTATCGCCAGAACAACCTGAGGTGCACAATATAGCATCTACACATATATATTACTACATACATTAAATGCAACTTCCCAGTTTCCCCCCTCCTTCCCTTCGTATAATACTTGCAAACACAAAAAAAAAAAAAAAAAAACCTGAGATGGGAGGGGGTGTGGATTCATTCTGTAAATCGCCGACATTGAAAGCGAAGGCTGTGATCAGATTGCGTCTCGGCTCAGTCCTGTAAAAAAAAAAAAAAAAAAAACCCCGGGGAAAAGTTTGAAATAATTACACATAGATTCTGTCTGCCTGTAAGATTTAAGTGGAAGGAAGTGTGTGGGGGTGTGTGTGGGTGTGTGTGTGGGCATGTGTGTGTGTGTAAAATGAGACAGCTGAGTTTTGTCTGTGTTGTTATGTAGGATGGGTGTGTCTGCTGCCTGCCTGCCTGCACATACAGTGTGGGTGTCTGTGTGAGACTTACAGACTGTGAAGCTAATGAAAAGATCCATCGGGCAGGTGCAGTGGTAAATGGTTTCACCGAAAATGTCGACACGCGTATGTAACCGCTCCGATCGGCTCCCTGGAGTTGTCCTCTGGGGAAATAAAGGCAGCAGCAGCAGCAGAGATAGGCCGCCATCGACACAGAGTTATGTGTTCGCCATGCACGCACATGTTTCCATTCGTTTAGAGCGAAGGCTTGTTGTGCGCGAGATGCGCAGATCTAGAAAACATCTCATAATATCGTATTCTCCGGTGTAAAGGTTACAGTTTCACTTGATTTTAAATGCCGTCACCTGTCTGCAAAGGTTAAGACTTGTCTTTATGTGTGTAATTATCACTGATTGCATGTACAGCATGTGCACAGTGTATGTACACTTTTCTGTGTGTGTGTGTGATTGTATTGTGTTTGATCGGGACCTCCTAGGACTCCATACGGTGTCAGGGTGATAAATGTGCACAGGGGGGGCAACACTCAGCAGCTGTTTGTTGGCTCCCAGCTGCACACACTGATCCAAGGTCCACGGCTAGGTGGCTATCAGCCTGCAAACCCATGCATTACCCGTGCATTGTGTGATATACTATGTATTTACTGTAGATATGCAATATCTGACTTCAAACATTATGCTTCATGTTCCGACCACAGGAGCAAAGCTTGCCCCCCCCCCCCCCCCCAGGTGCAGACAGGTTGACTTTAGCTCATTTTCAGTTTCGCTGGGTATTTCAAAAGGTTTGTTTTTTAACTTTGCAACCATTTATGGAGGAAGGGAGGATTTACTGGAGCACAGTTGGCTTAGAGAGAAGATGAGGAAACTAATACCCCCCCCTCCCTTCTTCTCCTCCTGCTCTCTGATCCTCACCTCCTGCCTCCTATCTGTTTGATTGCCATGTTTATGACAGCTCCTCTCCCCCCCCCCTTTTTTTTTCTTTTCCCTACTATCTCTTCTTGCTTCTCCCCTCCCATTGTACGGCGTGGCATGTCAGCAGTTCAACGTATGTTTGGAAGTCTTCACACACACACACACACACACACACACACACACACACACACACACACGTGTGCGTGCATTCAGATGCATACACACCATTATACTGTAGAGGTAACGTGAGTGCACCAACATCCGCGATGAATAATTGAGTTATCTGGGCTCCGTGCAGAAATAGCAATATCCCCAACACAAGTGTGAAAACATCGCTTGGAACTGCCGCTACCTTGTGGGTCTACCAGCATGTGTGTGTGTGTGTGTGTGTGTGTGTGTGTTTCTGTTTGCACTCATGCTCGCTTGACTTTTCTGTTTTCTGTTTTATTTGAACATTTATCTGTGAAGTCATCAGACGGTGCACTGAGTAAATGGATCTAATCTACTGAAAACCCAACATGGCCTCGGCGTTAACTTTCATTTATTTTGGGGGAGATTTAATTAGTAGATTTCGTTTTGTTGGCTTATTGAGAAAATTTGAAGAATTTAATTCATGCTAGGTTTAACTGGATGTTTCTTTATATAAATATATACAGACAACTAGTCATCAGCTGTGTGATTGTTATATCTAGGAGTACATTTGATGAAGTAACAATCACGTCTACAGCCATCTATCAGAGAAGCAGAGCTTTGAATTGTGTTTACTCGCTCGGTGTTCTGGTGGAATAAAACGGACTCTGTCAGATATTTCATTGTAGATGATAAATGATGGAACATGAGAGCAACAGATGGAACGGTGATGATAAAGTTGTAACTCAGCGTGGACTGTGCACCACACCAAAACACAAGCAGATTTCTTTTAAATTTTAAAATATTATGACAAAAAAACATTCTCATATGAAGTGAAGTTTAATTTAAATATGACTAATCTCAAGTGCATAATGGCATTAAGTTTATTTTGTGCACGGACCATGCATGGTGGAGACTGCACAACCATATTCCATCATCTGCCTCTCTTTTTATTATATTTATGTGCAAAATGTTCATGTAAAATTATATGAAAATATTAATTGCAGCAATATTAATTGACTCTTGTTATGTAGTACTTATCAAATGTGGTACAAAGTGCTTTAGAGTAGAAAGTGAACAATCTTCCAATCCAAAAAAATAAAAAAATGCATAGTAACATAAAAATTATGAATGTATATTTGTGTCCTTTCATGTAAAGTTATATTTTACTGTTTATTTCAGTAACTCTGCAATGCTTTTTCACTGTTAAATAATTTATAATCAATTCTCAATGCTATATGAAGGCTCTTAGACCCTGTTTTACGTCAGTGCTGCCTCCTCAGGAGGTTTAATTGCCTACTCAAACATTTCTAACCAGTGTCATCGAGACTAAGTATTCTCTCTGTCTCAGTGAAGCCCGACCTGATGGAAATGAGCCGCGAGGCCCGGCGTACACCCTCCATGAGACCTCTGAGGCGATCGTGACACAACAAAAGCTGAGGGAGCAAACTGACAAATAAGTCTGACAGGCAAACCTTCAGAGCAGCTCCTCGGTTTGACAGCTCCTCCGGCGGAGGAGGCGCGAACCGACGCCCTTTACAGCAAAAAAAAAAAAAAAAAAAAAATGCACACATGGTAGCAAGAAATAAATGAACCCATTGTCACACACCAGATGTGAAGCAGACCGATGTCACTGTGTGGTATCAATGTAAAGTCAGGATCCTGGGTGTCCGCAGTGGTCGCCTGGTAGTCGTGTTTGAAGTGCAGCAATGTGGGCTTGGGAGGGGGGGTAGAAGCAACCAGCTTTTAGATCTAATAGCTCGGAGCTGTGTCATGGGGAGACGGCAGCAGATTAAACGGCAATCCGACTAATCCAGCCCGCACCCTTCCCCCCCTTCGTGCACACAGGCGCATCCGTGATGGCGAGGAGGAGGCGCCGCCGCATCCTTTTCCTAGGTGGGGATGTTAAAGAGGATCTGGACTGTACGTGTGACCAGCCTGTCGCCTTAACAAGTCACATACCTGGAAAGAGGACGAAGTATGAGACGGAGGTCGAAGCAGGGGGTGGGGGGGGGGTTGGATCTGGGCAGGATGGACGGCTTGAGAAGGATTTGGGGTGTGATGGTGACGTTATGTCGACAGATAAAAGTGGGTTTCTGTCATCATCGTGCCGTTTATGGAAGTGTTAAAGCATATTTCTGACACTGATGTTTAAAGCGCAGCATGTGTGACTTGGGTTGATCAACAGTGTGCAGGTTTAGAATATGAAATGAGCTTCTAGCCCCTGGTCTTTACTCCCTTTGTGTTTTTTGACAATGTTAAGAGTCTTAAACGTGGGGGATGATCATTAATCTGTTGCAGACAAGCGAGTCAGAGCAGGGAATATTAAAACATATAGGAGAGAAGTCTCCCTGGAACATTTGAAACCCTGTTTGGATGTTTCACTACATTGTAGCTGAGAGTCTTGAGATGTTCGCGCTTCTTGCTTTTTCTGTGTCGGTCTCACTAATTTTTTTTTGTTCTGGTGTTTCCTGTGCTGCTCCTCTCTTTTTCTTTCTAGTTTTCTGAAGTTCTCCCCCCAACTTCTTCCTCTCTAGTCTGCCTAACTCTCTCTCTCTCTCTTTCTCTCTGCTTCTCCTCTTTTTGGTCCTAGCTGGGAGACTGGGAGGGTTCCTCCAAATTGGCACACAGATGAATAATGCATCTGAAGCAAAAGCAGAAGAGCTTGGGTTGGATATATCTGTCTGTCAGTCTCTTCCTCTGTATTACAGTTATGTAGGGCTAGGCTGATACTTCAGAGGAGAGAAAAAGAGGGTTTGGCGCTCATTTCCCAGCTTGCTTTGCTTCTCCCTCCATCATTAACCCTCATTTTCAGTAAATGTGTGCATCGTTGGTCACGGAGCACCGTGGGTGTCCTGTCGCTTGAGCGTCCGATGACTGATAAACGCTTTGAAAGATCCTCTGATTTGGGGGAATTTTTCGACAAAGCAACTAGTTTTTTTTTTTTTTTTTAAGACACATAATGCATATGAGGGATTTTGATGTCATGAGTGTGTGTGTGTGTGTGTGTGTTCCTCGCTATTCCACCAAAATGTAGTGTTAAAAAAACGCAAACTGCACTCGCGAGCATAAACACACAGTAGCACCATCATTAAAGTAATGAGCAGGAAGTTAGCACTGAATTCTACCATAAACAGAGATAGAGAGAAAGAGAGGGAGGAGAGAGAGATCCCCAATCCCATAAGGATAAATCTTAAATCCTGAATGTTGCTTCTGACTCATTCTGGTTAATTAAGTCGAGTCAAGTGAGAGGAAAATGGGGTCTTGCCTTGCCGGAGTCTGTAGGATCAGCACTATACTGTACGAAGCCTCTCCCTGGAACTGTCCTGTGTGCACTCGGAAAGCAGAGAGAGAACGAACTGTATCTCTCGTCCCACCAGTTTTATTATCTTGACCCTGGCAGCCTCCTTAAACATGGAAAAACTCTCACACTCACCCCCCCCCCCCCATCAGGTTTTATTTTTACATACACACCAGGATTAACGCAGTGGGTTTTTTGTGCATGTATACTAGCACAGATTTGTTTTATTACACCTTATAATTTAGCCCCCCCCCCACCCTCCCCTTTTCATTTTTTAGATAGATGTTAGTTTGCTTTGCACATCCTGCACCCCAGCCGTTAAAAAAAAAACCAAAACACACCGCTGCGAATCTCAGAGACACACACAAAGAAAATCTGTCGAGCAACCTTTTGGGATTTTTCTTTTGTTGTTTCGTGGTGGAAAGATTTCACCGAGCAACACAGGATGAGGCAAACGAGTGAAATGTCAAAATCCTGTGTAACTCTAAAAATAATACAATGCAAGGGTTGCCATTTGAGGGGATCAGAGGCAAAAGACTTGGGTGTGGAACACATTAAACAAACAGCGCTTCATACCCAACAGGAACAGGAACGGAGCTGCCAGCTGTCCTCTGTTGAGAATAGACCAGAGTGGATTTTGTAAATGTTTATGTGTTTAACATTTTAAGATTATTTAACATTTTTTTCTCCTCTTCATCGTGCCAGAATTTGGCAACTATCTCTGCATCTGCAAAAGTAGCAATGAAATCACATTGCTGGTCCAATATAAAGTCATGTAAATATATAAAAGTAAAATATAAAGACTTTATTATACTTAAATATACCTACATGTGCGTGTATATTCTTTAAACAGATGGAAATCTTTGTGACCGGTGTGTGACCTCGTGGACAGAACAGATGTAGAGATTCCTACAAAAGCAGGCAGAAAAACACTTTTCATTCACTATGAATGGAGAAATAGAATAAATTCAGTGTTATGTACAATGAACATCAAGGACTATTTAAGAAAGACTTAAATGGTTTAAAAAAAAAAAAAAAACAGTTTCCACTGCAGCTATAGAAGAAAATCGCACTGATCAAACATAACATTTTCTCAATCCTTTAAAAGAGATCGGCTACAGTAGCAAACAGGATTATATAAACCACAAGGTCATGGAAATAAAGGAAGGTGTCAACTGGTGCAGCGGGCTGGTTCATTTAGGTGTTTGTGTGTGTGTGTGTGTGTGTGTGTGTGTGTGTGTGTGGGGTGATCTGAACAAGATATATCTATGTGACCTGGTTTGCACTGTGTGAATATGATGACGTGTGAATTTGGATCAGCCCCACCCTCAGTCGGAACGGCGGAGCGGAGCGGAGCGGGGCTGAGTCACCCATCAGGACAGCAAAGACGATAAAGCTCTGCTGAAATCAAATAAATGCACAAATAATTAACCTGAACGAAATATTTTCTGCATCCTTCTGGGGTTTGGCCAACCCTAAAAATGAATAGAAGAGGGGAAACCCTGCAGCAGCGAAAAACTTCAATAATCAATCGATCAATCAATCGAAGCTCTGGTTTTGAAATAGCTCTCTCTTTGCTGATATTGTCATGTATAAAGAAAAAGATGCTTCCAAAATCTTCAAGCAGACTCGGTTGTTTTGTGGTATTAAGATGCTTGTTGACGTGTGGCTCAGCGGCGTGTGATTTGACCTCCTGTAACAGGTCACTTTGGGATGGCTCCTAAATTGCAAACTGAATTTTCTATTGCAGGTACAAGCTCTTAGTCCTCAGCTGGTGTGTGTGTGTGTGTGTGTGTGTGTGTGTGTGTGTGTGTGTGTGTATGTGTGTGTGTGTGTGTGTGTGTGAGGCTTAGAGAGGCATTACTGCTGATAGCAAAAAAATGTCACTACTGCCTCCCTCCCTCCCTCCCTCCCTTCTATTTCCTCCTCTGTCTCCCCCATCACTCCATGTTGTTATGCACACTGCAGTGACGTCCCGCGGGGCTGGAGATTGCCATGGACATGATGTGATTTTTCTTCTCCTCTCAGATGTAATGCGCTGTAGTCTGGGCCTCTGATGAACTTGCCTCGCTACGTTTTGAAGACAAGTCGTCCTCCCCTGCTCCTCTCCTCCGTTCTATTATCACCGTTTATTCCTGTCCATCCTAGATTATGTCTGTCTGATCTTCGGATAAAGTGATTGATTGATTTAGAGAGGAGCTTAGGACAGTGTTCATGAGGTGATTGGTGGAAATGTACCTGATGAAGCCTCAATCTGATGTCTTTGTTGTGGAAAGTCTATAAAGTGTTTTTAGTTCATCCATTCATCCTAGGGTTTGTCTCCTCAGCACCAGTCATCATGTCTTGGGGTTTTTCTCCATTGTTGCCCTTGATAATAATCACTTAGCTGGATTCGTCCTAATGTGATGACAGACTGAAAGCTGCACATGATGGGAATCAGCCTTGTGAGTCTCCGGCTACATTTAAGAAAATTGCAGGGATGCTGGATTTGTTTGTCAGATGTGTGGATGGAAAAGAGACATTTTGTGAAGCCTTTACGTGATCAGTGTGGGCGGCTGTGGATGGGATGTACAGTATGAGGTCCTTCTGGTCATGTTCTGACAGTGTGAAGGTATATATGTGTGTGTAGCCGTGCTGATTGGCGGATTCGGGCCCCACGTGTGTAAACAGGACTGCAACTAATGATGTTTTTATCACAAACTAACTTGGTGATGACTCGTTTCATGACTCGATTAATTTTTTTGGGATCTGTAGACACTTAATAAGAAAAGCTTTTCAGATATCGTCGTGGCCTCAAATGACGTCTTCACGATGTTTGTCCAACAAGAATGGAAAATTCAAGATTTAAATACAGATAAATGTCGGATTATATCAATAATTGGTTCCAGGAGACGCGACGTGAGTTGAATTAAATCGTCTCCTATTCTGTACTGAACTTTACTTATGAATGCATTTTTATAATATTTTGTTAATACAAATCTATTTTGAGCTTACAAACATATGTTGTCTTGAAGAAAATCTCGTCTTCAGCCATTTCTTCCTCATTGCGGGTCACGGGGGTTGCTACTGGATTATATTATGATACTGTATGTCTTTAATTCTGATTTATTGTTCAGTAACATGACATTATGTGCTTTTAATGGTTGACTAGTAATTTTACGATTCGGTATTTATGGCAGACAGACGTCAAGTGGAGTAAAATTGATGTAAACTTGATCTTTATCTTTTTCTGTGTTTTTGTTGAAAACCGAATTGTAATTGAGAACGATGTAACTCCGAACGACATGAGCCGAAGGTTTACCTGTATTTGCTTAAACTATAAAGAAAACAATGAAATATTTTATAATTAGCTTGACATACAGTTTCAACTATACTTATATTGTTCTGTTTTTTGCCCAACGAAAAGGCAACCCAGTGTGCAAAGGATATTACTCAACAGTTTCCACTTGTGTTTGTTTTATTTCCCTTTGTCAAGGCAACAGAAGCAGTAGTTCATGTAGGGAAACAGCAGCAGATGTAAGTAATAAACCTGAAGGTTTGAGAAATGCAACATTTCACTTATATGAAAAACATCACAATAATAGCAATAAGCAATAATGATATTAAACATAGCAACTCATATTTCATCATAAAATCATCAATGAACCTCTATGTAGAATGCAAGAAACATAAGCATTGATTATATTCAAATATATCAGAATAATAAATATCAATTCTAATTTAACCAATAAATCGCTTATACAAAATCTAAATATAAAATGTAATTCATCAAGTCAATATAAATGGTGTATGTAGTCCTTCAACCTTAGAAACTACAGCTCCCATGATGCCCGGCAGCCAACCAGGAAGTACAGCACACAATTCAAACCCAACAAAGAGTTCAGTGAATCCACTTCCTTATAACAGGTCTCAGTGGTCACATGACTCACAGCACACCTCTCTCTTAAAGAGACAGTACGATGCATCGACAGACTGTGGAGTTGAAGTTTCTGTCCACAATAATCACAAAAACACGGGAGTTTCATCCGGAGTTTTTCTCAGGCTGAAAGTCTTTCCAATTAAATTAAGCATTTTCATTGAGGTCCATGAGGTCCGTGTGTGAGTAAATGGGGCATTGCATCAAAAAAAAAAAAAGAAAATTTGCTGACTTTCAAAATATTGTTTTCAATGCAAGAAATGTTAATCCAGGTGGAGTTTGACAGTGTTCAAATCTTTTTAAGATATGCATAGACATTAAAATGTTCTGTTTACATTTTTGGGTACGTTTGAAATTTGGTGAGTCGATCTAAATGCTAAAGGCAGCAGGTTTGGTGCAGGTTGGAGTGGAGATCATTTCAAGAGGCTGCAAAATAATAGAAATGGAATTTTAGCTCACCTGTATCTTGGTTCTGATTAAGGTCCGTCTCCATCAGTATGAATTTAATTTTTCCAGTAGCATTGTTACACTACAGTTTCCCTTTCCTTATTGTCCAGAATATAGAGTAATACTAACATACCTACAAGCTAATATCAGTCGATTTATTTGTACATGATGCTGAGGAAACCTGTCGACACCGTCACCCCTTTTTAATAGAATTATAATTGTCAGCAGACGGATGGATGGATGTTTTTTATGATGGACGCTGAGATACTTCGGAAAGATGAAGTCTTATGTCCACTTGTATTTTTTATTTTATTTTACTTTGATATTCTCCAGTTCCTCTAACTGAGAGATGTGTAAAGTTTTGTTATAAACCTGGAAGCAGGTTCACACAGGAACTGTTCACACTCTTGTGAGTGTGAACAGTTCTAGTCACTGTTGGTATTACAGGTTGTCTATAAAGTTGACGTGCACTAATGACAATTCACAGCTTGCTGAATGATTCAAACACGTCACTCAATCCTAATTCAGTTATAACAAGTATATTTTTACTCCTTCAATTCCCTGGTGTAACCTCATCCTTTACTTCCATATGCTTCATGGTGGTGTCAAACCCGCTCACATGATATGGGATAATTCTCGTTCGGGCAGCTTGTCAATCACACATCAGAGTAATTGTGCTTGCAGATTGATATAAGAAAGTCTGCCAGTACACAAGAATGAGAACAGCTGCTGCACAGATTTCTTTAATTTTAAATGACTGTGGGGAATCACATGAGAAATGCTGAGGTTAACCTTAATATACTTTATATACACTCAGCCTCCCAAAAGCAGCTCGGTTTGCGCTTTGTGCAGCATTTGGTTCTGTTGTTATTGAAGTAATTTCTATTCAGACATTCTGCTCCTTCAAGTTAAAGTGGAAACCAAAACCAGCATCTCTCGTCTCCTGAAAGCATTGGAAATTCACAGCCACTCATGATGTAATTTGTAATATTACTGTAAATGCAAATGCCATTCCTCAAAACGTAACCGAAATAAGGTTATGCTTATTTTTAAACCCATCAAAAATGTCCCAGTTTTTTTTAAAAAAAGCGCTGCGATAGAAGAGACCCCGATAAGATGCAGTGTATTCTTAGTCTGGTGTACTGTTCAGAGAACCTCTGAGTAATTACTCATTTAAATATCCAATTAAACAGATGACACAGTAAAGCAGCGCAATATGGATTATTTTGCTCCAGAAAAACAACATTATGTTATTAATGTCTGTTGAGTTTTGGGACTACAGGTATTTTTTTTTTTTTTACTAAACAGACATTTGATTTGTTTTGACAGAAGTAGTAAAGATTTCTGCAAAGACACTCAAAGATAAAACAAGACAAAGAGCTGGAAGCTGCACCTATGAAAACCTTTGACTGTTTCATAACAGTTTCAGCTCACATAAACTGCTGCTGCCGTTTTTTTTTATTCTCAAGTATTCATCTTCATCCACGTTCTGCATAAGTTGGGAGTAGAAGCTGCAATTTTTGTTACGCAGTGATTGCTGATTAAGAGTCGGTTTGTTTGCACTGAAAATAACTGTGTAATCAAACGGGTGCAGATAGATTTGCAACATTAAACAAAAAAAAAAAGTCCTTTTCTGCTGCTATGCATACGTTTTGATCCGCGCTGCATGATCTCATAGACACAAAAGGAAACCTTCCACCCTGTGGTTGTGCTGCTGCACTGCTGCATCCTGTTTCCTACTCCGCTCTGCCACCTCTGGTACTTGCATCCGCCCCTCGACGCATCTTCACAGCTCCCAGTTTGACCTCATTATCACCAACATTAACATCTTTTTTTTTTCTGTACAACCCTACATCCCCAAAACGTCACCGACGTATTTTTATTAGTCGCCCTCCGGTGCTGCCGCCGCCTCTGTCATCATTCTCAATATGCTGCTGCCATCATTAACATAATTTTGGTAATAAACGTTGGGAATGGAGGTAGGGCGATGGAGACGACATTCTCGCATCCTAACTGTGTGTGTGTGTGTGTGTGTGTGTGTGTGTGTGTGTGTGTGTGTGTGTGTGTGTGTGTGTGTGTGTGTGTGTGTGTGTGTGAGACTGAGCGTGCTGCAGGAGGAGAGTCTTTTTTTTCACCACTTGTGAGCTTCACACACTGCTAAGTACGAGACATGTGCTCCCATCCTGGGTTTGTGTTCACTAGTGGATCAGAATCGCACCCCTCATGCTTTCTCCCTCTGAATATTTCAGAAGGGTGGGTGGGTGGGGGGGCTGACAAAATACAGGCAGAAGCAGCCCGCTGATGACCTCCTTCTCATCGCCTCGTTTTTCTCTCTCTCTCTTTCCCGCCCCACCCTTTACCCAAACGCACATTCTCCCAGGCTTCCCCGCTATTTCTCTCAGTCTTCATCTTCGTCGTCTCTTCTCTCTCTCTTCTTCTCTCTTGCCTCCCCCCCCCCGCCCCCCCCCAACTGTTTATCGCACCCTCTTTTCCTCTCTCCTCGTTCCCTTTTCTCTGTCACATCCCGGAAATCTTGCATCTTTTTCTCCCACCTGCCTGTCTGTCCCCCTTTTCATCCCACTCGTTCGCTCCTGTGTCTCATCGCCCCACCATCTCACCCTTCCCTTTCATTCACTCGCTCCTTCTCTCTCTCCGTGGTGTTATGCTCTGCCTGCCTGCCTGCCTGTCGATCTGTTCCATAAAAAAGGGGCTGTCTGAGGCCTCTGCTCTGCTAATTCATTCGCTGTGCATCGCCTCAGATATCTGCAGGGTCAGGCAGACAGACAGAAAGGGAGAGAGAGGGAGAGATGGAGAGAGGGAGAGAGGGGAGATCATGCAGGAGAGGGACCAAGAAAAGAGGACATGCAAAAAAAACAAAAAAAAAAAAGATAGTTTTATCTACAAGAAACAGAAAGCCAGCACCAGATCCTGTGGTGGTGTGTTCCACACAGTCTCTCACTTTCTCACACACGATATGTACAATAGCTCGCCGTGACCTCCTTCTTGCTTAGTCATTTGGATCCCTGATGTTTGCTTCTTTCTGTAATCCAATACTTAAAACCACATTGCTGCCATTGTCTCTATTTATGAAGGCATGCATTGCATGTGTTGTGTCTTCAGTTTATATGTGGAGCAGTGAATGCAAGTATTGATAACTGCCACTAATTTCAATTGCATTTAGCAAATCGGTCCCCCGATTGTGAACACAGTCGTACGTCAGGCTGAATGGTGACCTGAGGTCAGGCTTAAAAATCTGCAATCTTGTGGATGATTTATATTGAAGGTGATTTGAGTTATGGTCAAAATGCTGTTTAATAATGAAAGACAATGTCAGACATTGTGTTGCTAGCATTAACCTAACAAATTAACCACAGTTATGTCAGGATAGGTGGATATCTTCACAGTAAATGTAGTTTTTTGTACTCTATCTTCCCCACATATGCACAATGTATCTAAGTCCATTAAATCAATACCATTTGTGGTTATGTTTATTTATTGCTTTCATTTTACATCTTGTGACCCTACAGTATCTGTCCGTTGAAGGTTATTACAACCAAACGGCACTAAAGATGTTTCCTGGGAACATGAAGACATGTTTTCATCTGGTGTCTCTAAAGCACATGTGTCAAACTCAAGGCCCGGGGGCCAAATGTGGCCCGCCACGTCATTTTATGTGGCACGCAAGAGCATAAAAAAAATAAATAAATGTGTCTAAAAATAAATAGATTTGCTTTGACCAAAAACTACATTTCCCACAATGCAGTTATTAAGCCCATTTTAACTCCGACAAAACTTTTTGAACAAATTTAATGTTCTAACTCGTGTTTGCTGTTTTTTTTCTGTATTCATTGGATAGTTTAGTTCTTCATTGATGGGGTTTTGGGGGTTTCATAACATTAAGGAGTAGTATTATTTTACATTACATTGAGTTACATTTAGTTACATTTATAAGTTACATCTGGCCCTTTGAGGAAAACCGTGATGCTGATGTGGCCCTCAGTGAAAATGAGTTTGACACCCCTGCTCTAACGTTTGTGACTTTAAAGGGACGGATAAACCTGCTAAATGGTAATACTATGTATTTCCTCAAAGGTGTCATGAGAATATTCTATATTTACATCCATGTGCAGCTCAAAATCCAGACCGTAATGTAAATGAAACATGTTAGAGCTCCATTCCTGAGTCGTTTCTCTGACATCATTTGGCCTTGTGTGAAGATAAGGAAGTAAAAAAAAAAGAAAAAGAAAAAAGTTGAAAGCTCCAGATTGTTTTAGTACAGCAATCACTACAATATGTACCACTATTTAAAAAATTATAAGTTTTGCTTTGAGCTTTTGCGCCGCTGTTGATTGGAGGATAAAGGAAACTCTGAATTTAAATGTGGCAGCTGTGGACGGGTTCCTTCTGTCGGCGAGACGCCACTCTGGAGAGCTCAGGAGTTCTTCTCCCTCTTTAACTAAAACACAAGAAGCTCTCCGGCTAGTCAAATGAATGTTACGGCAACATTTTGATCTTTTTTAAGAACAAAAAGAATGAGTGTGATGAACCATTTTTGGCACGTTCGTACTGGCTGTCTTGCAAGGTGTTCTATTTTCTGTGCATTATCCTCCTAGTGAGTCAAAAATAGAAACTGATATGTCAGAAAGAGACAGTGACAAAAAGCCAGCGGCAAGCCTGGCATGCACGCACACGCATGCACGCACACACACACACACACACACACACACACACACACACAAACACACACGTCTCACCTTCCACTCTGCAGCATTTCTTCTTCTCATCTCCCATGTCATTCAGATGTTGCATCTGTTTCTTTTCTTTTCTTCCACCTCTCGGATCTCTGCAGGTTTTCCTGAGTAGACGGTGTGCGAGGCAGAGCTTCAGCTCAAGTGGAAGTGAGTGACCGTGCGAGAGGAGAGCGGGTGTCATGGCTGACAGTGAGGGGACGAATTTTGAGGACACTACCTACCAAAACTTACTCCTCCTGGGAGCCATCGCAGCAGCCTCTGCCTTCGTGGTCACCATCCTTATTGTCCTCGTGTGCGTTGGCTGCCAAAGGTAAGGAGGTGGTCACGTGACTCCAAATGTGAAAGCAGAAGGATCCTGACTGAAATAAATAAAAAAAAAAAACAAAACAGAACAGCTTTTTATATCATCCCTATCACCTGCTTTCCATACCCTCCCAGGTATCTCTCATCATCCACCTCTTTTATGTCTCTACTTACTCTTCCTCTCTTTTTTATCACTCGCGCGCTGAGAAGAGTGTCTCTAATGAATGTTAATGGCTGCGAGTGTCACATCAGATGAAGTGATGTTTACAGGACGCCGAGGAGACGGGCCGGGGTCAACGCCGCCTCCATTCATCCTCCTGAAATAATTCCTCAGCAGACAGAAGCAATGGAGCGCCGCACAGTTTAAAACGAGGAAGACTCTGAGGCAGGCAGGAGCAGTTGAACAGCTTGTGTGTGTGTGTGTGTGTGTGTGTGTGTGTGTGTGTGTGTGTGTGTGTGTGTGTGTGTGTGTGTGTGTGTGTGTGTGTGTGTGTGTGTGTTTAGAACCTTTAGGAGACCAATCAGAGGCTGCACTGTGGCTTTGTTGCCATGGGATACACAGATAAGGGTGTAGAGAAATGTCAAACCAGCTCATGTCGTGGAAGTTAAATCACACTATTGTTAAGATCTAAAGAATGAATTTCGGCGTGTGCAACGACGGGGTGTCAGCGGCGTGGATCCGATTGTTCTGCAGCTCATCAGTACTATTTCAAGTATTATATAAATACCGCACATGCTCGAAAGAGAACTCATACCACTGATATCTATTATTGTACATCTCTATATACTTATAGAGATAAATCTATGCAGCTGTAATCGGTTACACACACCCTCCCTGCACATATTCAGAGGATTACAATGGATATCTAATAAGATCTTAATCCTTTAATAGAGAAATAATCAATACCAATTGAGACACCTTTTTACTGCACTAGAAAGATAAAGTTCATTATCTGTAATATATTGCAAAAATTGACTTTTTTGCCCCCAATGGAGTCACATTCCTGTTGTCAAGCTTTTTTTGTTCCTTTAGTTTGTCACATTCTACAGAAATATTGATCATTTTATTCATGTTTCTGATGCTTATAGTGCAGACAGCGAATAAGTTTCAGATCATCGAAAGAAACCATCTAGATTCCAGTTAAATGAATTCCGCAGTCGGTGGACTGGTGTTCTGTTATATATCAGGCAACTTCAGAGAGATTATTTATCATATCCTTGTGCTTTTGCACCACAGCAGTGAGATCTCACATGTGTGTGAGAGGCAGATGCTCAACCTCCGACGTGAGAGAGGAGGAGAGCGATGGGAGTTAAAGAGTTCTCACATTCCCACCTGCACCCAGGAGCTTTTTGTCTCCTAACTTCTCTCTCTCTCCTTGTCAACGGTTTCCTATAGTTACACACACCTCCGGGGAGATCCACTTAACGCTAAATACATTTGTTGCACAAGACCAATACCCGTGCAGAATTAAAATGGCAAATGGAATTATTGCGAGCTTGCTAAGTCTTATCGTGAAAAGAAACATTTTCCTCTGTGAAGGACATTCTTGGCTTTTTTTTTTTTGCAAAAAAAAACAAAAAACCAGACTTAAGCTCAACTCCCTGCCTGACTGGGCCTCCGTTATTATTAACCAAGGACTTTCATGCCCTGCGTCGGGTTTCAAGCTGATCGTCTCTATCTGTTTCTCTCTGTCCACCGGCTCCCGCTGACCTTCCTTCACTTTGATGGCGTGTCAGAAAAAGCAAGAGCAAGCACCCCCCAGCTGGAGAGAAAGGGACATCTGTAAATATGGTGAGACGTGGTTTCATTTTACTCCTCCCCCTCCCCCCAACCCCCCCCCCCCAGCTCTTTTCCGTGTATCCTTCCTCACCTAAAATTTGCTGGTTGTATATTCAGATGTGCGTTTTGTTTGCCTGAATTCTGCCTGCATTAACGTGTTTTGCGACAGCAGGGCGCCCTTCGCCATCCCAAACTGAACTCCATGAGCAAATCTGACACCAGACTGCATGAGATCAATCGCTTTCCCTGCAATGGAAACTGTAAGTGATGATATATTCACTAGTTTGCTTTACTATCCTCCTGCTCTTCATCTTACTCCTCCTCCTCCTCTTCTTCCAGCGGTCAGTAAGAGCCGTCCAGCCAGCATGGACCTCCTGCTGCTCCACAGCCGACGCTCCCAGACCGACCTGAGGCCCTCCCATGGGCGCCAGCTTCCCCAGATCCCCACCAGTCCCCAGGGTTCTAGTCAAGGTGGGGGAGGAAGAGGGGAAGCAGGGGGAGACGGGGGAGGAGGAGGAGGAGGAGGAGGAGGAGGAGGAGGAGGGGAGGCGCGAGAGCACACCTACACAGAAGTTGGCCTACGAAACAACTCCACCCCCACCCACTGCCTGGATGACGGGTTGTATGAGAGTGTAGGTGTGCGGGAGGGGGACGGCGTCCCCAAGGCGCCCTCTGCCCCACCCCCCACCTCATCTAACACTCCAGCGGCAGTCAGAGTTAACCAAAGCCCCCCGACTCAGGCCAACGGAGGTCGCATGGGGAGCAGCCACGGGAACGTAAGCACTGATTTTTTTTTATTTTTAATCACATTGGTGGTGATGTCATCATCAACCCGTTGCCAGGGTTCAAATCCCATCCTGTGTGTGTGTGTGTGGGGGGGGGTTTCATGTCGCCCCGATGGGCGTTCCGGTTTCCCCTCGCAGTTCAAAAACGTTTCATTCCGGTGGGAAAGGTCGTTCGTCTCTCACTGGACAGATGGTCGTCCAAAAACCTCTCCGTGTGTGTGTGTGTGTGTGTGTCTTCGTCTTCTGTTCTCACAGGGGGGTCGAGGGAACGGCAGCATCAACGGGACGATGACAGGAAGAGGCATCAGCGGGTTGAACAGGTCCCCTCTGTCATCGGTCAACTCCCTGACCATCCAGGAGCCGACGGCGGCCGAATACGCTTCCATACGGAAGTTCAGGAAGGTGAAATGCATTCCTGAAGCTGCCGGCGTGATGTGAAAGCGGTGCTCTTCTTGTTGTTTCAGGGATTTTGGGGTTGCATGTTTCAGTTACACGTAAGGGTCAAAAGCAGAGGGCAGTTCATACGGGCAAACGCAGGACATGACTGAGTCCACAAAACGGCTTTGGTGCTTGAAAATCATAGTTTTTGGTCAGAATCCAAGAAGAAGTAACATTAAAGACAAAGTCAGTAACAGAAAAAATCACAAGAGACAAACTTCCAGATGAAACGAGAGCGAAACATGAAGGAAACGGGCTTCACCGCTTGACACAAACGTTCAACAACGGATCGACACAGAGGAGCAAGAAAACACAGACTGTATATAAAGTGTGTGAAGGATGTTCAGCCGTTAGACACAGAGATCCATTGGTGAAGAAGATTCGATGTGAAAAATAAACAGGAAACAGGAAACTAAAACCAAATCTGTAACTCTGGAGGTTCGTCATCGCATCCTGAAACAGAAACATCACAGCTGAAACAGAACGAGAGAACGTTGTGTGTTTCACTTCTGAAGGTTGTGTGATTATTCTGATTATTCTCATGTCATGTGATGATGTGATGCATATGGAGACTAAAGGAGGTGTTTATGTGATTAGCATTAAGGCCCCGGGGCCAAATGTGGCCCACCACATCATTTTATGTGGCCCGCAAGAGCATAAAAGGTCAGTCTAAAAATAAATAGGTCAAAAGTGTGCTTTGACCAAAATTACATTTCCTACATTGCAGTAATTCAGCCCATTTTAACTTTTACAAAATCATTTTGAACAAAATTAATGTCCTAACATGTGTTTGATGTTGTTTTTCTTTATTCATTGACAGTTTGATCCTTGATTGATGGAGTTCTTTGGGTTTAATAACCTGACAAAGTAAAAGGCTTTATTTTATAAGAGCAACAAACAAACATAGTTTTTCTGTGCCACTGTAATGTTTGTAACTTGAATAAGTAATAAATTCTAAGTTAATTAACATTAAGGATTAGTTACATTTATTTACATTACATTTAGTTACATTCGGCCCCTTGGCGGACAGCCGTTATACTGACGTGGCCCTCGGTGGAAATGACTTTGACACACCTGTTTTTAAAATTTGTTTGGTATATTCACAAAAATGCGTTACTCGCATATTTTTCTTCAGAAGAATCATTTAGATTAGAATAATCTGAACATCGTCGGTTTTCTTAACTGTGAAGCAAATCTTCAAGCTCCTCAAATAAACTTGTCTGGCTCTGGAAAATGAGGAAAAAATAGTCCCCAAAGCTGCATCATAACCTGCAGCGGATTACATTTTTTTCGGTCCAATATTGGGAAGGCGAAGGAAAAATAGCATTTCTCTAAGAAGTCTAAAATACTCGTCTGACATGCATGAGAAAACTAATCTCACAACCAGATTATGTGGCCTCTTTGCTGTGTGTTTTTTGACTTCCGTTATTGTGTGTGATATTTTCTCTGGTGACTCAACGTTTCAAGGTTGACAAGACAAACAGGAAGGAAAACAACGGGGCCGACACCCAGTCAGACAGCCAATCGAGCGTGAGCGATTCCCCCTCCGCCGTTCCTCCTCCGCTCCATCGCAGTCAGGAGTTGCCGCGTAAACCGCTGGAGCCATTTCACCTGCACTCCTTCCCCAAGGTACAGGAATCAATCTTCAAATCAGCTTCCCAAATTGCACTTTCCTCAAATTGCAAGTCAGTCTGTTGTCCATTAGAGGGCGCTGTCTGCAAACTAACATCTCTTTACAGTCACACAGATTTGGTTTTTTAGGTTCTGCAGCCTTCCACATTTCTCATCATGCATTTATCGTGATGTTTTTTATGACAGCAAACAAAACAATCAGGCATCAATCAATCATTTTTTCCTAGTTTAAAGATTTTAGTCTCCTTTCTAAATGTTTTAAATTCATAACAGGGATATGTGTGCCAGCTGGAATGTGTTTGTCGAAACAGTCAAGGCCAAACAGTTCAGGCCGTTCAGAGAGAGGGAAATAGAGGGACAATGATCGGATGGTGAACGGCCTTTCCCGGCATGCGTGTCCATTTTTCCATAAGTGTCTGTACACTTGTGTGTTGGGGTTGATTCAAGGAGATTGATAATCGTGTTTTAAAACGGAGTTGTTGATCTGCTGGTTTAATCTGTGTTCACTAAATCCTTGATAGTGTGTGTTCACATCCATGTTGGTGCCTGTTTTTCTTCCTTCCCTTCTGCCTAATGCGCTGTGCTGTGCAGCGTTGTGTTACAGTGGCCAAAGTAAAGAGTGGAAGGATGGATTATGTAAGAACATGGCAGGCTGCCAAGGCCTGCCTGTGTGTGTGTGTGTGTGTGTGTGTGTGTGTGTGTGTGTGTTTTCCCACTGAATCTATCAGCGAATCCATCTAGAAATGACTAACAGGTAGCCGGGAACCGGTGTGGGGGTAAATAATTTTCACATGTTGAAGCTGTTCAGCTTCTACCAGCTTTTTCTGCACGGGGGGGGGGGGGACGGGACATATAAGAGTTTAATCATCCCTGATCACATGTACACACTCACCACTGCATCCGCTCCAATTGGTTTCTAATAGTTTCTGATCACCAACAGTCAGGAACGTTCACCACTAACGGCTGCTCGTTCGGCTTCTGTTGAATTTCCCGAGTTAAATCTTGGATGAGGAGTTCAGCCTGCTTTTGTTTTCAGAAAATGTTCTGATATATTTACTACAAACAGAAGAATGACCTCTGCTGGTAGAGCTGCTCTTGTCAGCAGGGCATCCCAATTTCTGTTATCATTTTTATTCAAGATGCGTTTGAAGTCGGCATAAAATGGTGTTTAAAAGCTCAGAGACATGGAGCAACTGATGAACTCTCGCTCGGATATAAAGAGCTTGTATAGTGAAAAAAAAAAAAAACTCAAAGGACACATTTACAGATATTTCGAATGCCTGTGTTCTTTGTGAAGGGGCTGCATGACGAATAAGTTGGAACAAAATGCCAAAGACATTTATCCGAAAAACGTTTTTTATGTGATGCTTGTTTGCTGAATGACTCTCTCTATAACATTACAGATCATATTTGATCAAATCAGTCCACATTAATCCAGTCTTGCATGTGTGTCACACACACACACACACACACATGCATGATTCACTCTTGCTGTGCACTATGGTCACTGTTTACCCATTGAGCAAACACAGCAAATGAAAACTTCCTCAACTCAGAGGTAGGAGGAAAAAAAACCCAACTCCGATATACATGCTATTAGGGTCGATTGAGGGTGAATCAGTAATCAGATCATTTACCCAACATGTCGATACCACAATGTGAAAATACATTAGGTCCTGTGATGAAAAATGTATTTAAACTTAATCAGGTAAATGTACTTAAAATATCAGAGTAAAACTATCAAGAATAAAAACATCATTCCATCCTGTAGCTTCAGAAAACGCATGATGAGTTACAAACACATTAAGAAATTTTATTCATGACTTTAACAACTTATGTTGAACATTATGCAGATTTGCTGCAAACAAGCTCTTCACCACCAAACAGACAAACGAGCTGTAAATACACACAAAGCAGCACAGAAAACAGCTGCAAAGAAAAAAAAAGAGAAACCCACAAGTGTTTCCAGAAGATGTCGGTGCTGAACCCTGCCTGAAGTTTCTATGGTTTTTGACTCATGATGTTGTTGAAGTCGGTAAATTGTTCATTTTTTGTTCGGTACTGAATGTGTGTTTTTTTAAAAAAAATTTTTTTATAAATGTGACCCACAGTTAAAGTGGACCCTGTCAGTATTTAAACACTACATGTAATGCTTTTCAATTACAAACGCTTTAATCTATATTTTTCATTTTTATCCTTGTGACCATGGGATAACGAGGGGATAACGTAATCACTGCGTCCATATGTCCATCTGTCGGCCCTCCATCTGTCTCGTTCCAGCCCATAACTCGCAAACAAAGCATTTTAGAGTGTTAACATTAAATACAAGGACTTTACACTAATTATTTACATCCCGTCATGTGAAACAACTCAACATGACGTCCAAACATGAATAACTATGTGATCTGTTTTTGCATACGGACCTTTTGTGATTCTTTCCTAAGCTCCTCAATTGATTTTTCTTTACCAGGAGGCGGTGTTCATGGGTAACGGGGAGCAGTACATCTGGAAGCCTCCGGAAGAAGATGACATCATCACCTTACACCCGCCTCCGCTTCGTGGAGAAAACCTACAGGGGCACCCGTCGCCCCCGAGTGCGAAAGAGGTAGGGTTGGAGTGTGTGGAGCGCTGAGGAGTGATATGCAATATCACTCCTGTGACCTGTCTGTCACATGAGGTCTCACCCCTCCCAACCCCCAACACCCTTCCTGATCTCTGACCTCGATCTTCCAACCCCCCCCCCCCATACACACACACACACACACACACACACACACACACACACTCATCAACGGATTCCAGCCAACAGCAAAATGGACAGCCCTAGAAGCCATATCATAATTATTTTATAAATATGCATGTATATGTAACGCGCACACACACACACACACACACTGGCAACTCCACCCCCCCCCCTCCACTTCAGCACTCTCAAGCCCTAAGCCAATGTTGAGTTTGGATGCTGCATGTGAGGATTAAAGGGTTAAATCTGATGATTCGTTATAAACTCCTCCTCTGCGAGTCAGACTGGGACAAGGAGCAGCTGGCCTCGACTGCGTTCTCCCCCCTCAGAATTTCTTTCGATTGGTCCCATCCTGCTTCCCCTTGAGTTGCTGTTTATCACTGAGCGGCTTGTTGCTGCCCTAACATGTCCATTTACCGCGTCTCCTCTGGAGTTCGTCAACGGCGGCAGTCGAAAAGGAGCTGAGTTTCCACTCCCCATCGGAATCTCCTCCCCTCCTCTGGCACACACACACACACACACACACACACACACTCTCTCTCTCCTTCTCCTCCACTCCCTTCACGGCTATTAGGAGGCGCTGCCTTCCCCCGACCAATCACGTCGCGCGCAGCGTGTCTCACCAGATGAACATCGACTGCTCCTTTGAAACGTGGGCCGTGTTTGCTTTTTAAAGTTGATCATCGGTCATGCATGTTTCCAGGGATGATCAGCACTATGCAGGAAATAAATAGGGCTTCTTAAAACACCCCCCCCCCCCCTCGCTCTGAGCAGAGGGCTGAAGCGGTATCAGAGGAGACATAATAGAAAAAGATCGTGGGCAGAGAGGCGGAGAGGAGAACACATACAATGCACAAGCTTCCTCAACAGCTGCAGCCCAGTTTTGAAATCCCCCCCCCCCCCGCCATCATCTTGTGACTTCCTTCCTCTGCTGCAAAGAGGTGCAGATACTGTGTGCACAAACACACGCACACACACATGCAAATACGCACACACTGCACATTGTGTGCACACACTTGTAGCATACGCCAGGGTCTTTGTTTATCCAAAAAGGTCACACAAGAGGTTTGTGGGGGTGGGGGTTGTTTGAGGTCTAACAGGGACAGAGAGGAAGAGAATTTCTCGCAGCTTTTTTCTCCAGTTTTAACTGCTGTTGTATTTTTTCTGGTAGGATATATCATTTGGAAGTACTCAAAAAAAAAAAGGGAATGGCACGTTGAGAAAACCCCTCGTCCATCGTCTCTGTCTTCTCAAACTTCTTTTTTTTTTTTTTTTTTGAGAGCAGAACAAAAACAAGGCTAATTGTTGAGTGCGTATGGAGGAGTTTGTGTAGCCGCTGTTTTTTCAGGGCCACTAGAGCTGAACTGCTGGTTTTGGGTGTGAACACAAAAAGTAAACATTATCATGTCCCACAATCCTCTTCTCTTGTCCTTCCTTTTGTGGAATTTTGACACAGAAATGCCAAAGGTCACGGCGCTAGTTTATCCGAATTCCACACGAGAACCTCTGGCTTTGTGGAGCCCCTTGAAATCAAGATCTGGTCTGTTGTGCGAGTGTGTGTGAGTGTATAGTGTGTGATCTGCTCACAACAGCAACTACACAAACACAAATGACATCAAAGTCCATTATCGAACACCACTTAGCAGTTGGGTTTTTTTTTTTATCCATTGAGTTGGACGGTGACCAGATTTTTCACACCATGCCCCCGCTGTTAGGTTGCCAAAGCAGCTATGGTGAAATTTTAACAGGTCCGTTCACTGCAAAACCTAACCGTCTCTCTGCCAAGACCTCGACAAGCTGATAACTCAGTTTACTCTCTCTCTTCTCCTGCCCCATAGAAATAGGTCAGGTTACAGCACAGAGCGAGTTCTGTCAACACGTGTGCAAACGGCTGCGCCGACACCCACACCGTCTATGCACACACAGCCATTTACATACAAAGAGTTAGTATCATTATATGTTTGCTCACGTACAGTATGTTGACTTCATATCTGGCATGCAGACGCGTGCAGATGGATGTAAATGTAGGAAGTGTGTGTGTGAAGACTTACTGTTCATGTCAAGCACAGCTCAGCACAGGATGTTTAGCCTTCAATAGCGACAGCCGTGAAAGTAAATGAGTGAACCAGAGCAACTTTATTACTACTTACTTCTCACTTTTTAAAAAATTTTTTTAATCTTATTTTCATTATATTGCTGTTCCTTGCAAGAATTATTCAGGTTTTCAGCTGTTTTGTTTGGGCTAGAAGTTCTTTCATTTTTGCTGTCAGTCAAACATTTCAAGCAAATGAGGGGATCAATAAAGTAATAAAGTAATAAAGTATTCTGATGTGTGCTTTCAGATTGCAGAGACCTACTCTATCGTCTGCAAAAGCCAGAAGAAGAAACCTTTTGAGAACAATGGATCCAAGACCCTCCCGCGCTCCTTTGGTGGAGATAGAAGTGCAGGTTCCCGAATCCGGGGAGTCCAGGGCCCGGCGCGCTCCCAGGAGGAACCCTGCTATGAGCCGGTGGGAGACAGGTCCTGGTCCACGTGTGCGGTGGCCGAGCCCGACCACGCATACGCCGCCATCGACACGCCCCGGAAACGTGAGCAGGCCGGAACCAATAACAGCACGGCGGGGGGGAATGCGACTCTGAAGAGGAAGAAGCAGATGCCCCCGCAGCCGACGGCTCCAGCTGCACCTCAGGGCTCAGGTAACCCCCCTACGCCTGCTAGAGGCCTGCCTGGTGGGGAGAACCTCTATGAGACCGTCGGCGATGGGAAACCAGGGGGCAGCAGCTCCAGCACCACCACCATCTTCACCTTCAATGATGGGATGGAGATGTATGTCACCGGCCTGTAGCTGGGCCAGGGGCCCCCCAGGACCTACTGGCTCCTGACAGGGGCCCTCCCATTGACTAGCTGAGGGAGTCGCCGTAATCGCAAGACCCTCTATGAACAAACAACACGAGGATCCATTTTGTGATAACATCAGGTACAAACAGGGTCTTAATCCAGGTTCAGACTTTGGTTAACTGGTCTGTACTACAGAACCAGATTAAGCCTAATCCAGCCCAATATGGACCAAATACATTTTAACAAAAAAAAAAAAAAAGAATTAAAAAATGCTCATCCGACTGTGTCACCGACCATACACACACGTTTGTGCATCGTTTTCCATCATATTTTTTATTTTTATACGAACACTGCACTATTCAGACAGCAGTGTAACTCACAACCTTTAAGATATATATTAAAAAAAAAAAAAAGTGAATGTGCATGCATTGTAGAAACACACTCCTGAAATAAAAAACAAACGGTAGTCTCACGGAAACTGGGCATATACGTACGAGGCACATCTTACCTATTGTCACACGCCTCATCTTTGAGGGACTTATGTAACGTGAGCAGGTGGACGTCACGCAGGTTTGTGGTTCTGAGCTCACCCTAAGCAAACATTTGGAACCGGTCGTCTGTTCCCGTCTGGAGGAGGGGATTTATCATGGCCTGCACATGCAGAAGTAAGTGGATGCGAGAATCCTGTTTCACAATTTGAATCCATTGTGCCATAAATGTATTAGCAGTTTTCAATTACAAATTAAACGTGAATTTTAATTAATAATGCAGCCCTCAAAAAGGTCACGTCTACACACACACAGACACACAGATATACAACACCCCAACCCACCTACTCGGTGGGTTGTGCAAGACCTTTGCCACAGTTTAACAATTCTGTAGACTTTAAATAGGTAGAATATGGATATAATAAACTAGATAAACATCTGATTTTATGACAGCCGTCATTTCTACTGGAAGCTGCAGAAACATTAACGTGCTGCAGAGGCTGTTTCTGAGCAAAGTTGCACTGGAGATCGTCTGGAGATCGACATAGCAACAGAGGGCTTAGAATGAAATTAAAGGGCATAAAAATTGTAAATCAGCTTGACATAAAACTAGCTTCTGAGTGTCTGTTTAAAAGATTTTCCTTCACTTTTTTTTGTCGTCCCAAGCCTCAGCGCCTTGCTCTCTTCCATTACGAACAATGTCTTTCCAATGTAACTTTGGGGAATATTGTAAAAACAATGAAGAGAAGAAGTAAAAAAAAACCCATCAGAGGTTTAATAAATGGCAAAGCCAGTTGAATAGGGATACACACTGTCCACAGGCTGAGAGATGAATGGGTGCATTATTGTGAGACAACCGTGAAGCTAGAAGATGGGTTTTGGAAAGATTAGTAACACAGGTTTGCTACTGTGTCTGAAACAATGTAATATTAAATGTACTTTATATTTTAATGCGCTGTTTATTTTTCTTACCTACAGAAAATATCATTGGTTGAATAGCTCATGCCACTGCCATGAAAAGTTTGTGTTGTTGGTGCAACCTTTTCCTGCTTGATCAAAAATTTGCATGCTTTGATATATGAAGATGAATACAGATATTGTGGTACTTTATTGATCTCTTGTTTGTTAATCTTTTCTGTTGTAATTTTTGTTCCATGTGATGCAAAGCGAGAGTCTTTTATTCCAAAGTAACAACTTGGAGGAGGAGGGAGAATAATCAAAAAAAAAAAAGAGAGAGAGAGAGAGAGGTAGAGAAGCTGCTGGGAGGAGGAAGAGCTGGAGAAGACAGAATGTTGTTTATCCTCTGCTCTGGGGGAGAAAGGGAGATAGAGGTGAGGTGGAACAGCTCGTATGATGCAGATCACTGCATGTCTGTTTGATATGTGTGTGCGCGCACACACACACACACACACACACACACAAACACACTGCAGGACTGGATCATGTGCATCTGGGGGAGGTGGAAGCACACTTTTCTTCTACATGGTCAAGTCCATACATAAAGTACAGTCCTCCCTCAGACCTGCTGAAAACTGCTCCCCCTCACAGGGCTGGGGAAGGGCCTTCGATGAGCAGACCTGAGGGACTCAGGGGGGGTGAGATAAGGGAGGGATGGGGGGTGGGTCAAAGGTCCTCGGTCAATCCAACCCCAGCCTGATATCAACAATGCGCCTCAACAGCTCAACTCCTGCCTCATCTGAGAAACGGCACATAGGGAGTTCTGTTTGACAATGGAAGTTACTGTCACTTAATCCTTTTTCTCCGGCTGTCACTTATGCGTCACAGTTTCTTTATCCTGAGAGACAGCACTGATATCTATTTAGCTGAACACTTTTATAATGATCAAAACAGATGTTCGTTGCACAAACAAATACAGTATGATAATGTAAATGTGTACAATACTGTGTTGCTGTTCTAATGTTCCAAATGTAACAAACAATATATGGTATATTTGTTGAAAAGATGGTTATCACAGACACATTGTATTTTGTGAATGCCAAATGTTTCATGCTTTCCATGCAGATACGGATGGTGTTTGTTAAATGTCTTGAGGTATAATTATGGGCCAATGCTGTTGCTGTATACAATGTTGTGTGTTCTTAAAGCACAGGGTTTAGTTTAAAATAATGAATATAATAAATATAGTATGACAGTGCAGATATGCAAAAGATTGTAATGTTTTATATTAACCTTCATAAAATATTAAAGTGAGTTTTTACTTTTCTAATAAAGTGGCACATTAAAATGCTTGTTTGTCTTTTGCCTCTTGTCTTATTTCTTTGCACAGTCTTGGTAATATTTCAGTGTCAGTCACTAAAGCTCTGGAGCAGCCTCACAGAAATAAATGCTGCTTGCAATAAAATGTGTTTGTTTAGAATAAAACAATAAACCAGACATGTAAGGAGTCTGCTGCAGGAATTTTACGACAGATTGAATAAATAACCATTCAGGTGATAAACAAAGGATGATGCATCATTTAACAATAATTGTTTAATCAAGTGTATTCTTACAATGAATGTAATGTTATGATTCAAGGTTATAATTAATTCATTATAATTCATTCTGAAACAGGGATACTATTATCAACATATTTCATGAATTGAAAAAGCATATAGTAGTGTTCACAATTAGAGTGCATAATGAAGTTAAAATACTAAACCCACTTCTATATCATGATTCAATCCCAGCACACTTGGTTGATAGTGATATACGATAGTCAAACTTTATAAAACTCGTACTTGTTTGTTTTAGTTGCATTACTTTATATCCGGATTTTCTGGATAATATTCTAATTTTATATACAAAATGAAAAACGACCCTCATGATATATAAAGTTATGTTTGCCTTTTGAGGGATTATTCAGTCTGACCAAATTTTTTGATTTTGATAATAACCGGTTTAAAACACCGCGAAATAACAGAGCGCCAGATCTCTATTTGGCAAACGGCATAAATGCGCAGTTAGTCGCTTCTAGTTCCTCCTCCTCCTCTTCCTCCTCCTCCTCGTCCTCCTCCTCCTCCTCCTCCTCCTCCTCCTCCTCCTCTCTCTTGCTACAGACCTCCTCGACGTCGACAGACACCGGCCGGTAAACTGGAGGCCACGCCCCTCCCCTCTTCCACCCATATTATTTTAATTAGAAAAAAAAGATTGACGCAGTCGAACTAGCCAATCAGCGGCCGGCTGGCCGTGGAAGCGTGCCAGGATGTAATGTTTATGTACGCAGCGGACCAATAGGAACGAAGCGGAGGGGGCGTGGCATTCTTTTGGAGGAAAGAGGCAAAACAATCTTTTATCCTCCAGACCGGGCGGCTTTTGAGATTCCCCGGGTATGGGTGGCGGCGGCGGCGGTGGAAAGCTACACGTAGAATAGAATGAAAGTTTAGAACTCTCGACAATCCTGATAAATGTATCTAACTTCAGCAATTTGCACTAAATTCTATAGAAAGCTGGTTTTCTTTCTTTAGTCTCCACTTGTCCTGGCTGAGAATGGACTCCAGATATATTTTGGAGAACTCGACGGGAGGGACGAGGGTCGCCGATGTGGATTTTAACTGCCGACTCGGCCGATCTGTGGCCCGCGACGCCCGTGTCCCCACGGCGGAGAAAAGTAGTCCCTTGCCGGCGTACACAAACGGTCCCGTCCTTTACAAAATTGTGATGGATGGTGGCTCAGCGGTGGAGGTTCAAGGAGAGAGAACCTCCTTAATAAAAGGGAACAGAATTTCTCCGGGTGGTCAAATATTGCACGACATTGAAAAAGTAAGTGGTTTTCATCCGCGCTCGCACGCCTCTTTTAGCCGGTCACGTCGGCAGCGCACGAAAGTTGCCCGGCGGAGACCGAACCTGTCAGCAAGCGGAAGGATAATGTGTTTTGACAGCTCTCACTCGCCGGTTTTCCGTTTTTACGGTCATGTGTGGAAGTGGGAAGCGTAAACGAGACTGAAACTAGTGTTTTTACTTCCACGGTTTTTTTTTTTTTTTTTTTAAATCCACTCGTGTTAATTGTATTCACTGTCTGCCTGTAAGTAACTACGTCGTATCAAAACCGCTTTTAAATGGCGGATGATTTTGTGTGCAAAGTTTACAGAAAAGTGGGGCCGGGACTTCAAACTCCACCCCTCCCCCCATAGGAAGAGGGCGGGGCTACAGGACAGGCTTCAGCCCCGCCCCCCTCAATCAAATGTGATATGTCCTAACTCCACTTCAGTTTTATTGTTCAATTTTTTTTTTTTTTAAACTTTTAACTTGCATTTAATGAAATTATTTGCTTTCCATGTTCAGTGTTCATGTTTCAGTTTACAGGTTGTATTTTTTTTTTTTTTTTTGCTGCGTCAGTAATTTACTCATGCCATAGTTATTAATTAACCTCCCTATCAAATATGCTTGGAGACAGAAGTGACACTCTTGCTCTTGAAATAGATGATGTAATATTTAATCCGATGAGTTCAGGGGGCTTTGGATATGACAGGCAGTAACTTTACCACAGCTATTTATGAGTAGTAAATAGTCAAATTAATTGTCATATCTGAGAATAAGTTATAAATGAGAAAATGACAAATTATAGAAGTTAGTATGATTTACCAATATAGGTGACATACATATCCAGTTATTAATCATATATATACATATATACATTTAAGGGTCTTCACATAATAGGGGTTATATGAAGGAGTTGTAGATGAATCATGTCTTCTATACTTTTTCTTCTATTCCAAACTCAAAAAGCAGCTGAAAATTAAACAGATACTTTGACTTGGGGACCTGGGTTGTTCCTGAAGGTTCATGTGCACCGCTAATCAATAACCATCTCTAAGTTTTGAAGGGATTGAAATATTGAAAGTAAGGAATGATGAAATTACTCTGGTTTGATCATGTTGAATAGCCCCCCAAAACACTTTCATACACATAAAAATTAATTTCAAGGTTTCTGTGATCAATGAAAATATAGATATCCTGTTTGAAGTAACAAAAAAATGTGTGAAGTGTTGCAAGTGTTGTAGCTGTCAAGAAAATGCATGTTACCTAAGGGTTATAATAACTGTTAAAAATCCCGGAGTGTAATGCATTGTTCCTTCACGTTCTAGTCTGGCCTGGGGGACCAAAGAGACACCGGTTCCACTGGAATCCTGAAGAGGGCCAGTCCGACTCACTGCCCCGGCATAAACGGGCAGTTGCCAGGCAGCTTCATGCACTTGGACATCAGGAACCCAGGGAAACAGGCAGAGCTGGCCAACAACTTCAAGCCGGCGCAAGGGCGGAACGTACCACTGACGGAGAAACAGCACCTCCCATCTTCCCACATCCCCGTCCCCAGAAACAGGTAGAGAGAGGCTGATGCCCCATTGCATCCTCACATCGGGTTCTATATGGATTGTGTGTTATTTGCATGGGATCACTCATTTATCCATGCTTTTATGTGATGAAAATGATCTTTTAAACATCACATGTGCACGCTGTTAACTGTCAGACCTGCTGATGATCGCACAGATCTTCTCGTATTTTTTCACAGACTCTGACTTTGTGTTGATAAGAATAATCAACAACTGTTTTTTCTTAACAAAATCTTGGAATTCACCCTCTGGCTACACGCATCCAGTAATTTGGGCATGAATGGTGCGGGGGTGTATTGGTCAACTGACCACATTTTCCAGAACCGTTTCGAAATATGCCCTAACAGAGCCAGACCTCGAGGTGAAGTCCTGGGTTTGCTGAAACACTTGACAGAAGAAAAAGAGTGGGAGAGCGAGACAGACAAAGAACACTGCTGTTGTTTGCTGATAAATTAGTTAAATACTTGTGGGGAAAGTTTACTCTAATCAAGTTTCTGAATGTCTTACTGAACTGTTCTTGCAGTACGATCGTGCGACATGACCCCCGTTTGACCCCCTTATGGAAAGCGAACGTGTCAGCGTGATGAATTCAGGGTACGTCCAGCAGGAAGACGATTATCAACCTTGTTGTACGCTTACGTCTGAAGATGCGCGTGCAGTTCGGAGAGAGATTTTTTGTTGCCATTATTTCCCACCCTTTTCAAACACAGACATGTACATTTGTCCTGGGAACACACTCCTGTCAGCGCCGAGACAAATGAACATGCACACACAGGCTGTTCCACAGAGAGGAAGCAGAGAAAGCATTCAGGGACAAGCCTAGTTCGCTGATAAGTGATTATGTAACAGCAAAGAGGAGTGGGAGAGGCCATAGTTGGTGCTTTGGCACTCTCTGCTTCATTTTACACTGTTACGGGTCTTTGTCATGGCGTGGTGTATCTGTCAGGGACCCTGCGATAACAAAATGCCCACTGGCTGCACGCTACAGGCTGCAAAAATTAGCAGCTTGAATCAAAACGTGACTTTATTTTCTGAGTGTTACATTTTTAAAGAGATATTAGGATTATTGCAGTTATTAAACATTATTATAAATCGAATTCTAATGCAATGCGTCTGAGAGCGAGTTGATAGTCGACATGTGTGAGATTTGAACCATGCAGCTTTTCCCTTCCCTTTTTCTCCGCACAAAGAAATTTATTGCTACTAGTCATGTATGACAGAAGGGATCGTCTCTTGCATGCAAGACCAAACAGGCTTTTAAACCAGAGCGTTGTGCATAATTATTTTATATGTGATATATATAGAAGGAGATGTATGCCCACCGCAGACATGCTTTCCTTCTTGATCCAGGTCTTTGCTATATTTTAAACATTTCTTTTCCATAGCATGTTGACAGCTGTATTGGCACAGCAGTACTACAATTTCAAACTTCTAATTGGCTCTACACAACCACTGGAATGGGTTTTATAACATTATATAACTGTGTGGTCACATTAGCTCGGCTTTTTGTTGCTCCATTGACTTTTCGGATCAGCTGTAGCTCTGTCGTTTCAGTTGTTTGATGAGCGGGTCTCTTCGGCTGACCCTTCATTCCTGTTTTGGTTCAAGCTCGTTCTGTTTACACCATTTTATTCCCTCCTTAAGGTGAACCAGTTTAGCTGGTACCTAGTACAAATAAATAAACCTATAATTAAAATTTAATAAATGTGCATCACCTCCAACACATCATATTAATAATGAAAATAGCACAGATACATTTTCATCCTTTTATTTTAGAATTTTATATTGACATTATTTGTTTTTTTTCCTGTGTTCTTGGGTTGTTGGTTTTTTTTTTTGCTCATTCTCTCAAAATTTAGCATCAACCTGATTATCTCAATTTAGTATTCATTGCATAGACTTCTGTCAATAATTATCTTGAAAATTAGCTTTGCAAAGTGTTTAGCAGAGAGTCTTTTTAGCCAAGGGCTTCTAGTTCATGGAACAGAACAGCATGATGGGTAGTGAGTGAGTGGACGAGCGAGCAGAACAGAGCAGAGACTGGCTGGAAGTCGACGTTCAGTACAAGCTTTGATAAATAAAGTGATAAATGCTTCAACTTCTCAAGACGAAGGAAAAGTTTTGCCAGTTCTTTCCTAACTGCTTTAAAAGTGAATAAAGGTCAGAAGCTTAACAGCAAAAGGCCAAGAATACCATTGAGATGTTCTCGTTGCCTCTGGTGCATTTCCATCCCCCACAAAAAAAAACAACAACTTTATTATCCAGCCTTGCGTTGACTTTTCTTTTCATTTTTCTTTTTTTTTGGGGGGGGGGGGGGGGGGGGGATACTATAAAATAAACTCATAATGATGAATTTGACACTGAATGTCTCCAGTGACTATTTGACCGCGTTCTTTAAGCTACGGCTGCCTCCCAGCTTCCGACTAACGCCGCAGCGCTAGAAATCAATTTCTATTTGCTAAAACTACAGCTGCGAGTCGGCAGCGACAACCAATCAATGTGTGGGAAAACGGTCGTCTCAGCTGGGTGAAAGTCATTAGAATGACAGTTTATAAATTACCTTCAGTTTAAAATCACAGTTTGTTTTTTGTTTTGTTTACAGCTTGAATTTCTATATATAGTATACTGTATATTCACTGGTATCTGATCTGCTGTCTAGATGTATGGTAATCATCTCAAATGTATTCGAGCAGTTTTAAAAATGCACTGTACCATGTAACCGCGTTAATAATTTGGCATCAATGATTTACACTAAGTAACATACGTAGTTGTGCAATGCTTACCCATGTTCAGACTGTATTTTTAGCGGAAGATGTTTCTCTTAATGTCATTGTCACAGCTGCAAATGCGCACTTGGCATCTGAGTACGCGTCTGGACGTCCGTCTGTGCGTGACCCTTTGACCTCCGTATCAGCGGCGTGTTGTTTCTTATTTACAATGCGGTGCTTTCTCACCTCCTCTGGTCACATTGCAAATTCTACAAAGTAGGTCAAAATTCTCCCGGACTAGTCGGGGCAAAGATCTAACGGGGTATATTCACCGTCTCACCCACGTGGACGTTCATTCAAGCGCAGTCAAACGTACGTCACGAGTTCGTTCAAACACTCCCACGCATCTCGTGGAACTCTTCTCCATGTGGAAGTCTCTCTTTTTTTTCTTGTTTTATCCCTGGTTGAGTCACTCAAGGCTCAGAGTAATGTTAGTTCTACCTGTCAATATTCATCTGTGTGAGAACCGAGCAGTTTTGAATGAACAGGAATCAGAAGTGTGAAGAAATGAAGAGGTTTTGATGCAAAAATCCGTGTCCTTCCGTCTTTTTTTGGTCATTTACACGACCACTAAAGGGCAAAATGAAGGTGAAACGCTGAGCTTACATGAACGAGACACCAGATCGACCAAGTGCAGCATGGAGGTGGGGGGGGGAATGAGCTCTGTATTTAAAATAATTACCCCCGCCGGTCTTCGACTCGGTCTGCTAAGATTTACCAAGAGGGTTTAGCCCGAGCGAGCAGACAGGCTGTAACAGAGTCCGCCACGTCTCCATCCCCTCTCCAACCAGCACACCAACCAGTCCTCAACCCCCAGAGGAGGCATTACCGCCGGTGGGGGAGGAGGTGTGTGAGGTCAGACTCAAAGGAACGACTAACCCCCCCCAAACCTCGTCTGGGATGTCTAACCGACATCCAGGCTCACATGGCAGCCTTATTCTGACTCAGACAAGGGTGAAAGGTCATCGTCAATGAATGGAGTCGTGCTAGTGGCGGGTGGGGGTGGGGGTCATATCAGGACGCAAGCAGGCATCTGTCCCGCCCCTTAAAACATGTAGCTTACGTGCTGCGTAGGCAATTTACGGCCGCAGAAGGCCGGAGCAGACGGCTCATCATCCAACGCGACGTCTTCTGAGTCAGAGAAACGCCGAAGACCTCGATCGAATATCAAAGAAAAAAAATGTTTTCTATGCTTATCTAAGATTTCAGGGCAGAGCTCTGCGGCTGGCTCCAGATCATTCTTTAACTCTAATTAGGGGCCTCTGGCAGACATTCTTCCTAATGGCTGAAGTATGTGCTCTGTGTGTGTGTGTGTGTGTGTGTGTGTGTGTGTACGCGCATGTGTTCGATTCCCTAATGGGACATTAATCATCTGTTGTTGCGCATTGAAGAGGAGAAGCTAAATCACATCTGAGGAGAGTTGGAGGCATGAAGGAATCTTTTATGCAGTTTGCTCTGCTGCAAAATTTATATGACATCAGGTCAGGAATTGACTTTCCCCTCTGTCCCCCCAGCTATCATCAAAACCTCCCAATGCATGAAGTCAGAATTTACTTTTGTGTTTCTGTTTATTTAAACCTCGACATTTCCCTCCGGTTACTATATATTTTTGAGCAGAAGCATCGGTACGATTGTGTGTATGTAGATTTACCAGCCGCTGTGGTTCTGCTAAAAAAACGTGACCTTTAAAAGACCAAAAACATTTCCAGAGCTTTTTATTTTTTACGACTGCATGTGCCTCAAAAAGGCAAATGAATTTCAAGAAATGGCAAATTAAAAAGTTTAATGACCAGTTACATTTGATTAACGTGTTCCAAAGTATGTGGTGAGGAAATGCATCCCTGAATACCTCAACTGACCCTCCGACATTGGAATACTCACAATTTGCTGTGCAAATGCAGCACTAAAGTCCTAATATAAGCTATAAGAGTTATAACAGTGATTTAGAAAATTATTATTAATGACTCTTTATTATAGTCTAATTACTTACTTATAATTATTACTCATCACTGTGGAAAAAAATGAACATAACACAGCAGAAGTTTCCTCTATTGCACTGAGTGATGTTCCAGTAAAAGGCTTCCAAAGCTGGATCCTCATTGGTGGAGAGCGATGAGGATCCAGCTTTGGAAGCCTTTTACTGGAACATCACTTCTTTTAGTGTAACGTAACTGTTTTCAGCATTCTGTACGGTCTTGGTTTCATAGGGATTGCTTTCTCCTGCTCTCAGTCGCTTATAAATATCATTGCGTTCAAACACACACACACACACACACACACACAGACACACATACACACACATATGCTCTTGCGCAACTCGTAAGTCAAGCCTGTGAGCTGAGGACACGCAGTGAATTCAGCCCAGACTGCAAACAGGGAGAGAAGTCTGGGAAATGCCCAAAGCTTCACACTGTGCAGAGCTGAATGGCCGTCGTCAGCCGTAACGTCTCTGATTTTAATTTATTATTTCTATATAGCAGTAATGTATATACAGTACAAATAAACTTATTGGATGTTTTTGTCTTTTTATTTTTTATGCTTACAATTTTTTTAAAATTTGAAATAGGAGCTGCTTTCTCTCCTGAAGCAACTCCTCCTCTACCTCCTTCTCTTCCTGGACAGTAACATGACTGATGCAATATCAGAGTTGCATGATTGTCATCACTAAATTATCAAGAGTAACTATTTGCATAGAATCTGTAGTAACTGAAAAAAAAAGGAGAATAATTATAGGAGAATAATTAATATCACATAAAGATCTCCTTAGTTTGAATGTGTCTAAAGATGGAAGAGATGTGGGGCCGTTTGAACGACATCGTTTTCAGGTACTTTTCTGAATCCATGTGTAAAGGTGCTTCAAAAGTGTTGCCAGGGTAACGCGCAAGTTTATTATTATATTCACCTCACTGCAGCAGTATGAGGAAGATGGAAAATACTGTGATGTCTAAGAACTTTTAAAATATCCTAAGAAACATAAGATGCTCCCAATCTTTGTTCTGATTAAAGGATTGTGGAGACCACTTCCATTTGCTTTGGCTGTGGAAGAGAGAGCTCCACCCATCCATCATCCATCCATCCATCCATCTATCCGTCCATTTTCTTGATCGTCTCATCTTCAGGCGTTTTCTTTTGCGGGTCATGCGTTGCCAGCGGATTGTGGGAAAAGCATTGCATAGATTGATTATATGGTGGCTAAAGTTTTTTTTTTTTTGAATAAACATATTTAAAAATCCTGATTCACTCAGGCTACAACACCCAAGAGGTCAAGTTCCTCATAACTTCTAAGGAACCCCCAATTATTCCATGGGGAAAATTTGATATTGTGACAGTTTTAGTGTGGATATATTGGAGTTTAACAGAACCATGTACATTTAGATAGTGACTTCTTTTTCTAAATAGGTGTTGCACTGCCACGAGGAGTAGATAAAATAGAACAGTAATCCCTAATTATGAAAAAAAGATGCTTAATGCTATTAATGTCCATGCATGCAAGAAATCTCAGCAAAACCTTTAAAAATCTTTCTTTCTGTCAAGAAATACATAGTCTAGAAATGAATTTGCAAATCACAATTAAAACAAGACTATTCTCGGGGTTCCAGATATAACATTTTAAATTTTGACTACAGAAAATGGCAGCATAGAAATCAAGACATCATATAAATGAGTGGAATGATGCATTTTATTAATTTTTTTTAAATCCAAACATAACTTTTCTCTTTCACGTACTGCACGCAGAACTTTGTTTTTCCTCCACCGTTAGGAGGTCAGGTTTCATTTAACACAGATCTGCCAGTAATGCTGTTCTCCTGTCACCTCCTGGAAATTGCATCATGCACTAAAATACTTGCTGAGTCAGCTAGTGGTATTTACACATGTCAACACATTCAAAATTGCATAGTTGAGGTGTTTATTTTTTGCCCATTAGCTTGGTAGTTGTGGTTATCTCCTTTTAGTAATAAAGATGGTGATTATTTATAAATCCTCTCGCTGGTCAGGCTAAACCTCACCAATCCGGTTGTTTTGTGTCTATAAGTATCCACAGGTCCTAAAAGTATTTAAAGTTTTTTAAGCCGCAGCTTTTTTGGGTGTTCGCACCTGTGGACTGCTTCCAAGGTAACGTGAAGATTTCCTGCCCAGGTGGAGAGACAGAATATCCCGCACTTAATCTCAGCGGTGGGGGCTTTCAGGGCCAACAGACCGCTGCACAAAGCACTGAGTGTGAGGAACCATCCAGTCAGGTGACCAGCAGGGAACCAATCGATGCCCACTTTCACCGAGGGCCACATCAGCATAAAGGTTGTCCTCAAAGGGTCACATGTAACTTATAAATGTAACTAAATGTAACTCAATGTGATGTAAAATAAATGTAACTACTCCTTAATGTTAAATAACACTGAATTTATTACTTACTCAAGTTACAAACATTACAAACATTTTTGCTCGTTGCTCTGTTATAACATAAATCCTCGTAATTTCATTTATTAAACCCACAGAACTCCATCAATCAAGGATCAAACTATCCAAATGAATAAAGAAAAATAACAACAAACACAAGTTAAGACATTAACTTTGTTTTTTGTCAAAGTTGAAATAGTCTTAACTACTGCATTGTGGGAAATGTGTTGTTGTTTTTTTTCACCTATTTATTTTTTAGACTCTGACTTTTTATACTCTCGCGGGCCACATAAAATGATGTGGCGGGCCACATTTGGCCCCCGGGCCTTGAGTTTGACACATGTGGTCTAAGGGATGGATGGATGGAAATGTAGAGATATACACAAGGAGAGACAGACAGTAAGGAGAGACAGACAGGTAATGAGAAAATGACTCCGAGAGAAAAAGGAGGTATGGAAAAACATAGATTTGGAGAGAGAGATAAGGGACAGGACTTAGGCCTCTTTCACAGAGAGATCACGCGATAGCGTCACAACGAAGGCCCTTCTCTACAAAGCCTTTATTTGTTCACACTGAACAATCCCAGGGCGGAACAACGGCGCCCCAGAGCCTGATTTTATGTAGTATTTCGGCATTCCTCGAGCAAAGGGAGCGTGACGTTTAACCCAGCAGCGATGGGGTCTAATGTGACGTCTGTCATGTGCATCGAGGAAGAATTACTAAAGAATAAATTAAAAATGAAACAAAACCCACAAACAGTTTACTTTCCTGTTACATGATAGTTGATCTTGTCCTCTAATCGGACGATAAGAAGCTCCAAATCGTTGCGCTGCTGCCAACTGCCTGCTTTCTAAGCCTTCTGGTTGGAGCTGCTCACATTAAACGTCACCCCATTAAAATAGACATTAACTGATGGTGTGCAGTATGCTTTTGCAGGAAATGTAAAAGTGTGTTCTATAACCAGGCAACAACAATATTATGATTTCAAGATGTCAGATTAAGACAGAGAAAACAGAAGTGAAACTAGGACATGTAAGGGCATTTCTAACCGCACTTCTAATTTCCAAAAGTCTGGTGTGACGAGAGGGTGACATTAATTTCATAGACATGCTGAATGAATATTTACCCAGCCCATCCTTGTGGGTGCCTAGTGTGCAAATGTCTACAATCACTTTTCCTTTTTCTTTTTGGATTTTTTTTTTAAAGTATCTTTTAAGAAAATTTCTGCTTCACATGGGTTCTGCTTAAATGTTTGTAGCACGTCTCATGATGTAAGTCTGTCATACTTTAAATGCAATTTTTGAAATTATTGAGGGTCAATCATGGGTATATATATATAAGTATGTTGACTTTCATTTTGTCCCTGCATTAATCCACAGATATGTCAGGTACATCTATATTTTACCAGCCAAAAGCCAGTCAGATTTATGGGTTATTGGTTGGCTTCACTTTCCACAAACAAAGTTTGATCTTTCTTTGGCTGCTGGACAAAAAACTTAATTTGCCATCCTGCAGATACAGATATACTTACTGCAGAATAAACTTGAATACTTTGGATCAGCAAACACAAACTTTCTTACACTTTTATGCTTCATTTTTCATAAATTTTTGCCTTAAAATGCATATTTACTTCATTGCTTTGTGTATTGTATGTCTGCAAAATGCACTAAACATTAATTTTATTTAGTTAAGTTCATTTGTTTCCCCATAAAGATATTGTTTTAATGCATAATGCATGTATTATGTTAAGTGTAAAAAAGCAAAGCTAGGATGTTGGTGATTTGCGGCCACTGTTAGTCTCTCTGTGTAAACAGAGAGACTCTGAACTGCTTTTTTCTTCCATTTTTAGCACTTTCTCATTCTGCTGTTCAACAAACTGTGATTTGCTTTTCCTTGAATGCGACACTGATCAGCTAATTTTACTTGAGCGGCTGAAGTATGTCCTTCTGGTGCTTCCCTAAAGATATTTGGCTTCACAGAAACAAGCAGATCAGATTGGGGTTTGAAACGGCATTGGTTTGCTTTCGTTAAAGAAACAGGAAACCAGACGCAGGCCGGCGCTGGCTTGTGGTGGCAGAAGGGTGACTCTCAAGAGCAGAGGAGACGGAATGGAAACTGAAGAATGAGGAACACAATACAAGTATGAAGGCTGTGCAAAAAGGACTGACCACTCTGTGAGAGGCTCCCAGACATATGAAACCAGAGTCCAAGTTTCAGGATGTGTTTCTCTTCAGTTGGTTCTGAGCTGCCTCTCTCTCCACTTTACTTCTGAATCAAATATTGTGACCCTGTTGCCGTCTTCTCCTCTTTTTTTTTTTTTAGTCAGGAGTAAACACACGTAGTCGATGACATGCGATGAAAATTACTTGGTTTGATACGGTTTCCTGTCCCACAACAACAGCCAGCTCTGTTGTCCGTCAGGCTCTGGTAATGTCATGGATTTGTGATTCTGGTGAATCCAAACTTCTGTGCAGTCCAGACTTGTGGTGATGGATTGTGATTGTCAGCGTTCGTGTGTTAGTCCATTCGTCCGTCCGTCGGTGAGTTGGTTAGTCCACCAAATATCCTGGCAGCCGTTGCAGATAGAAAGACGAAACAAAAAAGCACATTACTCGGGCAGCAAAGGGGATGAAAATGAGATGATGATCTTGACCTTGACAAAACTAGGTCAAGTCCAGATTTCAACTTTTATACACTCAGGAACCGGATAAGAGAAAGACGAGAGACAAGGCCAGTGTGTGTAAGACCATAGATCAAAGCTAGGTGCTTTGTTCTTCCTACACACTAGCTTTGATCTATGGTCAAACAAGTGCATAGCTTTGACCTACCCTGAAAGGTCAAAGCTATGCACTTGTCAGGTACTACTTTCAGTGTACCCTGACCTACCCTTCGTGGGATGGTGCAGTCTCTGACTGCCTTGGTTCTTGATTGGATTGTTAGACGAATGACAGAGTTAAGTGATTCTAAGCAGTGACCTTCAGCTGGCTTCTCTGGATTATTGGGTCAAATCAAAAATTGGGTTTTTACCAAGGAATCAGAAAAGATTTTCATTTGTCTTTGGTCTTTAGAAGAAGAGTTGAAGAAATAAAAATGTAAAAAAAAAAAGGCTGCTTCTGGGGAGAGACAAGCCGGTGTTCCTTAGCAACTGCATTATTATTGGAGGGTACTGACAATTGTAAGAGAGGTCGCTATAGCTACACGTTAATCTCATTTTGTAGCAGAACTGCAACTGTTTGCCCAAAAACACAATCATTACAGGTGCGACGTATTATGATGAGCATAATATTATATAGAGGAAGTGATCCTCTGTATAGATTTTGACGGCGTACACATGCAACGGTGAGTCAGATGCCACTTAGGTTACCCTTTGATTACTTTGTTGGAACAAACCTGTTCTTTGTTTGTGCTTCGGCCTTAAGGCCACAGATCGCATCGGAGCATCGGGACACAAAGAAGGCTTTTTGTCCTGGAACTGAATAGCCATTGCATTCACTGCCTACATTAAAGACACACAGCTCCTGTCTAACAACCGCTTCCTCTCCAGTGGATTCACAACCTTGGGACTTAACATAAGGGCCATCATGTGCATGGACCGCACTGTAGTGGGTGAATCATGAAGTCGTTTTTTTGCACATATTTTCAGTGGACTTGGTATATTTACAACACGCGGTACGTTATGCAAAGATTCCTAGAAGAAGCAGTTGAGACAGACGCATGGGCATCATAGCTGTAAACCATGAGGCCTCAGGCTTGTGGGAGGCTGGCGAGGGTGGGGGTGGGGGGTAGACCGATTATCTGCCTGCAGAGTGGGGATAGAAACGCATGGACTGAAGACATTATGTAATGCTGTACAGTGAACTGCAGGCAGGATGATGCAGGATGGAGGTGCTGTGGGATGGAGAGCAGTGGGTGTTCTATTTATAGTGGGTATGGATGGGGCAGCTGTCACACTGCGCAGTAGGCAAACAATCATCAACGGCAACCTGGTCCAGTTTTCATGACGTAGCAGAATGTTTTCAGTCATTTTCAAAAACCTTCTGGATCTTTATGCGCGACTTTTTATCGTCACACAACCAAAATCGGAGTTTCTACACGACTGAGAGTGACGGCTTTTATTCCATCTCCATGTTTTCTGTCGCTCATTACACAACGCAGATGTAATGATTGAGATCTGTTTAAATGAGAGTCAGAGCTGTGACACGTTGACATGTATTATGTAACCAGAGGACTTAAAAAACAGCTCTAGTGGTCAGCAGCTGACCCGACAGACCGGACCAATCAGAAAAAAACAGGAAATAATCGTGAATCTATAAATTAGGAAGCATCGCTTGATCCATTTGTAAGAATTGACCCTGGACCCCAATGCTGATGTGTGATATATCACCTAATTTTCTAACGGTACACTAAGTTACCATTGAAAATCCTGCTTCAAAGCGAGATCGTTCTGTCAAAGTTCAGTGTAAACAAACAGATGGCATCCTAGATTGTGTAAAAACTGTTAGAGAGAGAGATCGGTTGATGGTGACTTTGTGGTTTCATGGTTCCCTCACATGAGGCTTTAGAGGTGAAGAGATGAAAAGCTTTGCCTCAGGGAAAAATCCATGTCGTGGTTGCTGCTATTACTCCTATTTTGGGCCACGTAGTCGTTCGCTGTGGGTTTTTTGTATTTGTTTGTGTTCAGGAAAGTTAAAGAGAGAGAGAGACTGTCTGTCAGGTGTTTGACAGCGTCTGTCGACTCTTAAACGGTGACTTTATGTAGCGTCTCTGTGCCACCCTGAGGTAAATAGAGCGTCGTTCACACAGTGACCAGCACGTCCACACAGACATCAGGGTTTTTTTGGGGGGGGGGGGGGGGGGGGATCATGTTAATCACATGATCACACTGGAAGCACAAGTGCTATTTAAAGTGACCATCATTAGAGCTTAGAGATGAGTATTGTTGGTGGTGTATAACATGACCGACCACAGCAAACGCTAAGGGTGTGAATCGTACTGAGCTTTAAAATAGGTAAACTTTACAATCGTCCAACTTTAAACTGTTGAAACATTTTCTGTTGTAACACAGCGACCCAAACTCTTCCCTTCTTCTCCTCTCCTGACCTTTCTAAAATGTGTTTCTAAGCAGTCTGTGTGTCACACTAACTTCTCTAACCAGAGATCTAGGCTGACGTTTTATATATGCATGAAGCAGCACTTTGTCAGCAACAAAACAGCCAGACAATCATTTACCTTCCCTGTAACACAACGGTGGAAGTCATCCTTTTATTTGTAGGGAAAGGAGTCTTCTTCCTTTTTAAGTTCGCTGCTTCCTGCTGCTTTTGAAACTATTTTTTTGTGGATACAACTTGCAGGCACGTCTTAAATACACTAGAACCAAATACCTTACCTTGCTATGACACTCAAAACGGATATTAAGATTACGACACGTGAATATTTTGCTTGCGTCTATTTGTTTCCTCTTATGCTTGGGCATTTTTAAAAAAAGGCATCAATCATCTTTTTCATACCGATGTTTTATCAACATTTTAAATTATAGTGTTGCAACAACCTCATTGTGCAGATTTGTATTAACAACATGCTGCAGTAGCTTCAACTGGGCAAACTGGAGTGGGCACATGGGACGTATGTTTGATGTTGACAATGAGAGAACGCACAAAGCGAAGCCTGAAGTCGTGCAAAAGAGTCGCGCGAACAAGTTACAACTTGGCACGTCGCACCGTTTTCTGCTGGCTTTTTGTTCCTTTTCTTTCTGTTTTTTTTTTTTTTTTAGCAGCATTTAACCTGAATGGTAACCCTCCTGCTGAGTCAACTTTTTGTCGCCCAGTGGGTGTCACCGTAGTAAATTTTTTGCCCACTTTGATGTCACGTGCGGATCACGGTGTTCACGACTCCAGGGCTAATCGGTTAGCTGGAAGCTTATCGCCGGTGTGGTTACATGGAATGGAATCAATCTGGTTCACGCTTTAACCGCTCGACTGGGATGTGAAGAGTGAACACCTACCCGACAGTCGTGTGTGTGTGTGTGTGTGTGTGTGTGTGTGTGTGTGTGTGTGTTTCATGACAGTTTTTGACCTTAAGTGGGCCTGTACTTGGGGGGTAAATATGCGATATAACCCCGACAGATCCCAGGGAGTTCTGCCAGGCTGGTAACTGGAGTAGAGGTTAAATATAGAGGGAAGGCCCAGTCGTCTCCCCGACAACAGCAGAGCCACTGAAATATTGGATGGGGGGGGTCGGAGATGCTCGCTCCCAGCAGCAAAACTGCAGCATCACCACCACCTTCAGCACTATAAAAGTGTCTTTTAAAAGACAGGGTGTTGAACTTTTACTGCCCTTACATGAATAAGTTCCTCTTCTCCTTTCTTGACTCAAGGAGGTCGTGTTTTAGTCGGGTTGTTTGTTCGGATTATAGGAAAAATGTTTCACAAAATTCTATTCATAAAACTTGGCAGACAGGTGTTGCGTGGTTCGATGCTTTGGAGTGACAAACGTTATCTACTGATGGTTCCACAGCGGCGGAACTTTAACGACCAAATAAACAGATTATTATGTTTTTTAGCCTATTTGCAATCACATACGCTGTTATCGGCTGTGTCTAAAAGCCCTCGTCCAAAATCTGATATGTCTGACAAGTTGCTACTTGTGTCTTGGCTCAGAGCAGTAGTCTCTCTCTCTCTCTCTCTCTGTTTCTCCTTTTCTCTGTAACAGGAAATTAGTATTCGCAAAAGACAAAAAAATTCTTGCAAGACACAAAAGGTTCCAGGGCAAAAGTAGGAAATTTCTTTCCTGACCTCAACATGTTTTTTGAATAGCGTCAGCTTTTATTTGAAAAGTAAAACAAGAAGTGGCGAACTAGTTTTTATAAAGAGTTTTACAGATTGAAAAAACTAAGTAAAAAAAGTAAAAGACATGATTGTAGAAGCGATGATTGTGGAGAATGGATACATTTTTTTTCTTAATTTTGTCTGCTTTTTTTAAAAACTTTTTTTTTAAAATTTGATAAAATGTTAAAAGGTTAGATGTTTCATTGTTCGGGAAACACACAGTACGTACTCTTGAAAATCCTCTTCATGTGAATCTCTTTTTGGATTTTGTGACAAAGTCATTATTTTATAATTTGATTTTTATGAATAAACATGATTATTCAAAATCAAATCAAATCTCTCTGTCTCCTCCATATTTCATGCCTCTGCTACAAGGGATGGTTCTTAGCCTGGTGGAAGCCAATCACAGCCCAGTGAGGAATGGCTGTCAGTGGGTGTGTTTGTGTGCGTCTTTGGCTGTTGGAGGTTTTGTTTGCACATGAACTGAACTGCATCAAATACTCCAGAGTTAACCAGAGCCATCCACAAATACATGCACACATGCAGGTATGATGGATTCTCCTCAGGCCTTTCCCCCGCTCAGAGATCATTAACCAAACATGGCATCATTTGAATTTACTGCATACCATTGTTAGACACACCCACACGTGCACACACACATTCACACACACACACACACACACACACGCGCACACACACACACACACAGACACACACACACACACACACACACACACACACACTGTTGTGCGATCTCTGCTCTCCAGTCAGCTTATGCTGGCCAATAAATAAATCAACCCAGTTTAACTGGCTCAAAAAAAACATTTTTTTTATGAAATATATAGTTATATCAGTAGAGTTGAGATAGTATGGATTTTTTTCTGACCACAGTGGAAAAGCAGCATGTAACCACAGAGTGGTGGTTAACCACCACTCACTCCCAAATAATAGCAACACAAAAACAGTAGCTGGATGCCCTAGAAATAGGATGTTGTTTTATGATCCTAGCTAAAAGAAAAGTTTAAAATGCACCGAGGGAAAAGATGATCGCACACAAACCCCCCCCCCCCCGGTTGGATCGACCGTTCATCACAAGACACTGGAACTGAAATCATTACGGGTCAGGTGATGGGCTAAAGATTATCATACAACATAATACACAATATTCACTCCTCCTGCTTCCAGAAGGAGAAGGAAGGAACCCAAAATGATCAGTTTTGCACCAACAGGGTTGCATGATTACAGCAAAATATTATAATCATGTGTATTTGGTCAATATTGAAATCATAAATCACTTTGATCACCTGATCTGTACCGGATGCTCCCGTGTCAGCGCAGGCAAATTTTTCTCTAAAACCTTTTGTTCACCTCCTCATCAGCTGCTTTTGATGATGTGATGACTTGAGGCAAATACAATTCTCCCTTGCTGGGACAATTTCGTACCCCCCCATACGAGGCCCAGAGGAAGAGGGGGCATGTTGAACCCCTGGTGGAGATGAAGCAGCTGTCATCGTGCTGACTTCTCTTTGTCTGGCTGCTGGCCTCTGGTTGCCTCCCTGCCGGTCCGCCGCTGGTTGATGGAGCTGATGGCTCAGATTCAGCGTTATCTGATCCTTTCTTTATCCTTTCTTTAACAAAAACAAACATTTGATTTCATATGTGTGTCTCAAGCAACAGAGTTATAATGCATTATAACTGTGCATGAATAAAAGTTGCAGTGGGAAGTATTATAAGGTCATACATTGACCATACGGCTCCAACGGGGAGAGCCTGACACATTTTACTGAAGTATGAGTTGATCTGCAGCTCCATAATAAGTTCAGTTGTTTGGAATGTTAATGTTTTGGAGCCAGACAGCACTCTAGTGTGGAGAAAGGTGGATTTAGAGTGTCTGCAGGCGCTTGTGTGTTCATCAGAGTGAGCGATGAACAAGAACGGTGGTTTTGTTATCTGTGCAGGAGAGTTTTATGGTGGCAGAATGTGGCAGCCATCTGTTACCGACTGGGTGTAAACATGGATACGAAAGTCCGTTTGATAGCAGAGTGGAGTCGAATGGCAGCTGGCCCCTCTGAGAAAACAGAATATGCCGTTTTGGGATGTTTATGGTTTAACACATGCGTTCACGGACGCACAACTCTCACACCAGATGTACCGAAGCTGCGGCAAAGCGATGGAGATTCTGTCGGGAAACAGAGGAAGGAAAAAGCTCAATGTCAGGAAATCAGAGTGGGTTGGGGTGGAATTAAAGGGTCTGGTGTATGTAGGCATTCCTCCACTGTGTGTGTGTGTGTGTGTGTGTGTGTGTGTGTGTGTGTGTGTGTGTGTGTGTGTGTGTGTGTGTGTGTGTGTGAAAAAGAAATGCTAAAGTTTGTATTACTACTAGAATAAACTCATAAAGTTGCCCTTAAATTTTGGGGTTTTTTTTGCCTGTACTCTGTTGCAGACACACACACTCATACATGCACACATGCATGCACACACTCACACGCATGCACGCACATATGCACGCACACATGCACGCACACACACACACACACACACACACACACACACACACACACACACACAACAAAACAAAACAAACAACAGCCCATTATGCATGACTGTTTGCGGTGTGCTAACTCCACTAGCCTCCCTGGAGCAGTGGGTATACCACTTTTCCATATAGGCAGGCCAAATGGGGCTTTACCAACACTGTAAACTCGCACTTTGCATGATTGAAAGCACCACTTCTTCAACGCTCGCAGTCAAGCAAACAAAATTATCCACGTCGGTCTCAAAATGTTATGAAATAAAGAAATAAAACAGAGACAGACGCTCATAAATTCAGAGCTGAAAACAAATCTAATGACTGAAACAGGGTGCAGATTATCTTGTTATCTCTTTATCTCTCATTCAGACTGTGTGTGTGTGTGTGTGTGTGTGTGTGTGTGTGTGTGTGTGTGTGTGTGTGTGTGTGTGTGTGTGTGTGTGTGTGTGTGTGTGCATGTGTGCTTTTGCATGTGCATGCGTGTGTTGTGCATGTGTGTTTTACCAGCCCTTCCATTGGCCGGGTCTTCTGTTTGAGCTGAAGTATGGATCCTGGTGTTTAGAACTCTTTGCATTGCTTTGATTGCTTGGAAACAAATATTTAGATACACACACACACACACATGCACACATACACACACACACACACACACACACACACACACACACACAGAGAAAGAGACACTATTTTTTCATTACAGAATAGTAAAACGTGCATCTTTTGCTTGAATATCGTGTCTTCTCTTCCACCGCAGAGACGTTACTTCATATCTGGGACGTTCCTTTATCATCTTTCTTACTCTTCATCCAACAGATTCTCATCCGTTTGGGAACCGGGAGGCTTTCCAAACTTTTGTTTTGTCCATAAAATATTCTGAAGTCTTGTCAATGCCTGTAACAGTGTGTGTATGTGTGTGTGTTTGTGAGAGAGAGAAACCGTGTTCGTATTGTTGTTGATCGAATGTGTTCTCTTGGAGGTATTTGTGGGCTCCAGAGTGAAGTTTTTGCACTCTGTTTGTGTGTGTGTGTGTGTGTGTGTGTGTGTGTGTGTGTGTGTGTGTGTGTGTGTGTGTGTGTGTGTGTGTGTGTTCACTGAGACTGGGAGTGAATCTCTGCCAAGGCTTAGGGCTTGGCTGAGAGAACACCTCAAACCAGTTTACTCTGGTTGTGTAGTGGAGAAGTCTGTGGGTGGGACAAGGACCTCTTAAAGCTGCAGACCATTTCTATCTCTGCCTCTGTGTGCGTGCGTGTGTGTGTGTGTGTGTGTGTGTTTAGTGTCCTACATTTGTGTTACTATGTGTGTGTGTGTGTGTGACAAATAAAATTGATTAAGAGAATAAATCGAGGAGGAGAACTTTATGCTTCGTCACAGGATGACAAAATGAACTTTTGTGCTGGTCACATTTTTCGCGTTTGTGAGTTTTTGCTGTGTGTGTGTGTGTGTGTGTGTGTGTGTGTGTGTGTGTGTGTGTGTGTGTGTGTGTGTGTGTGTTTGCCGCTGGTTGAAGTGAACAGAATAAATAATGTTTTATCTGAGGGTTGACTGCTCAGCATGGGGTGCACTGAGCAGGAAGGAAGTAACAAGCGTCTCTCTCTGCCTCTGAGCACGGTTGCATAAATTGTGCAGAAACGCACCACAGAAAGCCTTCAGTGGAGGGGCTCTCTGCTCCCATCATTTCCTCTCATTCCTCAGGCTGATGTGTGCCGTACAGTATTCAAATATTCACCAGCAGGAAGTTCCTCAATGTTTGCTTTACCTTCGGTTAACTCTCTTTGCTCTGACCGCTACATTTTTTTGAATTTTATCCAACTTTCTTCTAATATTAAAGTTTGTTTTTTTGGAGCTGCAGAGACTTTTTGGTTTTTCTCAGAGAACGAAGCCAGGATTTAAGATAATTTTACATCTCTTACAGCCAAAATAAGAAAGTTTTTGTTGCTGAATTTTGACTTATTTAAATATATCCACTGGTTCCAGGGAGCGCTAACAATAATACACCCTCTTATTCCTGTTTGGTCAGTCTATATATGTGTGTGTGTGTGTGTGTGTTTTGCAGGAACCCCTCAGGCCATGCTGATAAGGAGGTGATGGCTGCCACCGTCCTGACCTCACTTTCAACATCCCCTTTGGTGCTTAATCCTTCTTCTGCACCAGCAGGTAACACCCCCGCCTCAGCGCCAGCCGCATTTTACTTTATACGTAATTTGAGATTGACTTCAGCAAATCTTTAAGCAAATGAAGGTCACTCCTTTAGATTTATGCTGATGATAGCAAGAAACGACGGGAACAAACGGTCCTGAATGGTTCAGGTTAGTTTCCCCTGGACACACACCGATAGATCGGGTGTGTGTATTAATCTGTGTGTCTGTTAATTTGTAATAGACGGCAGCCTGGCTGTGTTATAAGCTCTATTCCCTTATCTCTGTCTGCATACTGTATGTACTCACCTCAGCCCAGCCCTAACCGTTCAGCCTTGGCTCTATCACCACAGCCCACTTTGCTGTTTCCAGTGTTAATGTGGTTGCCATCACCATGCCAACCGTGCCAGATGGTCAAAGTCCTGTTAGTTGGTTTTTGTTTTTTTTAATCTCAGTGTTAAACCAAGGCTAAACCAATGCCACAGCTTTTTCTCTCAGTAAAGGAACATGCAGCGTTTCGTGATGGGACACCTGTGGCTCAGGAGGGAGAGCACGTTTTCCACCAATCAGAGCGTTTGTGCGTTAATATCTGCACGACTTTGGCAAGTTTGTCAACCCAGAAATGTTCTTGATGACTTTTGCCCCCTTAGTGTGAATGTGCAGATTAAGACAGAAGATGCATCTCTTACTCAGAATAAACAGGATGACATCATGTAATCAGCAACCAGTGGAAATTGTCAGAGGATTCTGGGAGTATGAGAGCAGCTGAAGATGGTTTAATTCAAAAAGGAGGTCTCTTTAAATGTAGTTGACTGAATAGAGTTTTCAAACCTGTTCAGGTTGAGATTCTAGCTCACAGGTGTCAAACTCAAGGCCCCGGGGGCCAAATGTGGTCCGCCACATTATTTTATGTGGCCCATGAGAGCATTAAAGGTCAGAGTGTCTAACAATAAATAGGTCAAAAGTGTGCTTTGACCAAAAACAACATTTCCCACAATGCAGTAATTAAGCCCATTTTAACTTGGAGAAAACCTTTTTGAACAAAGTTGATGTCTTGATTTTTGTTTGATGTTATTTTTCATTATTCAGTTGAATAGTTTGATCTTTGATTGATGGATTCATGTGGGTTTCATAATCTGACAAATTAAAAGGATTTATGTTCAAACAGAGCAACAAGCAAACACATTTTTTTCTGTGCAACTGTAATGTTTGTAACTCAAACAAGTAATAAATTCAGAGTTATTTAACATTAACGAGTAGTTACATTTATTTTACATTTATTTTATATTTATTTTACATTACATTAAATTACATTTAGTTACATTTAATTTACAACTGGCCCTTTGAGGACAGCCATTATGCTGATATGGCCCTCAGAGAAAATGAGTTTGACACCCCTGTTCTAAATCCTCCAAGAGGACGGGCCATGTTGTGATTCATTTGTGTCTTACGGTGGAGAAACATAGTCCCCTCCAGAGACACTAATCCTTATATACAAATTAATCTTTGCTAAATGTTCACATGAACTCTGATTCACCTTCTTACATTTCCATCGAAGATAGTTATTGGTTGATATCATTTAAGGCCTAACATGTATGATCGTAATCTTTAATCTATTGGGGTTTAGGTTTATGTTTTATGTCAGTAAATGTCAGATCGAGCCAAAGCGATTATGTGTTCTATAGATTTGAATTTGTCAAAATGCCAACGTGTATGAAAAGGTTTGACGGCTAAGACTTAGAGAAATTAAATCAGTGTGTGGCTTAATGTCCAGACTTTAAGATGAGTGAATCACAAAAATGTTTTAGATATTAAAATACATGCATTAGACAGGCTGCTGGGTTAAAAGATTTATCTTTTCATTTCCATTACTTGGAATTTGCATCAGGAGTTTGTTTTTTTTCTCATTTTTTCATACACATACCCATTTTCACATTTTTTCTGTCTATTTAAAAATAGTCACTTACACTCGTCCTCCCATTCTCCCATCCGTGATAATAAAAATAACTGTAGCCTTGAATCCCTGCAGTCCCAGAACCGACCAGCAGGACTTGGAAAGAGGCGCTGTCAGCCAGCTACAGCAGCTCCACCAGTGGCAACTGGAGCTGGGATGCCAGCGACCAGTCAGTCCCATCCACACCGTCTCCACCTCTTTCCAACGACACCGCCAAGAACTTCCTGCTCTCGTCCCAGGGAGACGAAATCAGCGAGGATGTCGCCGAGAGCACGCACTTCATGTTTGAGGACCCCATACCTCGTAAGCGAAAGGTAAAGATGGATATCGGTGGGAAAAGATGGAATATGCGAGTCTGTGTCGTAATATTTGTGTTTTTATCTTTATAAATTGGGCGTTCTAATATTTCTTCTGGGGAAAACTACTCTGAGCCATTTTATTCCCAGTCAGCAGCTGTTTTTGTGAATCCAGAACGCTATAAATGGAACAAACAAAAAGCTCGACTTATTTCTTATATATATTTTAGGTTAGCATTTGCAGGAATTTCTAGGTTTAGGTCAGCTGAGCACTCAACACTCATTATATTTTTCCTTTACAGTATTTTTCAATCATTCTTTTATACACTTTAAACGTCTTCATCAACAGCAGGTAGGTTCCACTCCTGTAGAGGGAGGAGGCGTTGATCGTTAGGAGCAGGTCACAGAATTTCCTCATTGCTGAGAATATATTTAGAACACATCACAACATTTGTCGCGATTTATTTTTAAGGAACAAAGTTCAAAAATAACTTGAGGTCCACAGTCAGCACAACTTCTTCCTCCAGCTGGTTAGACAGGACTGTTGATTTGTCCAGACGCTATCCTCTTCACATTTAAGCTAAACCAAAAGGTGGATCTTTTGAAAATCCACTGGGAACATTCAAGAAAATTAAACATAATGCAGTTTAAAAGCCTCCGACATAAGTTCTCTTTAATGTCTCATACCGTTTTCCATGGAAATGGAACAGAGTGCTTTCAAAGTGCTTTACTGCCAAGATGCTTCACATTTCAATTTTGGATTTCCAGTGGTTTAGGTTGGAATTTTGTCAGAATGACTGAAAGTATGCATAAAATGATCACAAATTTAATAAAAGGGAGCAGAAAATCATCTATAGCCTCAGATTGATGTAGGGGAACAACATGTATATTTAATTCTGCCTCCTGCTGTGGAGCCGCATTGAGCTGCATAGTATATAAAACCATAAAGATGCTTTGCCGTATCATAGCTAAGCAGACAGGAAATGAATCAGGATGACGCTGGGAAATAAAGACACACGAGCTGCGTGAAGTAGGGCTAAAATACAAGCTAACCCGTTAGCGAGCTTTGTGAGACAATAAAGTTAACGCCAGACAAATAAACATTCAATGAGAAGCTGCCGCTGAGAATGACAGCTGTTGGATTCTGTACAGGCAGTAGTTTTGACATCTTTTGTGTCTTAATTCAACATTAAGGTTCCAGAAAAATGCTTGTTCTGTCCTCCAGAGGTTGGATGACGGTATGGAGAGAACAAACCCACGTCTTACGTCTGCAGTGATGCAGGCCGCTGCCTGTTCACGGGAGAGATGCCAGTTACTGGAATTTAAATGAGAAACTGAATTGAAGGGGAAAAGCATATTTGCACATGTGATGTATGTTTTTTTGTTTTTTTTATACAAACACGCCTTCAGAGGTTAAAAAGAGGTCAGTGTGGTTTTTAGGTGAGCTTTTTGGGAGGCGAAATGAGTGCGCTTGCCTTTTTTATATGTCGCTCTGAACCACATGTGGGGGCAATATAGAGGCTGCACCTTAATACCAATTTTCCAATTCATATAATATATATATTCAGCCAAGCCAACGACATGCACAGACATCAGGTGGAGATCAATCATTCCATTTATTCTGCTCATTAATCTCAGCCAGTCAAAACCAACACAGGGTTCGTAGAGAGAGGTGCTGCTGCGTTATCGCCTTTCTGTCCTTGTTTTTACTGTTTTTGTTTATAACCTGCATGCATCTCAACTCATTATATGATAATATAATAGTGGTAATGCCTGTATTTTAATATGCATAATATAGGACATTATTAAAGGGCAAAATATGATGATATAATGGGAGGAATGCATGGATATGAAATCCATGTTGTCCCATCAGGCTGTTTCTGTCGCTTCTAATTTGTTTGTTTGTTTGTTTGTTTGTTTGTTTGTTTGTTTCATGAATGTTCTTCCAGAACTCCATGAAGGTGATGTTCAAATGCTTGTGGAAGAACTGTGAAAAGGTCCTCAGCACCTCCTCAGGGATCCAGCGACACATCCGCACCATCCATCTGGGGTGAGTTTCAAGTAAACACGACAGCGCGGTGTTAGCAGCTTTATATTAACACAGGTTGGACCTGTCCCCCCCCCCTTCTAACAGGTGATCATTTGAATGTTTTCTTAGTCCATTATTTGATATTCACTCCCTTTGTCCTTTTGTGATTTGACATATAATAATCACTCATGCAGCCTTGTTTGGTTGTGCACCAGTCACTGTTTTCTCCCTAGATGAACCACACACACACACACACACACACACACACACACATGCACCACACATGCACCTCAGGCAGCTGGATCATCTGCAGGAGTCACACTGATCATCTTCATTCTGGTGGCTTTTACTGCCAAACAGCTGCCATCACTGATGACTTGATTTAGAACACATATGTAAAAGTCAAAGCCCGCGGGATGATTTTTAATTACTATTAGAATTAAGAACATATTTTCAGTTTTAAATTCAGTTACATTTTTACATTTGTTTCTACAAGACGAAGGTGTCTGTGTGCCATAGATTTTTGTATTTTATTTTATTTATTTATATTTATTTCAGTTGAATGGACTCAGAAAGAAAGAAAGAATACAACTGTTGATTTACATGTATTTATATAATTTTTTTTATTTTACTATTTAAAAGCAGTGATTGGTAGGATCATAGAGCAGCATAATAATGTATTTTCAGTTTATACCGCATGCAGTTTCATTAATCTTGATATTAATGTTTCCCCTTGAAGTTACTGACAGAGCCAGAACAAAATATTGCTTTATTCATTTAATCATTCAATAATATGCACTGTGTTCATTTCAATATGTTTTAATAAACATTGAACCAGTTCGGCCCTGGGCTTGTGACACATTTGTTTTTTTGCCCCTCTGTGTATCTGACCTTGACACCCCCGCCTTAGGGTCATTTAAATGTGACAGTGGGGGTTTGGTTCCCTCCTCTCAAACGCTTCACCACCCTTCAGTCCTGGCTCCGCCCACTCCACCTGTTCCATCCCCGGCTCCTGATTGGTGCAGCGTGTTCTCCAATCCCAGATCCTCAATCAGAGCAAGAGCCCTCAAATCGTCTTCAGCTGTTCAGATTGGGGGGGGGCTGTTTCCTCACAGACAGTCTGACTCGTTTCCTCCTGGAGATGAGATGTTTAAACCAAATTTGTGACCACATTGTGGAAGAGTGGGCCGAGTTAGTCACTGGATTGTGTTAGCATTAGGAGTGGGGGGGGGCTGCTCACCACTTTTTTGTACAACTGTAATTGGATTACTTTGTGGGTTTTGTTTTCACTTTACTTGTAATTTACAGACGAATTCAGCGGTCCTCTTTTGGTTCTATTCCTTTGAGCAGCATCTTTTGGCCCTTTTGTTCATTTTGAAAACCTTTATCCTGTCCAGGGATTTAAAATAATCTCTGGTTTATTAAATATTTTTACATTAACCCTTTAACTTCGGTTTCTTCTTGTTACAACTCTTTTTAACGAGCCATCCTGGAGCTGGTGGATCATGTAGAGCAGCGGTCCCCAAACTAAGGCCCGCGGGCCGGATGCGGCCCGCCTCCACATTAACTTGTTTGCTTTGTGGTTTTCACAGAGAAGTTGATGAGAGCTGCAGACAGAGTCTACGAGCCTCCTGGACCCGACAGAAGGGTCGGTCAGTCCAACAGGAAGTTCATGTCCAACAGGAAGTTCATGTCCAAGGCCTTTTTCTCTGTGAAGATCCCAGAGAGGGTTCTTTATTTATGAAATAAATACTAACCAGTGTTCTTCATCCTGTTCTTTCAGTCTACTAGTAGACGTTACTTCACGTTCATGATAGTAAAATATCAGCAGCTTCTGGTTCATCAGTGTTTATTTATCACATCACAGGTTCTTCTTCCAGAAAACTTGATCCTACCTTTTTTGCTGTTATTACCTACAAACCTGAAGAGGTCAGAACGCTAGTCGCCTGGCGGCCGCTTCCCCCTACTGCCCCTCAAAAATTTAATTGTTGCTCATAACAGCAGTAAAATATCAGCCGTTTCTGGTGTGGGGCTCCATAACCCCCTCTTTCTATACCTCAGACAACGCGGAGGGGACACGGCCCCCCCCGGGCCTCGTTACTGCGAGACACAGTTTGATCCAGAACCTGCAGCGCTGGGTTGGGACATGAATGTGACACCGAGGGCTCCTGGTTACGGGCTAACCCACCACGCTACCGATTCCTTCACGCTCACACCTTTTCTCCGGGCGTATTTGTCTTCGTCATTCAGGAAACAGTCTGAAAAATGATGGGAAGGGGGGATTTGAACCCACAACCTCAGATCTGAGTTCCTCCTCTCATCTCTCTGAGCTAAACCTTCAGCTGCTGTGATTTGGTTTGGAACTTGTATTTATGGGGTTCACAGGTGGAGGAAACACGACCAAAATGTTTCTGTCACCTGGTTTAGAACCAATTCCCCACTACAATTACCCCCCGGGTGTGTCCTCACACCCTCCTTCACACCTATGATCCCTTTAACTCAGCTAAGTGCATGTTTTTGGAGCCACCAGACACGTGGAGAACATGCAAACTCCTCACAGAGAGGCCCTCAGTGGGATTTGAACCCCAGACCTCCTGGCTGTGAGGCGACAGCGTTACCGCTGCGCCGCCGTGCCGCCCTGGTGAGAGGACGAGGACGACTTCAAGAACAATTCACGCTTCTGACAAAACCCCCTTTTTACTGCCTGAACTATTTAACTGGACCAAATTCTGCTTTATTTGAAAATGTTTGAACCTTCTTCTTGGTTCTGACCCGTAGATTTAACCCACGACTTTCCAGAAGACAATAAATGTTGACATTTAGACACCCCTGTGATTTCTGTTCCAAAGGTAACAAAAGGTCAGAGTGTCTAAACAAAAATAGGTCAAAACTGGGCTTTGACCAAAAACTACATTTCCAACAATGCAGTAATTCAGCCTATTTTACCTGACAAAAACATTTGGACAAAATTAAGATTTTTCTTTATTCTCTTGTATAGTTTGATCCTTGATTGATGGAGTTTTGTGGGTTTAATAACCTGACAAAAGGATTTATGTTAAAACATAACTGTAATGTTTGTAACTTGAATAAGTAATAAATTCAGAGTTATTTAACATTATGTCATATTACATTCAGTTACATTTAGTTACATTTATTTACATTTACATCTGGCCATTTGAGGACAGCCGTTATGCTGATGTGGCCCTCGGTGAAGAGGATTTTGACCCCCCCCCCCCTGATTTAGACAGACATTGTTCCAGATGAAGCAGTGTTTTATTTCTGTTCCGTTTAGTCACACAGTTTCTTACTGAAGTTATAGCAACAGATGATCAAACCAAACACCTCATGCATTCATTTGGAGGCAGTAGATCGTCTGAGGAAACGAGCATCAGTAACTCAATGTTACCCACTTGTCCTTTTCTCACCAGTCTGGTTGAGTATGAGTGTCTTTTACTGCCCTCTGGTGGTGAGGGGAGAAACGACATACTGTAGTTTGATAAACGTGCTCATGTCTGCAGATCAGTGGTGCTGTGGTAACATCAAGCATCACATCTGTTATCCTATATCTTATTTTGTATGTTTACAATCCATCATAGATAATCTTGGATTAGGATAATAGATGATTTGTCATGTTTTAGCACAAAGATATAACTTTGTGCTCAAAAGTTATATCTTTTGGCACAAAGATATAACTTTTAAACAAAGTTATATCTTTACCGGCATCAACATGTTTCCTTGCTGGTAAATATTTTCTGCTAAATTAAAAACAATATGGAAGTTATGTATTATAATATGTAGCGATGCAAATATAACATTTAGCATTTAGAATTCACAATCAAAGATTGGCAGAGTTAGAAGTTAAACTTAAAGAAGTCAGCATTAAAAAAAAGTCAGCGTTAAAAAAAAAACAAAACATTAACAGTGTTGCACAAAAATTAATGGAAATGAAAAATCCATCCCCATTCTATCTTTAATACATTTCGCAGCCATAAAAATTACTTTGTTAAGGTTTCAACAATAAAAAATTTTGATTTTTCCTGTCTTCAGTTGCATAAAAACTGGATTTGGAGCGTTGCATTCTGTTATTATTTTACGTAATGTCACAACTTTTTTTGGAATTGGTTTTATAGATCCAAAAGTCTTTTAATGGTTGCTAATGTATTTGCTTTTCCTGTCCTGCAGCCGAAACAGCGACTCGGACTACAGCGATGGAGAGGAAGACTTCTACTACTCAGAGATTGAGGTGAACATGGACAGCCTAACGGAGGGCCTGTCCAGCCTCACGCCCACCTCCCCCACCACCACCGGCCCGCCGCCCGTGTTCCCGCCGTCGCTCGCCGACGTCCCGCACTCCGAACACATCACCGTGAACGGGTCGCAGAGTCACGCCCCGACCCTGCTCAGCCAATCGGCTCCTTCCACGCTCTGCCACATCCACACTGACCACGCCTACCAGGTAAATGACACACACATACACACACACATACACACACACACACACACACACACACACACATACACACACACTGCGAGACAGACTGTTGGTTACACACACTTAGAAACACATGCAAAATCAAACAAAACATTTTCCTCTTGGTTTCTCAGACAGATTTTTCCATTTTCTATCATATGTATCTGTTTTTAATCAGTGTGGAAAAAAAAAGAAAAAGGTCACAGGTTCGATTTGAAATCCTTCATCATTATTTATATTTAAGTCACATGATGAAGGAAATCAGATTTTTTTTTTTTTTACATTGTTGAATCTCAATCTTTTTTGCTTTGGAGCAACTTTGGGTGTTCATCACCGTCTTCCTCTCATCCTTCTTCTCTTTTTTCTTCTGTTAACTCTACAAACTCATGTGAATTCTTCAGTTGTGTGTCCTTGGGGGGGGGGGGGGGGGGGGGGGGGGCGAGAATTAAATAATTTAAGCTGCAAGTAAATGTGATTTGAACATTTGAACACGTTCAAGGCAATAACTTCCATTTATCTGAAAACACAAAATGCACATAAATAGACCTCATTGTGTGTGATTCAAAGCTTTATTGTACTGAACTCAGTAGACAGTCCCACTGCTTATCTTTATGCGCTCAAACTTGGCGTTACTTCACACTCTTCTTACATTTTGCATTCGTGTAAAACATACAGTTTGTGGTTTTTAAAAACCTCTCCTGTTATCACACTCCTCCATCTTTTACCCATCTGCCCCGTGTTAAACATGACTGTGCTGTTTAGGGGACTTCCTCTTCCTGTCCCGTTCTCCTTTCTGTCATGTCTCTTGACTTTCATGGGGGTGCTTGTCCATATTCCAGGCCACTGCTCCAGTGAGTGTCCCAGTGGGTCCTGAGCTGGCTGGGTTGGGCAGTGGTAATGGAACTGGGCCTGAAATGGGGACTGAGAATGTCATCAGTGTGTCGTGGCAGACTCCTCCTGTCATTTTCAAAGGCATACCGGTGAGTTAGGCTTTCCTTCACGCCTTTTTAAACTTAATCTAAACTCTTCTCCTTCTCTTTCCATTTGTTTTATGTAGCTTTCTGCCATCTGGTTTTTCACTATCTCATCTTTGTATATTATCCTCTTTAAGAGCTCTTTTTAACACAGTTCATCCAAAGGTGCTATTAAAAAAAGGGATTCATAAATGACCAGGATAAGAAGGTGTGAAACCAAAGGAGCATGAATAATAAACATTACACGGTGCACGTCTCATTGCTGTTGATTATCTATGCAGTTAAATAGAATTATATAAAAGAATGTGGTTAGAAAAAATGTCATTAAACTGCAGGAATACAGGTAAAGGATATGTTTGAAACCCCGCAGCCGTAACAGCCGAGACACTCGGAGGACTTGAGGGATATTTGGGAACATTTTCTGTCTTAACGGCACATCAGGAAATCCACAAGCGTAGAACTGTTTATACATTTACAAACCAATAAAAGTCTCCTAATATCAGTGACGAAGCCACCAGGTCATCACTGTAGCCATGGAGACGAAAGATAGTGTATACGAGATGCGATATTTAGCAGTTGTAGATTAAACACATACAGGATAACTACTTTGTGGCTCCTGTTGATTAAAGGTAATAAAGAATTTCCTGCCTTCCGGAGTAAAAAAAAAAAAAATCTATTCAGCAATATTTAAAGCTGCAACCAAAACAGAGAACATGACAAACAACTCTGATTCATTCCACTGCTGATGCTAAAGCTGCCTCTGAGCTAATAACCTCGCAGGCTCTGTTTTAATAAAGTCTTTAGAAAAGTGTCGGCCGCACAGACAGAACAAAGTGTTTGTGTTTCCTTTACGTGCTGCAGCAGCACAAGAGCAAAATGACAAACTAGAGGAGAATAAATCAGAAGGTGATGTCAGAGGGCTACAGGGGTAAAACAAACCTTTCATTTAGAAGGTTTCTATATCTCTATAGGTAACCTGTCTATGTTAGATTATAGGTATAGGTAAGAAAACAAAATTCATCAAACTTATTTCCCAGATGTGAATGTCGTTTAAAGACCCCAGTGAATTTTAGTGTTGTTCGATCTTGTCTAGTTGATTTTGATGTCTTTTTTATTTTCTGATTCATCATTTAGAATCAATTTTTTATTAGTAAGTGTTGCAATAATGGTAATTTCCTATTCTTTTTAAATTGAAAAAACACAAAATGTTGTTTTTTGGGAAGGACCCCAAATATCACAGAATATCTACACAGACACTTCCACACTGGTAAAGTAATAAACTCAAAATTCAAATTTTTCTATTCTTGATGTTGATTTGACCACATCGACCTCTTGAATTGACATTTTTATGTAATAATTGCCACCAATTCACTCTAAATATTTTGTTAGTTATTGTTCAGTAGAAAGTCTGATACCCACATCCCACTTTGTGCTGGTTCTTTTGAATGATCCTCCTTCTTGGTTGTGTTTTCCCTTCCAGCAGAAACCCCCTGGGCAGAGTAGCATTAGGAACAGGTGAATTATAAAGTGGAGAAAATACCGAACATTGCTCTGCAAAAAAAAAAAAAAAAAAAAGTGGGGATCCTGTTATCGGCTGGAGCCATAAAGACGGCAGTGAGAACCTGAATGTGCACCGCATGAAGGCTGTAAATGTTTATGTGACGAGCAGGAAGGAATAACAGGAGGCCGTAGAGCATCATTAACTTCACATTATTCTGACAGAGGTCAAATCAGGGTTGTGTATTCTACTTTGTCATATACAGTGTTTTGTAGAGCTGCTCTGCATCAGTAAAACATCCACAGAAAATACACTCATGATGTCCTCTTATTTTGTAGGGGCCTGTCAATCATGTCCGGACAGTTTGCATTGGAGAGAAGCGACAGCCAACGGCCAACATACACAGCACTGTTAACAAGAACCATGCTTTAATAACGCCAGCATTGAAGTCAACACCAGGAACCAGGTATGCAGTGTGATGGTAGTTAGAAATGTTTAACTGGTTTACTCCAGCGGTTTGCAATAAGCAGAATTCATCGGCGTGTACTTGTCCTTATGGTGTCAAATCTGCTGTTACCAAGGAAACCCCGGGGGGAGGCGAAGAAGTGCCGAAAGGTGTACGGCATGGAGAAGAAAGACATGTGGTGCACAGCCTGTCGCTGGAAAAAAGCTTGTCAGAGATTCACCGACTAGTCCTGCCCCCCACCCCCCTCCACCAGAGATGAGCTCTTCCTTGCCACAGAGCAACAGCTAAGTGGACTGTACCACTGAGGAGTCGGGGAGATTCCTTCACGGGGCAGAAGACGCTGCTCTGCTTTTCTCCTGCTGGCCTTCTCTCTTTCCTGTTTCCAATTACAAAGAAAAAATAAAACTTTTGGGTAAAAAAAAAAAAAAAAAAAAATCACCAAGGAAAAGAACTTTTAACGCAGGTTTGGAGACCTTTTTCTAGACCTTTTCTAAGACTGAACAGTTTTCACTCTGATGAATGAGGAAAAAAAAAAAAAGAAGCATTTAAATTAGATTCTAAAACTTCTGATTTGATCTTTTTGTTTTTTCATTTGTCATTTTTTTGACAGCCTCAACTCAAGGCGCCGTTTAAAGACTACAAATAAGCTTTTTTTTTTTTTTTTTTTTTTGGTATTCTCTCTTGTTCATTATAGGATCATGGTGTCATCTACTCCTTTTGGGGGTAGAACATGACTCTTTTTGGAACAAGAGCTACCACCAGATTTTCTCTGTAAGACTTCCGTAGCATATCTGTTATCGAGTGTCACTGTTTAAGGGACTTCATACCTGCCAAAAGCAGAAAAGCCTGTTCATTTAATCATCACTGTCTTCTGCAGCCTTACTGGATTTCAACCATATGTTCAAATACATATTATTTAGTAAATACCACCTGCTCATTAAGCAACATCAGCTTAGCCTGCTATGCTTCTTGTAATTCTGCAAAGATGCACAAAAACTTCACGCCGAGTGGTACAAAAACCTATCCACCCCCCCCACCCCCCTTTGCTTTCCGACATATTTTTAAAGAGTTGTAATGGAAATATATGAAATACCTTTCCAGCGCTTAATTCCTATTCTTGTACCCTAGAGATATGCACCTTGAAGAAATAAGTCATCTTTTAAAATATCACTGTAGCCACAGCGTGTATCTGAGAAAGTTGATACCTATTTCTTTGTATAGAGTTTATTTTCAGCAGCGACTCGCTGAAGCGACGAGCAGTGGCACTGTGCAATCAGCAGATATTTCTTGCTTCGTGGTTGTGATTGTTATTAAAGATTCTTTTTTTTTTTTTTTTGGTTTTTCCTTTGGCAGTTGATTTTCTTGCCCCCCCGGTGAATGATAACTGCCCTTTTGAATCTTCGATTTCCAATCAGAATGGTATCAAAAACTAAACCATGAACCCAACAATCACGACTAGGTCAGACATTTGGATTCATTTTAGTTTTATTCTTTTTAATCTTTACCATTATTTACCAGCCTTGACCTAAATTCACAAAAAACAAGCACTTTTTCATACGTAGTTGCTTTTTTTTTTTTTTTTTTTTAATCGATCTTTATCGATCGAGACTATTTCACTCTGGTGTGTCATTGGGTAATGAAGTCTGGATCAAATCGGTGGTTTCAGATTTTTAATAGACGTGTAATGCTAACAGGCAGGCCTGCTTTCCCAAGCCTACGTACAAATTTAACTTTCAAACAACAAAATATTTTCAACAATACCGATTGAAACAGCAAAAACAGCACTTTTTTTTTTTGTAATTCTCAAGTTCATTTTGTTTTCTATTTCTATTCATTGTCCAATAATTACAATAAAAAAATTATGAGCAGACACCTGCAGCCTGAAAAACGAGTAACATTTAATAGAGAAATATTTTCAGGGGCTGATCTACTGCAATGCAGGAGTGACGACAGACGCTTCACCTGAAGGGTGAACGTCACATGTGACCGTTTCTATGACGATTGACAACTTAGTGAAACGATGAGAAATCTGGACATCAGCAGATCTACTTTAACCAAATATAATATCCACACAATCCCTCAAAACATCCCTTTGTTTATCCTGTATATTCATCATTTTCTCCTCCATTAACCAGAGCAAATCAGAAATTAAATCAAATTAAAATAAATTTAATAAATAAAGAAATAAATTTCATGCTCCACCCTAAAAACAAGCCCACACAAGGGGGGAGTCGTGAATTTTTGTGAACAGCTTTCTGAATGTAGCTGCTGCTGTTTGTCCTCAGTTCTCCTGACATCATAGCGGCACACACACACACACACACACACACACACACACACACACACACACACACACACACAGTGCCTTTCCTACCCTGTACAAACAGGCTGTCAGGCATTCCAGCAGACTCCTTCATTGAGCTACAGCCCCCCCCCCCTTTAGATCTCTGTGCCATAGAAACACCGGTGCTGTTCACCTGTTGTCACGGGGTCACTCTAGCTGCCTGCTGCCGGCTGATACCAGCCTGCCGGCACCCAGTCATCACTTCTCCAAGAGAGCTGGGAAGCAGATGCTTGACTGTTATTTGTTGGGGGGGGAGTGGGGGGGGGGACCACGATAAGCACAAATTTAATCACGTGTGTAAAAGCAGTTAATAATTAATCAATGAGTTCTGGTCACAAACTGCCCTTTTGTTTCAGAAAACCAATCGTCCGTGATTGGCTGGGCTTCGCTCCGTGAGCGCGGCCTGCAGTCAGGCTTCATCAAGTGCCAATGCAAAGAACATGAAAAAGAAAAAAACCTATAGCGACAAATACAATTGCACTACATTGCATTACACAAAGACGTGTTTTTATACGTGGATGATTTCTATACGCAAATTTTGAAGTGAGATTTTTTTTGTTTTTTCAAGAGGGAGAGGAGGTTGTTACAGCCTGATGGATGGATTGAATGGGGCATCAGGGATAGGGTATCTGTGCCTCTGGTGTGTGTGTGTATGTGTGTGTCCCCCACCCTCCTCCCTTCCAATCTTCACAACAGATTTATTGTAGTAAAAAGTTGTGCTGGATGTTTTAAAATGTGGTACTGGGAAGTACAGTGAGGTACTCAGGATGTCAGTTCAGCTTTTCTTAGGAGGAGTGCCAACAACCCAAAGCAGCGCTAGTCGAGTTTCAGCAACGTGAAAACATTGTTCTGATCAGTGGCTCCACCTTATCCAGATCCTTTTCTAGTCCCTGGAGTGTTTTGGGGTTTTTTTTTCACACACACTTTATCCACAGAGCTCTTTGTGCGTCCTTTTCGTAAATAAAAAGAAAAGGTTGCTGCATATTATGAATTAAGATCATGACTGTAGATTCTTCTACAGGGATACATAGATAGATAGATAGATAGATAGATAGATAGATAGATAGATAGATAGATAGATAGATAGCCGATGCTTCTGGTGGGACTTCAAGCCCTCAAATCCATCTCTTTGTGTGTGTGTGTGTGTGTGTGTGTGTGTGTGTGTGTGTGCGCGTGTGTGTGTGTGTGTGTGTGTGTGTTGCACTAAACTGTCCTGTGACGATCGTGGCCCCACTCGGATCAGCAGCAGTTTGGTTTGGAGTAGCTTCTCATCATGGCCAGAAAGAAAATCATTGGTGAATTTTTTTTTTTTTTTTTTTACAAATTTAGATCAACAGGAATAATTTTCACCAATAGAGTTGGAGATTGAAAATGACGTGCAGAGGGAATCCAATGAGGATAGATGGGGATTTGCCATTTCAGGGCTTTCTTTTATGCAACCTAAACCATTAGGGTTTTTTTTTTCTTTCATATATTGTTGTTTTATTTGTTGTTGTATCTTATTATGTAAAAAGTACCTTTTTTTTTTTTTTTACAATATATTTTCTTTCTTTTTTTTTTTTTTTAAAGTCGATTGAGAAGCTATAGTGAACATAACACGTAAAAAAAATTCAATGTATATTGTAGCTTGGAGGCAAAGGTGAGAAAATACACAACATGTTGAATGTAAAACATATAAAAGTCTTTCTGTTATTATATTTGCTGGCTGGTTTTTTACTGCCTGTAGTTTCTCCCTTCTCTCTGAGATCCAAATCCACATCCAGCCGTCACCACATTGCTAAATCATATCAAGTAACACAACCATGCAGTATTGCTTTACTATCATACTTTGTGCAATGAGATGCTTTATAAAGGAACAAGAACTAACTTTTTGGGTGACATCTGGTGACACCCGAACCCTAATCTGTTTTTTTTTTGTTATTTTTTCCCTGCCAAACATCGGTTTCTGAATATGCTCAGTTATCACAGTTGTTGTTTGTGGTTGTATTGTTCAGTTTTTTTTTTGTTAGACAGGAGAAGCTTTGACCTTTTCGTCAAAATGACAGTTTTAGCGTTGTGGGAATCTTCATCCTTGCCTTCACATTCCAACAGACGACATGCTTTTTTAGCGTCTTCCTCTTGCTTGGGAGTCAATTTTTTTTAATTTTTTTTTGACAGTGATTCTTCTCTGATCAAACCGTCCTTTTTTTTTTCCATTTCCTGTTGCTGTGCTATCCAGCTTTACTGTGGTCCCACCAATGCCTATACCCAGTATATTAAGCTAAACTAAACCCTTGAAATGTGCATCAAAAGGCCTTTTTTTTTCTCTACCCCCCCCCCCGACTTGTTCCCTCAATGTCAGTTTTTATTTTTGTATAAACTAGCAGCAGTAAAGCCAATAGATCTTACAAATCAAATGTAATGCATTGCAAGGCAGCTCCACTCAGTCTTTAGCTTCTTCTACTGTGCTCATTGTACGTCCAAGCTTTTACTCTTTTTCTCATTTGATGACCGTTTTTTTTTGTTGTTGTTGTTGTGTTTTTACTGAGCCTTTATTCTGGCTGGTGTGAAAACTGACTTTTTTTTAAATTTTTTTTTTATTGAGTGTCTGGTTGAATTTGTGGTTATTTTGCATGTCTACCATTGCTCTTTTTTCCTGTTCATTTTGTGAGGAGACACAACACTGAAGGGTTTTATACGTCAGATATTCCCTCGTCGGTGACGGATAACCCAACGCTGATGGAGTTAGTTTTCCTTCAAAAGTTAAAAAATTTTGCTCTCTCACAGCGTTTTGAAGGAAACTTGACATCAGTGTTGGGTCTGCACCAAAGGGTAAGATTTCTCCAGTGCGTGAGCTCGGACCCCCGGTTCCTACTCAGCGGTCCCACGCACATGGAGGAAGCACTTTCTGGGGAGTGGTGCACTCATGGAGTATTTGTGTGAATGTCACGCCTATGATTAGTGCTTGAAAAGATGGATGACCATGTCTGATGCTGATAATGTGATCTATGTCATGTAATGTGATGGAAAGAAAATAAACCTGAATGGAAGACGTCAGATTCTTTATCTTTCGTGTGTCGGATCTCAGTGGATAAATGGATATAATAGATCACATGTGTCAAACTCAAGGCCCGGAGGGCCAAATGTGGCCCACTACATCATTTTATGTGGCCCGCAAGAGCATAAAAAGTCTAAAAATAAATAGGTTAAAAAAAAAAAAAAAGTCTATTTTAACAAAAAAACAAAGTTAATGTCTTAACTTGTGTTTGTTATTTTTCTTTATTTACTTGGATAGTTTGACACTTAATTGATGGAGCTCTGTGGGTTTAATAACCTTACAAACTGAAATTATGAGGATTTAAGTTATAACGGAGCAACAAGCAAAAATGCTTAGTGTTTGTAACTTGAATAAGTAATAAATTCAGAATTATTTAACATTAAAGATTCATTTTTTTCTTTTTTCTTTCTTTTTTAGCTTCATTTTTTTTTTACATGAATTGAGTTACATTTAGTTACATTTATAAGTTACAGGTGGCCCTTGGTGAAAATGAGTTTGACACCCCTGTAATAGATGATTATAATGAAACATCTGAAGGGGGAAGTGACAAAATAAGTAGACAAATTTCTTTGGATTGTCTGCCCCCTTGTGGACAGTGAGGTTTTCATGACAAATGGCACAGCACACACGTAGATCACTTCTTTACAGCAGCAGTTTCAAAATTTATTGAGATTGATTGGTTTTTGCAAATAATAGTCAAGCTAATTCTTCCACTAAACATGAAGTTAGAATGAGGCTCGCGTGGCCGACGGGCCGGCCCCAACATCAAAACAGGAGGCTCATGGTTGGCTGTAAAAATGTTTTCTGATCAGTACTGTCAACCAAAAAAAAAAAAAAAAACCAAAAAGGTTGCACAAGAGCACTTAAATCTGCCCAAAATCAAAACAGGTGTAAAAACAGGACAGGGTTTTGTTTTTTTTTTTTGATTATTTAACACATTTTGTTACAAACACAGGTTTATGATAAATATCAATATAAAGTCAGTATCATATTGAACAATATTCCCAATTAAAATTAACAAACCTCAAGCGTCAAGTGCGACCTTTGACAAATTAAAGACCGTCTGAAACTTGAGAGAAAATAAATAATATAGAATAATAATATAAATTCATATATATGAAGGTATACACACATCACTCTTAGTAGAAGAACAAAATCCAAAGTAAAAAGCGCCAACCTTGAAATATAGTATAATATAGATATACGCATATCTATGGCTTCATGATTTGCACGTGTGAATCAAGCTATACAGGCTAAATGAGGATTGCAATTTGTACACGTTAAAGAATACCCATATTCATCTGCAATAGAGCAAACAGTTCCAGTTTTGCATCATGTGGAATGAGACAATTGTGTGCAGATGCCGAAGACGTCGCTTTGGTATGACAAAATGAGCACAGGCATGCAATTAAGACCACAGAATCAGGGCACGAAAGGTCATCAACACACGGTGGGAAGGAAATCACCCCATCATGATTTGTCTCCAAAGAATTTTGCAACTCAAATCTGACCAGTCACATTTTTAGTAATCTCTTATCCATTGACGCAGACATGTACTCATCTCTCAGACACAAACACTCTCACAAGCGCACGGGTGAAATGTCATTGAGGCACATATTGAGGGGTTGATGGCAGACGTTTTCCTGAAGTACAACCCGGTATGAGGAAGAAAAACATACAGTACAGGTCGTGAGAAGAGCGCAGGGAGTCAAACATACATCCAGATGTCTCTTAGTGACCAAAACAGCACCACAGGACAGAGATTTGTCACCGATTGCGGGCTCCTTCCACTCCCACCATAGACATTCATAAAAATCCTAACCCCACTATCTTTCTTTTGTTTTGTTTTTTCCACCCCCCAAATATAATTTTGATGAATGGATCGAACAAAAAAGGCAATAAATAATACAAATAAAGTCATTGCCAGACAAAGAAAGCATCACTTTTGTTTCTCGGGGTGAGGGGTACAAAGGAATCCATGGCACCGGTAGCAGAGAGGCCTGTTGTGTGCAACCTGCACTGGCAACTAAATGTTTCCCAGAGTAACTTCTGCAGTGCTCACTTTCCCTTTATGTAAATGAACTATAGCCGAGCCAGTAAAAAACACCGGCAGGTAGAAATACAGCATGTGGACTCAAACACTCCACTGTCTAATATGAGCGTTTCGTCTGCATATCTGCATTCCTGCTTGATTGTGTGTCATGCAAGGCGTGAGACAGTAGAAGCTAGAAGAAAAAAAAAAACAAATTAGAAAAATCAGATTGATTTTTAAGACACAGTCTCCTAAATCTTAGCCGGTCCTTTCACACAGCCCTTCATATTCACAATAATACCATAACATGTGCACCTTTTTTTTTTTTCCAAACTGACAAATAGTTGACAGGTTCATAAAAATTAAAAACAACCCAACAACGAAACTGTTAACCACAACAATAATAAATCCAAAAAAGCACCTGCACACACGGACTGTGAAACAAAAGCACTTCATTTATACAAGGTACTAGATTGTTTTTGGTTCGATATTCATCAATTAGTGTACATTAGTGATGCAAAAAGCGTGTGCTCAATATATGTTTCAATCAATATCTAACAGAGAAGTTTGACAGTGAAGTTGTTATTCCCCTCTGTAAAAAAGCAAATACGACAGAAAAAGCGTAAACTGGCACAATAAAAGGTTGATAAAAGCCCCATGGCTTGCTGTCCACAACAAGGCAAAGTATAAAAGCTTTTTCTTATACAAGATATAAAATATCAAAAAAAAAAAAAAATACACAATAAAGCTTAGCATCCAGCACTTAATAATAATTAATAATAGTAACATCAACAACAGTAATCTAAGTTCTGATAATCATCATAATCAGACATCATCGGCCTCACTTGAATGGTCAAGAACACGGAAATTATTATAAGAAATCAATAGACTTTTTTTGGACACTGGACACGCAAACATTTTTGCATACAAAAAAACCCATCCTGTTCTACCCAACACACACACACACACACACACACACACACACACACACACACACACACACACACACACACACACACACACACACAAAGAGAAAGAGGTGAGAAAGACAAAAAAAAAAAAAAAAACAGGATTCCACAAACAGTGTTTCCAATAAATATCAACCAAAACAAATCAATATTACACAATTTTTACGAAATATCAAACTCTGAATTTCAAAAAAGACAGTTTTGATCCTCTTCTTTCAACCTCACAAATCCAAAGAAAACATCACCGATAAAGAAAGAAACCATGGAAAGAGTCTGCATATTTTTGTATTGAGAAAACTGGATTTACGTGACTAACCGAGACAGAAACGGAAAAATAAAGCAACAAAAAACAAACGACTGATACCAAACGAAGGCGACTTCTCCTTCGGTGTGAGAGACGTGTCTCTCAGGTCCTGTCGTCACGACCTCCAGAGACGAGAGAGAGGCAGAAAGAGTGAATAGTGTAGGTCGAGTGCGTCTCCTGTGTGCTCGTGTTGATTCGACAGGAAAGCATCTCTCTCAGTCTCTCTCCGTCTCCAACTCCCCTTTTAACCCCCCCCCTCGAAAAAACTTATATGTACATTAGTCAAACCTCCAGTATTTGTTGGAATGGGCTGATAGAAAGTGGTAGTAAACTTAGAAGAAGAGACTAAGGAGCCCACTGAAAGGCAAAGGCTATATAAACAGCAAATCTGCGCAAATATTCAGTGATTTCTATGTCGCAGTAACAGTCAAGAGGACATAAAGTATATCCTTAAAGGTAGGTGCGGTCACCGAGTTGTTTAGGTAAGTAAAGATCAGATCAAAAAATGTAAACCACGGGTTCAGGGCTTTGATACGAGTCAGTTGTCGTTAAAGTGCAAGTCTGTGGCAGTAGGACTCTGCATCAACGGTGTGCCATCGGGCTGCCCGCTCCGTCTTTGCAATAGATTTAGACTCTCCCTTCACTTGGAGACGCTTCAACAGCTGAGATGGGACCAAGACGCTCTTCCCTCCCTTCGCTGTCTTGGTTTCCACGGTGATTGTGATGGCAAAGGTTACAAAGAGAGAGAGAGAGAGAGAGGGTGGGCAGTCTAGCATGGGCCGTGTCCACGGCAGCGTTCTGGTGGATTCCTGTCATGACAAAAATTAGGAAACTTCTGGACTCTGGCCTGAACCCTCAGGGAAAAAGAAACGTAAAGACACTGCATCAGAAGTAAAGGAGGTAAGCAGGGAAAAGCCTCGCGCCGTCTCTGGACCGCTCCTCTTCTACTACGGCAGTCAAGGTTCAGAATAGTTGAGAAGAGTGTATGTGTGTGAGTGTGTGTGTGCGTTTTGAGTGTGTTTACTCATAATGGTTGTGGATCATTGTCACGCTTCGCCCCCCATAGCATTTCCATTCAAAGGAAGGCCTGCCCAACAGGCGGACCAATGGGTAAAGAAAGCAGAGGTTTCCCGCCGGAGAGAGATCACCAAAGATCTTCAAGGAGAGTTTGACTTGATCGGCCCGACTGATTCTAGGAGATCCAGGCGAAGTCCCGTTCGCTCCCGTTCTGCTGCTCGCCCTCCTGCGCCGAGGAGTCGCTCTCCTCCTTCTCGTTGTCCAGCGCTGCGTGCGCCTCAGTAGTCATCCTCGAGTTCTTCCACTTCCCCGCCTCCTCCTCCCCTTCCCCCATCATCTCCCCGTCCGCTTCCGCCATCATCTCCTCCTCGCCCTCTCCGTCGCCGTCGCACTCCGCCTGATCGTCATGGAAGCGGTCTCCGGGATACAGCTCCTCCTCCGGGGAGATGTCTCCCCCTGCTTCCCCGTTGTGGTCCAGAAGTGCAGCCATACCCCGCCCCGAGCAGTCGGCGCAGACGCCGTGACGACGGGACCCGTGTTTGATTCCGACGCTGGCTGCTGACATGAACACCCGGCTGCACACTTTACACACATATTTCTTGTCTTTGCTGTGGACCTGTTGGATGGAAACAAGTCATTTCTAAGTGTTAATTTCAGTTTCAGGGGTAATTTGCTGCCCCCTACTGGTGGAACTGAACAACAGCAGCACTCACCAGCGTGTGCCTCTTCATGTGCTCCCTTCTGGTGAACTTTTTGCCACATATTTCACAGGGGTAGGGCCTCTCACCAGTGTGGGAGCGCATGTGCCGCTTCAGGATGCACTGGTGCATAGCAGAGAAACTGCAATAGGGGCACTTGAACTTTTTACGGATCACGGTGAAGTCATTTACTGTAGAAACAAAAAGAAGGGAGGTGGAGAAGAGGGGGAGAAGATTAGTATTGAACCAAGCTGGTTTAAATAAACAGACATGTCACTTTTTCAGTTATTACATTTAATTAGCGGCATCGGTCTAGAAATGTAGCATCAACTCCCATGGCCACCCCGATACCAGTCAAAGCTACAGTTGCCCTGGCAACAGCTCTTCCTTCCATACTAAAGCAATAAAGGCAAAGAGATTCTATAAACACGACACAACAGTCAGTCTGCCTTAGTTGCTCTAGGAGGTCTTTGCTACGGGCAGTAAAGACACAGAAAGACAAACACAGACAAAAAGGAGGAGGCTAAAGTCTGGGAAATAACACACACAAAGGGATGCTTCAGCAAAAAACGATGAGACCATGTCTCCAGTCTGCTGATCCAATTATCTCAAAGTCTAGATTTGAATGGTAGCTAAGCCAGGTGAAGGACATCCAAGTAAACAGACTGTTGTGTACGTGTGTGTATGTGTGTGTGTGTGTGTGTGTGTGGGTGTGTGTTTTGGCTGCGCAAGTGTGTGTGTGAGAAACTACACAGATGGACAAGATCGGGATTGGATTCTAGATTTACGATCAGATCAACACAAGACACACAAATCTATTGTACGTTGGGGTGTGAGGGGTTGGTTGGTTGGGTTTTTTTGGGTGGGTGGGGGGGGGGGGGTTATAGAACACAAAGTTTAGGTGACATCATATTTACCTTCATCTGTAAAATCGACTTCTGCTCTGATTCAAACAGAAAAACACGCAAACACACACATCAAGCGCACACATCAGAGCGTCGTATTCAACGACGGCAAGAAAATGCAAGGACAAACAAAAGGAATGCTGTGATTGTGTGAGTCTGCCCATGATACACAGGTTAAATTAAAAAAATACACCAAAGGTTCTCATATTTTTCCCCATCACGGTTTAATGAGAGCATTAAAAACTACAAGCAAGATGTCATTCTGCGTAGAAAAGTACATATCTGTGGACAGTCCGATTCAGTGATAAAATTCAGGCTCTAGAATGAAATATCTTTTGATATTTATACATACGCAAACACATATTTATTTATACATACAAAAAAAAACAACAACAACACAAATTCAAAAATGCCTCTCTAGCGCCATACAGCGTCTGACTCTTAGTCGGTTTCCGTTACTTCCTGACTTCTCCGAACCTGCCAGAGTGTTTTACCTGAGAAATTGGATTTTGTATTAGAAGGGATTTGGCGTTTTGGGAGTTCCCTGCGTGTGTGTGTGTGTGTGTGTGTATGTACAACAGCATGGGGATGGATCCCCAGTAGACAGCATCTCTTCTTTTACTGAGCTCAAAGAAATTACAATTATACAGGGGTGACCCTGGGATATTGCGGGGAAATCACAGGATGTCTTCCATTTGGGCATAGTATTCACAGTATGGGTGCGTGCAATAAACCTTTATTACTGGGCTCTAGTGAGAAAAAGTCTTGGTTTGTAGTTGCCAGGTTTTGGCAGACATTGGTGTGAATTTACACGAGCTGCAATTTTGAAACCGACGCTGATGCCGATTCCAAAAAAAAACACCCTCCACCTAACGCCATCTCCGTTTTCCCCACCCTCGTCTCCCTTCTTCCCGTTTTCTACCTTGCACTCCACAAACCGTGCCATTATGCATCCGAAACAGCAACAGCGCTATCTTGTTGAACAGGCATCTGCCCCCCCACCCTGCCCCCACCCCGCTTTTGCCACCCCCACTTCCTCTTCAGAGAGAGGTCAGGGTTTAAGGAGGAGGCCGGAGCCGTAAAGGACCAATTACAGTCCGGCTCCATCCCCGGCTCTGCACGCAGAAGACTTAAACGTTATGACCAGAGAGAGAGAGAGAAAATGACACCACCCAACCCCCCATCTGAGCTGCAACTGGTCTATTGTTTTAGCTCTTTGTCTGGTTGGGAACAGCCCCTCCATCTGCACTCGTGCGACGGCGTCGACTGAAGGTAATCATGTCAGGATGACGAGGACCAGCTTCTACCTGTCCAACGCTGGTTTAAACCAAGGTTTTTTTAATCTTTTGAACTGCAGTTTATTAAAAATTAAGTGCAATATGTTGCTATGATAAATAAGGATTCATGCTACTCTTAATATTTATTGTGGTGAGCTGCCACTAGTAGAATAAACACTGTCATCTGATTGGTTTTAATTGTGCTCTGGTGCTACAGTTCCACCAACTTCCTGCAGGTGGTGCAGTTGTGTGAGGAGAGAGTTCACGTTGGTGTGAAAAGCTTTGCTGATATGAACCCAGTGTCTTCATGGCTGTGATGAAGGAGGGGTGGACACCAAGATAAAGATCTTTGCCTAAAAAGGAAAGAAGAATTCAGTCACGCCGGCGACAGACGAGGGCTTGTGGATGTGTGTGTGTGTGTGTGTGTGTGTGTGTGTGTGTGCAAAAGATGCCTCTGATCCACCGCAAAGCAACGCAACTGAAAGTCATCCACCTGTTCAAGGGAGTCCTCCCACTGACAAACCTCACTTTTTTTTTTTTTTGTTTTAAACAACTTGCATAGCGATTGTGCACTATTGACACGTAAAATCTATTTTGAAGCATGTTAAAAATAAATCCAGTGACGGATTTTAACATGCTTTAAAAAATTAAAAAACCATCACTAACTGTTCTCGATCATGTCAACAGAAATTTATTTAAATCGAACTCTTCCCTTCTTCGTAGTGCAACGCTCACACATTTTTAAATTTTTTTTTTTTTTGCATAAGAATGTGTGTAAATACGCCTGCAGCGACATTCAAGTATCAGTTCTCTACATTGATGCTGACGGTACGACCGTCAGCTTGAATGTCTTGAGTAAACCTCCACAGTGAATCTATAACGCCGTCCTGAGACGCCTCCATCCCGGCCACGCCTCCCAGCATCACCCCCGTCGCCGCCACCGCCCCCACCTGGCAGCACACTTTAACGTGCGTGGCCAGGTTCTTCTGCGTGCTGAAGGCCTTGGCGCAGGCGGGACAGGTGTGTCCTCTCTCTCTGGAGTGAACGGACGACAGGTGCCGGTGCAGATCGGTGCGGTCTCTGAAGTGTTTCAGGCAGTACGCGCACTGCATCAGCTTCTTCTTGAAGTGGATGGTCTTCTCGTGTCGGTCGGCGTTGGATTTGAGGGTGAAGCTGGCGGGGCATTGGGAGCAGAAGTAGCGGGCCGGCGCCGAATCGCTCGCCCCGGGGCGGAAGAGAGATTGGAGGTGGAGCGGCTGCGATTGCGGGTGGTGATGGGCGGGCTGGTCGGGGGGAACCTGCATGTTCGACCAGTCCAGAGAAAGCGCCATCAGAGACAGGGTGTGGCGGTACTCGTGTTCCCTGAGATGCTCCAGGCTGGTGAACAGACGTTTGCACAGGGAGCAGGAGAAGCCCCGCGGGGACCAGGTGAACCCGGCCTCTTCGCCCGCCGCCTTCAACCTTTTAGTCCCTCTGCAAGTCGCCGACATCGACGCGGGGACGGTCAAATCAGCGGCGCAGCTCTCCTCTCCCATCTGATGCCTCTCAACAGGAGAGCGGTCACCGACCAAAGCTGAGAGAACAAGAAGAGGAGTGAGTGTGAAAAAGTGAGGAAAAAAAAAAACACAAAACACAAGAAGACATGCAAGACAAGCGTGTAAAAGTCGAAACCGTACCTGCGTCGAATTCCTTCACATCATCTTTGTCCTTATCGCCCCCCTGCAAGCAATAAAACACAAACTGTTATGCTTTCACACACGTTTAAAAACGGCGTGTATGGACTGTTGTCTTTTGCATGCAGGTGAGACAAGCTGTGAAGACAATCTCTTTTTTCTTGTTCCTATCTTTTTTTTTTTTTTTTTTTTTTTTTTCATTTTCACAGATGTGAGAAACATGGAGAAACAAACATAAAAATAGAAAGAAAAAAAAAAAAAAAAAAAGGAGAGAAGACAGATCAGAATGATTTAAGGACGCGGATGAATTGTTAAAAAAGAAAAGATGGGGAAAAGCAAACAACAGGAAAGCATCTTGTAAATTGCTGACAGTTCCTGGAGACTACAAGACACAGAATAAGCAGTTAGGTTGATCTACAGTCGTCATAATATCATCTGCCTGGCGCTCGCGTTATCTCCCCCCCCACCCCGGGGTGCACAAAAAGGTGCACCAAAACACCTGTCGCCTCCGTTTCCTCCCATCTAAACTTTCCTCTATCCGCTCTCCATCATGCTCCTGCCATTCCTTCACCCCCACCCATTTACTTGGCCCTTACTCTCCTCCTCCTCCTCTTCCTCCTCCTTCTCTCTAAGAACAGAACACCATGCACCGGGCAAACAGATGGCTTGTCCGTAGAGATAGGGAGGCTTGTTGGGAGGCAGGTCCATTGAAATCAAATGCTGCTCCTTAAATGCTCACCAGAATACACACACACACACACACACACACACACACACACACGGATTGGCACAAACAACTCACATCCGCACATGCCATGCTCATACACACACGCCCACACACACACACACACACACACACACACGAAGGCAGAACAAACAATTTCCTGGGCTGCAAAGCACAAACCTCTCATTGTCTACTTGTATTGATTCTACTCAGTCTCATCTCGCTGCCTTTGCCCGTTATCTGCCATCTCTGAGCACACGCCGCCATTGTGACGAGATGTGTCATCTCTAATGTAACCACTACAAACTACATTACTGCTACTGCAAAGCAAAGACTCTTGGCTTGTTGCATGAAGTCGGGTCTAGCTATATTAAAAAAGATGATGTGGAAAAAAAAGGGGAGATTTGAATGGAAAGAGAGAAAGAGAGCAAAACAAAAAGCACGGAGAAAAAAGAAAGACAAACACAAGAAAACAGTTTTTCTCCTCCGCGTGGAAGGAAATATGCCAAATTCCTCACAGAGATGGAGATGCGGAGAGGGAGGAGGGGGGGGGGGGGTTGAGAGATGATGCACTTGCGTGCAACAAAACTTTCCAATAATAATGATAGTAAAAATCCCCTGTTAACATCCACTTCTCATAAAAAAAACCTTCTGACCCCCCCCCCCCACACTCCCACCACTACGGCCGTCACTTTGTCTCCATCCACTCAACACCCCCCTCAGTGGTTTTTTTTTTTTTTGCAGAAACAGGGCGAAGCTGCTCCTCGGATGCTCCGTCTCCTCTCGCTGCAATCTGATTGGACGAGGGAGCGCTACCCAGAGAACAGCTTCCGCCCTGGAGATGAGCCAGGCTCTCTGTGCACTTACCTCAGGCAGGGTGGAGGCCTGGGGGCTCCTGGGGGGGGCCTCTTCCACTTCCATGTCCGACCCTTGTGAGTGCAGCGAGGGTGCCCCAGCCCGCAGACCAGAAGATTCCGGGGGCCGAGGCTCGGAGGGGTGCGGTGGCGTGGGCGGAGTGGGTGAGTGGTGTGATGATGATGATGATGATGATGGCGGTATTGTTGGTGGTTTTGGTGATGGTAGAAGATGAGGAAGAAGAGGAAGAGGAGGAGGAGGAGAGGAGCCAGCCCCCTGTTTGTTATGAATTGTGGCCCCCGTGGCCCCTGGCCGGAGCGTGCTGAAGAAGTTGTTGGAGCGGAGCCCTGAGGAGCACAGGAAACGAGTCTCACCCACCCACTCACGTACAACTGCAACTCTGCTTAGCAGCTGGCCACCAGAACACAACGGGAGAGAGTGGGCAGGGGGGGCACACAGAGGCTGCCAGTGCTGCACTATCAAACACGACGGAGAGGGGGAGGAAGAAAACTCTGAAGTTTCACTTTTCCACCAGCCGAGGGGAAAGGGTTAGGACTTCTCTTCTCTCGTTTTTTCTGCTCTCCTTCTCCTTCCACCCACATGCGTGCACAGAGGCTGGCAGCATGTGTGTGTGTGTGTGTGTGTGTGTGTGAGTGTGTGTTTGTGAGTAAAATGCATATAAGGAGAGGGCTTGCGGATCCTCGGTAGCGTGGAGGGAGATTGTTTTGGAGAGGAGCCATCTTGCAACTCCAGTGAAGACTTTTTGTACGTGCAGGGTAAAGGACGACTACATTGACCACGATTATTTACCCGCAACAAGTTGAAGCACGCCGGATAAAGAATTTCAAATTTGTTAGAGAGCCTTAACTATTCGCACAGAGGCGTCTCTCGGCTTTGTTAACATCAATATTTGCCTTTTTTCTTATGGTGCATATGAATCAAAGTATAATCTGCAAGGTTAGATAAGTGTGTGTGTGTGTGTGTGTGTGTGCGTGTAAGTATGTGCAAGTGTGGGCAGCGTTTTGGGAAATGTCTCTGGAGTTATGCGGCGGGTCAGCCATTCATTGCCCTCCTCCCTCCGTCCGACGGCATCACACGACCATGAGGCTCAACCGTGGACGGATTCCTGGAATGTTGGACTACCGCGCCCGGCACTCCCCACTCCCACTTACTGAGAACACACACAAATACTTGAATCCCCCATCTCCTCTTTCCTCCCCCCCCACCCCTGCCCCCCCCATCCATCCATCCAATGGGAGGAAGAACTTTGAAGAGGGACACGGAGACGGAGGGAAGAGATGAGCTACAGGTGACGTTCCGTCTGCAGGACTCTTGTTAGGAACCGACCGTCACCGAATAATAACTTTAACTTGGTAAAAGTCAATCCGATTGATTGATGAATTCCATCAACATTTTTTTTTTTTTTACAATCTTGTCTCTGAGTCGTGTCTGGCAGGATTTTAAGAATGCAAATAACAGCATGGGTAACACACCGCACGGCAATGGCAAGAAAAGAAGGGATAGAAATAAGAAAAAGTATATGAAGGTAGAGTAAATAAAGTACTCAAACACACAATATCCATAGAGGAGATGCGTCCTCACATCCACCTGCTGTCAGAATGGGATGGAGACCAGAGGTGGGATCAATATTTAGATCTTCAGAGGGAGAAGAACCAATATATGACGGTACGCTCGCTCCATTCCCAATGACTCACTCGTTTAACACAATTAGAAAAGTATTAACAGCTCAATATATTTAATGCATCGGAAAAAGTGAAAGTACTCCCGGCAACATTTTGATTTTGAGGCTGGTGAAATGAGGAGCACACATTTCGTAGTGTTGGTTTAGGTTAATCTAAAATAAACTGCAAAGCATCATATCTCATAAACTGGGCGTATATATTATTTTATTTAAACCTTCATATTCAAAATAATTGGAAGTTATCGTAATTTATATAAAATCATAATTGCTAGGGAGTGAAATAGTTGCCTTCCAGATGGTGTTGAAGAATAAACATGAAATACTCAAGCAATCCCATAAATTATGTTAGTTAACAAGTTTTATTTTTTTTAAGATGTCTCGACAACTAAAATGATCTTGATGCTTGAACAAAAGCTTTTATCCTTTTCTTCACGAATCAGTGTGTGTGTGTGTGTGTGTCTGGTATTGTAGCTGCTCTGCTCTGCAGTGTGTAAGGTGACTGACGAATCGCCGACAGCGATTCATCTAAAAACTTATTCGTGTGTTGGGATGAAATCGCCCGACTGATGTTCTCTGCATGGCTCCACTGCAAACGGGTCACGTTAACTACAACCTTTTTTTTTTTTCCAAAAATACGATAGAGGGAGGGAAGAGACTTTTGAAAAAGGGCCAAAAAAAAAAATTTGCAAAAAAAAAAAGGTTATATACAAAAAGGTCATCTTTAATGGAAATTCCAATCTAAAGACAGATTTTTTTTTTTTTTTTTTTTTTTTAAAGAGCCTGACTGTATGGTAGTTTTCTGTTTACGATGAAATTCTAAATCTGAAAAGGAAAATGTGTAACAATCACAAACAGAACTCACTCCGGAGAGCAGCTACGGCGGCTCAGAGAGTTAAAAAAACCGCACGATGAGTCAATTTTCAGACGGGAGGCGGCAGAGACAAAAAGTTAACAACGTCAGCCTGAACCCTGCAGTTAGAGGCTCTGTGTGTGTGTGTGTGTGTGTGTGTGAACAGGTGCGCCAGGACGGTCCCAATCCGAATCCTAAGCTACTGTCTGGCATTGATTGTCTGGAAGCAGGAGGGGGGGGGGGGGGGTAAATGGGGTCAAAGCCCAACGATCCAAATTGGATTCAGGAGGCTGATTGAAATACAAACCGGTTCCGCCGTCGTTTTTGCATTCCACGTTCTAGAGAAGGACGCAATCCGTGACCCATGCAAATGAGAGCGAGCAAAGGATTTGAATTGCACGCCCCGTTTAAAAAGGTGCGGTTTGAATCTAGTTTGATTGGTAAATATAAAAGAGGGATTCTGTGGTTACACCCTGATAGTGATTCTGACTTGTGGACATTTTGGAGGTGAGTGAATGAATCGAAAACACTCGATTCACACAGGAAAACGACGATTACACCCAGAGATAGAGGGAGAAGGAAGCAGAAGGCCTCCTGATCCGGGTCAGGTGACCTTCCTCTTCCTCCTCCTCTACGCCCTGATCAATACTTTCCCAGGATTTTCTATAAAGCCAACATACCCATAATGCTCCACAGCTACAACTGAAAGATGGGGGAAAGAGACAGGAGTGAGACGAATAGGAGGAGGAGCAGCAGGAGCCGGCCAAAATGGGGGAGGGAGAGAGAGAGAGAGAGGAAGAGTGTGAGAGATGAGTGTTAAGGAGGGGTGAAGGAGAAATATACATGGAGGGGAGGAAGGAGGGATGGACGATGTGAGGTGGAGTACAGGAGGGGGAAAAAAGGACAGGAAGGATGTTAAGCAGGGGTGAAGGAGAAGCAGGGAGGAGGGTGGGGGGGGAACAGGGCTGGCTGGAGGGAGGGGGGGAGCAGCAATCTGTCAAACCATGCAGACTTATCCTCCACCCAGTAATCTGAGGTATCGTGTTTATTTTCTGTCCTCATTTAGACAGGGACAAACCCGGGGGAGGGAAAAGAGGTTGCTGGCCATTTTTCGACAAGACCATCCCCCCCCCCCCAACCTCTATTGTGTAGGGAATTCAAAATAAGGTTTGCCTGACCAAAAAAAAACAACAAAAAAACCCTTTGGAGGCTTCTGCTACAGCACCATAAAACTCATTTAACATGCATTTATTTCTATGCAGAGAGCAAATGATTATCATTCTCCGAATTTTTCTAAAAAACTCCTTTTTCAAAAAAAAAAAAAAAAAAAGAGTCAAGGTTGGGTTTTTACCTGTTATGTGTGACTGTGTATGAAAAAAAAAAAAAAAAAAAAAGCCTCTTCTTCTCTTTCTGGAGCCATCTATCATGCGCTGCGACAGCATCAGATTCTCCTCTTTAAGCCAACAGAAACATCTAAATCCCACACACTTAACACTTCCACAAAAGGGGTGATGTGATGTGACGTGCGTTTTGTAGAGGACGAATGTGCAGCTGTGAATGTGTGTGTGTGTGTGTGTGTGTTTTTTTTTTTTTTTTTTTGCTCTATTCAGTCTCAAGCCAGGTCTTTTATTTTGAAGGTGAGTGTGGCTCAACTCAAAAAACGCACAACTATGCTCGGAGTTGTGCCCTTCCTTTGCTTTTCTTCCGCTCACAAAGCCAAGCAGAAACTCGGGACAAAAGATCCAATTACTAGCCAGTGAAAGCAAAAGAAACACAAAAACACGAGTTGCACACACACACATACACACAAGAGTGTGCCCACGCGGACGTGGACTGCAAACACACACACACACACACACGAAATACACTGACAGTTTAACACCCTCACTGCAGGAAAGAAAAAAAACAACAAAAAATTGACTGAACTGAGAAAAAATTGTGTTAATATCAGAAAATTAAGCACAAATATGTTGCAAATATTATTTATGCTAAAGGATGAGAGCAGAAAATGTATTTTACAACTCAAGTGGTCAAACATTTAAAAAGTAAGGATAAAGAAACATCACATATAGGCTGCACACATGTGAACAGAATAACCTGAATACTCAAATAAAGCTCATATCTGCATGATTTATGATTTGCAATCTATTACATCTCAATCACAATCCCTGGTTCTTTGTAGGAATACAACTTTTTTTTAAAAAAATGCTATTTAATTCAGACACGCTTTTAACAGGATGCAGAGGTTTATGTGTAATGACTGAATAAAAGCAAATGGCTCTATTGTTAAGGGGAACCGTAACACAGTAAGTAAATAATATCTGAACAGTTGCTGCAGTCGTGATACTTTTGCTGCTGTGAAATACAGACGTAGACCCGCCGATACAAAAGAAATTGTCACCCCAAAAAAAAAAAAAAAAAGCCAAACAAATTCTCTCACAACAGCGAGAGCGATCAAAAATGTTCTCTCACTGAGTCACAGCCGACTAGTCATCGGTGGCTTCGCCACACAAAACCCTCAAGTGGCACCACTCGCATGCAAACACACACACACACACACACACACACACACACTTTCAGAGTTAACCACATACATGGTCTGATGAGGGAGAATTCTTTGCAGGAGAAAAAGGGTACAATTGTCAGAAGCAGGCGCGGCTGTGTTTCACGTCTCACAGATGCTCAAATATATTCAATTATAGAGTTGGAGCAGTTTGTGTACACCTGAGTTGGAAGTAATAAGGAGGCAGGCGGCTGGCTGGGTGTGTGTATGTGTGTGTGTGTGTGTGTGTGTGTGTGTGTGTGTGACAATCAGTGTGTGCAGTGTTAGTAAATTGTGACTTACAAGACAGGGAGTGTCCTCCTTTGGGCAGGTACTCATACAGCAAGGGGTTATCATCTCCCATCATCTCTGCCCGCAGTGATAGCAGGCTGTTCTTACTCATCAGAGCCGCCTTCAGATTGGCTACGGACGAGATTGTCCCGCCTCCGACTCCCCTCCCGACCTCCTCTGATTCGTTGGGGCCCAGGTAGCTGGGCTCTGCGGTGAGAGCCTCTTCCTGTTTGAGGAAGAAGTCGAGACGTTCGCCGCGGCTGTCTGAGCTGTTGGGTTCGGTCACGTCTGCCCCTGGATGGAGAGAAAACGGCAGAGGAGGGGTTAGGTTCGTGTCCCATACTGACTGATACCAAACAGCTTCACTACAGCAGGTTGATGTAGATCAGAATGCATCAAAACTTTCCCCAATCATCAGCTTTAACATCATTTGAGGGATTACATGCTCCCAAACGCATCGCTCCACTTCATCCACTGAACTTCATGTCGATTTAAAGATTTCAAACCGACTGCGAGACAAAACAGTTTTCGTGCAACTCTCTTCTCTCAGTCGACTCATCGCTTTACTTCCAAGTGTTTTCAACTACCAACGCGTCAACCGCTCTGAATCATTCCTCTAAACTCCCCCTAACATACCTCATCATCATCATTGGCAGTCAACAAAAATACAGGGAGATCACAAGCAGACAGTTAGAGAGGAAGGCAGACGTAGGGTGTGTGTGTGTGTGTGTGTGTGTGTGTGTGTGTGTGTGTCTGGCCATCAGTGTCGCTGAAAGCCGAGCTGTCAGCGGTTGACACGCCGCTGGAGGTTCCACAGCAGATCTACCAGACTGTCAGACCACACGCTTGATGACAGCTCTGCTCAACACACACACACACACACACGCATGCACACACGCATGCACACACGCATGCAAACACACACACACACACACACACACACACACACACACACCAAGAACAGACAGAAAAACACACTTTCATACCCTCTTAAATGACATTTAACTTGCTTCTCTGACAAAGACTTAGTTAAATATACACATCAGAAGCTGAGAAACTTTGAAAGAACGGCTCGTCTGCACCGAAAACCAACCCCAGACGGATTTCTTCAGATTTGCTTCGGGAGGGTGTGTCTGTAATTACGTGGGATTGTTCCGGATGCAAACCTTCCATCGTTCCACAAATTCCCCCCATGCAGCGACAGTTGAATGGTCAAGTTAATGGGGGAATAAATAAAATAAAAAAAATTGGGCATGCGTCGGCGTGGAGAAAGGAAGTGTGTGTGGACGAGCAGAGGAGAGGAAAAGTTGAAAACACAATGAGAGCAAGAAGACAAAATAACCCTGTGGTCCATTTTAACTACAGTCAGGTAGTGTTAAGTGTTTCCTGTGCAGCTGAGTGCTCATCTGCTACTGGGGGGTGGTGGGGGTGGGGGTGGGGGAGTCAAGGTGACAGAGACGGTAGTTTTTGCCTCCATGTCTGGAATACCGATGGGTATGCAGGGTGTTCTCAGCCTAGCAGGTCAATGGTGACCACTCTGTCCCCCCCTTCCTCTCGCTCTCTCTCTCTCTCACACACACACACACACACACACACACACACACACACACATACATGCATGCACACACACGCACACGTGTGCACAATGCCACATTTCTCATGCTCAGTTTAGATAAATGATCTGGGAGCAGATGGATGGATGCATGCTCTGTATGCACGGTTGCAGATGCACAAATAGATCTTAAAGGTGTAGAGAAATGGGAGTCGTATCGGAGGGGAGGTGGAAGGAGATGAAGGGGGTGGCGGATGGGGAGGGGGGGGGGTATACAGGATGTAGTGAGCGGCCATTTGACTATCAGCAGATGGAGAGAACGAGAAAGAAAGAAGGAGGAGTGGTGGTGTAGACAGGGGGGTCTTGAGCTGTGGAGGAAGAGACGCACACAAAACCCGACATGTTGCGTGCACACACACACACACACACACACACACACACACACACACACAAGCAGACACACATAAAGTTAATTAAGGAGGGGGTGTTGCGGTTGGCGCAAGGGGCACGAGGTGCAGGAATTCATTAGAGCTCTGCCCCCCTCCTTCACTGGGCAGTCCAGCAGCCACAGGAGTCAATCAATAACATGGATCTGCTGTAGGCCGACAACAAACACACACACACACACACACACACACACACACACACACACACACACACACACACACACACACACACACACACACGAGGACACAAGCGTGAATGTACACATGTTTGGAGAAAAGGAGGAGGCAGATAAATGGAAGAAGAGGAAGCGAGAGAAAAGAGAGTGACCTCTGACCCCCCCCATCTCCCTCCACTCATCTGTTCATTGGACGATTGAATGACCCGTGACTGCTTTTCCCAGCATCCTCCTGGACACGCGCAGCTACAGATGGACAATGTCTGCCCTCCTCACAGTCATACAGTAACAACGCTTCGGTTACACACCGCCGATCGAACGGCTGGAAAACTTTTTTTTTTTTTTTTTTTTGCTTCATGACTCCCTTATATTTAACGGTCACAGTATTTAAAAATTTGTGCAAATAATCTCTACGTTTGAGACATTTAGCGGCGGACATTGCTGATATATTTTCCGCCATGCAAAATATAGCATCAAGCTCCCTGCGGATTTATACACATTTCAGATGCGTGAGATATTAGACATTAGTATTCAGCCGACTGCAAACAGCCTACATAATCAGAACATGCTACATGATCGCCTTTTCATTTATGTAAGCCTTATTGGGGGGGGGGGGGAGGCCCCCGTATAGCTGGTGCGTTACTTAAAAATCTCCATCCTGTTCCGACAGATAAAATCATTAAAATCAGAAGCATTGGTACCTAATCCCGTGCTCCCAAGCTTACGGATTTCATCATACATACTGTACGTCGGGGGTTTTTGCGTTGGGATTTTGCGGACACACATATTGTGGTTTCTTTCAAAAGGCAATAGGTTTATCTGGAGTTTTGAGGACAGAGCGGTTACATCACTCCTTTGTGCATATATGAGTGTTAATGTACTGGTTGTCAAGAGACAACCTATGAATTTCAATGGCATAAGGATATGAACTGCATGGTCAAATAAGAGAACAACAGCCTTTCCTCCCAATCATCTGCTTTTGCTGTGCAGCAGTCTCTGTACAGTGAAGGGAATTTTCTATTTTACCCTCCATAAAGGAGTCCGAATAATTTAGATTTCTGCTTTCTGAAGAGATCCTCCGTTTAATTTGGTTGCCATGGTAGCCGGGCACCCTTGGCTTCAACATTTATGCTAAATAAAACCCTCTTTTAAAAAGAAAGACAAATATGTAGAAATGGTGGTTCTCTTTGTTCAGGCGTGCGTTTTGCGTGCATGTATGTGTGTGTGTGTGTGTGTGTGTGTGTGTGTGCGTGTGTGTGTGTGTGTACATGCACACGCATGAGCGATGCTGCAAGCGATGTGGGGGCTTGAGTGGGAAAAAGCAAAGGCAGAATAAGACTTCCCGTGGAATAAAAGAGATGTGTGTGTTGAACTATACTTCAAATGACTTGTGAGGGATCCTGCATTTATCATCCATTGAGGGAGGTGCAGCTAATGGACGGACGACAGCCTTGTGTGTTGTGGTTGAAGGCTGCGCTGTATATCTGAGAGAGTGTGTGTGTGTGTGTGTGTGTGTGTGTGTGTTAGTAGAAGAGAGTGCACATTGATGCAGTAAAGAGGAGGAGAGGGTAGGCCTGAAAAGGGAGGGAAGGGTCAGCTGACCCGGTTTGACCTCTGATCTTCTGTTCTGATTGTGCTCAAGGAGTGTGTCGGCACACATTTGAGTGGATGTGTTTCCCAAAAATTCCTCCTTCCTGCCTTAATGAAGCCAAAACACTTTAGTGTGAGGGAGTCACCATTTCAAAATAAGTAAATGGATGAACCAAGAAGTCCACACACACACATTCCATTTGTATACTGTATACACAAACCATGATCTAGCTTTTGACGCACACACACTTCTCATTTATGCTTTGAAACTGACAGACAGAGCCTTTTCTTACCACTCTGTTCAATATGTTTGTATTTGTTCGTATGTTTGCACTACCACACTATTACATTATTGTACGCCTTTTTTTTTTTTTTTTTGCAGCTGCAGCAATTGTATTTCCTCGTTGTGGGATCAATAAAGTTTATTTTAATCTTATACTGAAGCAAGACGCAAAGAAACATCCACAGACGGAAAAAAGGAAAAGTGAAGGAGTTAAAAGCTCTCAACGCCTCACAGACGACTTCAGCGTTATCATTACTTCTTCTACTTCCATATTTTTTTTGTGATTGTCACACATTCGACTCTTCACTGCCCCCTTGTGGCCGAGTCAATGCCAACGTAAAAGGATGTCCGGAAGCGCGTGGGTGTTGATGCGTGCGTCGTTTGAATTAGACAAATTACTTTTACCATGTAGAGGGCATGTAAAAGAGCGCTCGCAGTCACACACACACACACACACACACACACACACACACACACACACCAAGCCTTCAAATCGACAGAGACAGTAGCCAAACACAATGAACAGCAAAAGTCCAAGGTGGTTAAGAAACGGGTTACGGAGTCTTGTCGACCACAAGAGAGCTGTCAAGACTCTCACACAGTGTGTGTGTGTGTGTGTGTGTGTGTGTGTGTGTGTGAAGCCTTGCCCCAAGTCGCCCTGCTTGGTGGCTCCACCAGAGTTGAAAAGGACGAGGCGTTACACGTCCCTTCGACGTTACATCCCCAAACGCAAAGGCCCAACTTTTTTTTTACACACACACACACACACACACACACACACACACACACACACACACACACACACAGTTCCACCACACCACACATGCGATTAGTGTGTGTGTGTGTGTGTGTGTGTGTGTGTGTGTGTGTGTGTTTGTCCTCAGATGGACAAAGAGGGGAGGGAAGGTGGAAGTTGCTTCCTCAGCATGCCAGAGTTTGAGAGGGTAAAAAAGTAATTTCAGCCGAGAAGGGGGAGTGAGGCACTAAAACAGCTCAAGAATTCAGAGGCAATTTAAAAAGCAGTGTGGGAGAGGGGAATGAAAAAAATGCTGGGTTAAAAAAAAGGAGGGAGGACGGAAAGTAAGAGATTGTTATTCTCTCCCTCCTTTCCCCCCCCGTCTTCCTCTCACTCGCTTTGCCTTCGCTCCTCTGTTGTTTTTTAGGGACTAGCCGGGCCACAACCTCCAGGAGAGAAGGATGGGTGGGTGGTGATGGTGGGGTGTGTGTGTGTGTGTGTGTGTGTGTGTGTGTGTGTGTGTGGTGGATAGGGAGGGCAAGCATAAATCAAGCCAAGCCTGAAGGCTTCGGAGGAGGGAGGGAAGAGAGTGGTAAAAGACAGGGGAGAGAGAGAGAGAGAGAGGTGATGGTGCTGATGGTGATGGTGGTAACTGCTGGGGGGGCTCGGAGAGAAAAAGAGAGTGTGGGTGGAGGGGAGGAGAGAAGAGAAGAGGAGCAGAGCGATTGCAAGAGTGGTGGGGTGAGAGGTGGACGGTGGGGTGATGGAGTGTGGGTGGGTAGGTGAGTGAAGGGGGAATCAGGAGAGGTGAGGGGGAGGTTATAGAGGCTGTGGGCGGGAGGGTGTCTTGTGAGATGGGGGGGGGGGGGGTGAGCGAGAGAGAGAGTGTGTGAGAATGCAACAAGAGTAAGTCTGCTAAATTTGAAAATGTGTGTTTTTCTTTATGTATTGGCGCATTGTCAACACTGAGCTGCTGGGCTGTGTGTGTGTGTGTGTGTGTGTGTGTGTGTGTGTGTGTGTGTGTGTGTGTGTGTGTGTGTGTGTGTGTGTGTGTGTTTCTCAAGCAAATAATATACATCTGCAAGATACGATCAAACAGGACGTGAAGCCGTCTTTACGACTTATCTTCCTCTCAACCATACAGTAACCAGAGGCCTCTGTACGTTTCTTTACGTTCAGACCGACGTAACAGAGACCGGAACATATCATGGAGTCGGTCTTAAAGGTCCAATCACAAAAGACAGTGGCTTAACATGCTAACCTGGCAACGGTTAGTCACAGTTGTGTCTGTATCCCCCCCCCCACCACCACCACCACCAACATCATTTCCTCCTCTGGATTGCCCAGTATTTCTTATAATAAAGAGTTATTCCAGCGGTGGAAAAGCTACTGTCCATTAGCAAGTGGATTTCCAATTGGCGCTAAGCTCATGCTTTAAATCAAACGTGTGCGTACCCGTGACGCCGTCTTCACAACTGTTGGCAAATAATTTCCCGTCTTTATTTTTTTGAATTAAAACGGGCCATCTGTTTGATCCTCTCCGGGTCATCCATCACAATTATTATGTAATCGTGTAATCATGAGTGAAGCGGACCAGAAAAAAAAAAAAAAAAGATTTGGATTAAATGTTCCATTCATGGGTGTGAAAACAGAAAGATTGAAAGAAATGTCTTATTTTCCAGGTTATTTCCGCATTGTTGTTTTGTGACGTCACCTGTGTAGCAGCATCAGTCCAAACCATTAACAGCACAGGTGTAACAGACACTGGTTATCACGGATACGTCCAGATGACAGGAATTCCAAACATGACGGTACGGATGTGGATCTCTGCTCCAAATAAGGTGTTTTTGTGCTACAACTAAACTTTTACTACAAAATAACACAATTAAATTCTTAATTAAATGAAAATTCATGTATTAGATGAGATTTCAGATTGTCAACCCCATCTATGATTCCCAATTTTAAATGTTGCTCCCCACATTACCACACAATACAGCAACTCATTGACAATCAAACTGTTATTTTCTACCTTTTCTGGTGACTGAAAGAGAAAAATAGTGGAAAAAACCCCCCAAATATTCATGATTTTAAACTCAGCAGGCCTGGAGGTGAGCAAGAAGAGCAGGCGGTGATGGATGGAGGCCTCAACCTGTTGTCCCTCTGATTATCAGATGTTAGCAGTGATGATTAGTGAAAAGTAAAATAGAGAGCAGATTCATCAAGTTTCCTGTTGCGTTTCAACAAAATAAACATGAATTTGGAATCATTTTCAAAACGAACCGCCCTGGTGAGGTCGTAGTCTGAGTGGGCAAGAGAAGAAGTGAAGCAGGGAGGGAGGGAGCGGTGAGTGCATGGGGGGGATGGAGGATTGCAGGGCTCAAGGTAATCTGGGGAGTTAATGCAGCTTAGAGGGAATGAGAGGAGTGGGAGGGAGGTAGAGAGAGAGAGAGAGAGAGAGAGAGGAAGAGGAGGGGGAGATAGCAGAGGGAGAAAGAATATAAAAATAATAGGGTCAGCAGGGAAAGAGAGGGCACAGGAATAAAATGAAGATGTATCAGAAACAAAAGCTGAAGCAACTGAGGGTGGAGAAAGAGAAGAGAGAGAGAACGAGAGAGGGAGTGTAAAAGCTACGAGATAGGAGGGCGGACGGGGGGCAGAGAACGAGCCGAGTGAGTGTGTGAGATAAAGAGTGGGCTAATGAAAGGTAGGGTGAGGCTGAGCGAGTTGGCGGGTAGGAGGGAAGTCGACAGCGAGAGAGAGAGAGAGCGGGGGAGAGGTCTGCATGGGGAAAGAATGCTGGGTGGGGAAGGAAGGCAGACACGCAGGGCTTTGTGCTAAAAGCAGAGAGGGAGAGAGAGGGAGAGAGGTTATGTCTTGGCTTTATGCACCAGGGAGGAACCGGTGAATGGGCACGTGCCCAAATGCCATGTCCAACCCAGCCCAGGGTCATATTTGAAGCATAAGGTGGGAGAGAGAGAGAGAGGAGGGGATAATGGAAAAGTGGAGGAGGAACAGATTTTGGGTGGTGATGCTGGACAGAGCCGGATTGTTACTGGTGTGTGGGTGAAAACGCTCGCCAACTCCCACTGACCGGCTCACGACAAGCTGGAGGCAACTGACCGGCAGAGATTACTTCTTTAATGCTTCCTAGAAATTAATTTAGGATGAACACCCAAAAATCAAGTTTGCAAAATCAACTTAGTTTCTTGGAGGGGAGGCTACAAAATTATTCAAGGAGGATAGAGATGGCTTGTTGACCCCGACTTTTGCAAGAATTGTACGCCAGATTCACCAGGAAACGACGCATCTCCTGTTCCTCAGTAGGAAACATTCTCTTTCTCAATTGTCTGGAGATGATGACCAGACTGATTCATGTTGAAATCACCTTTCCATTGAAACAGCACATGCAGGAATACAGCTGCTTACAATGGATAATTTGTGTGTGCAAGCTATGCTCCAGATAAGAGGACTAGCCTTTGCACTTTGCACAAAAATGACATTTCCATGGAAACGACAAAAAATTTTGGAAGAAAATTCAGAATAGTTACATATTAAATGAACATACTATAGAATATACACCCCCCCCCACCCCGTGTGATTTCAGGGTCATATGCATAAGATATGAAGGCAACAAGAAGAAACTTGCTCCGAGAAGCATCATAATTACTTTCATTGAGCCCAAGTCGAGGCAGGTCCGTCTTCTTCATGCTCTTCATATATTGTGACAGAGAACGGCACATTCAAATGAACAGGTTGATTTGTTTTGAATAGGTTGGGACTATCATAGGAGGCTGAAATAAATGGGTTGGAACTGTAATACGACTGCACTGGCAGATTCTTTCACCTTGCTGAAGACTCTCTGCCTCTCTTTGCTTGTATCCTTGGCAACCTGCCTCCAACAATGGAGAGAGCTCTGGCCTCAGCATGGGAGGAGTATGGTGCCATGGAGAGGAAAAGCAAGGGCGAAGGAGATAGAGGGAGGATGGAAAACTGGCAGACAGGCCCGGGCAGAAAAGGGGAAGAGCGAAGGAACGAGTCGCGGAGAATTCGTCGCGTACAGACGCTCGGGTCAAAATGAGGTAACAGAGCAAAGGGTTAAACGAGGGAAGGAAGCCAGACAGATGAGAACGAGGATGAGGGAGGCAAAACCTGTTCAAGCTGAGAGCTTAACATTAGTGGATCAGGGGAGATCTGTGTCAATCTTGAGCTTATAAAAAGTTGGACAGGACACAAAATGAAGGCAGGGCGGATCTGGATGTTGAATCTCTCGGCAAGTCCAAAGCCAGCGTGATGATGCCACCAAAAATAAAAGATGGCCTTGTTTGATGCGGCTATAAGTCCATAATCGTGGTTCTGGCACAGCGGCCCAACATGGAGCCGATGATTCACGCTTATCGTGTAAACCCAAGTTGGATTTATTTCCAGCTTCAAAACTGCAAATTGATTGGTGATTCATGTTTGGTGACCTCAAGAATCACCTAAAACCTCTTAAAACACAATCATGTTCTTTAGCTGCGAGACTAATTTAGTCAGTTCTGAACAAACGACTGACTGTATTTAGTGTGTAAATACTGAATTTTATGGGGAAACCACAGTTCCGCAGTGCGGGGGGGGGATCATGTGGGGCAAAAAACAACAACAAAACTGCCACCCATCCTTCCTTTTTTTGTGATGCAAGAGGTAAGAACAGCAGGACCCCCGCTGTGTGGACAGAGGTGGAAACCGGAGCAGCGTTGGTGCATAAAAACCATTGTGTTCATCTTCCCCCTCTGCAGCAGAGCCCAGCCATTGAGATTAATTGCTTATGATCAAATCAGCAGAAGCTTTGCAAATTAAAAAGCGTGCAACACCCCCCCCCCCGACCCACCCCCGAGCCAGACTCAGTGGACAGTGCGTGTGACAAGACCCGGCACTTATTCAAGCCTACAAACGTGTCATTTCCTCTTTCCCCCCGGAGAGGAACATAGAGCTCAGAAAGGGCTTGAAATGGAGCAAGAGGTCAGTCAAATAGTGCAACGTGTGCACACACATACAGAACAGTCACACATGGACACACACACACACACACACACACACACACACACACACACACACACACACGCACACAGTCGGCGCCCTGAGCAGAACTATGATATCTCACCCCTCTTCTCAAAACTGCTCCTCTCCCTGCTTCTCTCTCTCCCCTTCTCTGACTCTCTCATTAAGAAGCCATTAGAGAGAAAAAGAGATGGGGGGGGGGGCAGCATGATATTTATCATGACCCCTTTCTAACCCCCCCCCACCCACCCTCTGAAAAACAGGGTGAAATAGAGAGAGGGAGGATAGGAGGAGTAAAAAGACAGGGGAGGTCAGGAAAAGACAGAGCGACAAGGAGGTAACAGGAGAGATGGGTAAGGGGAATGCTACTGCTCGTCTGCCTACGGGGGCAGGCGAGCAGTAGAAACATGAAATCATGTTTTTTGAGCATAATCTTCCCTAAAAAAAAAAAAAAAAAAAAAAGTTTGACTCAACACGAAGCCAGAGTTCCCTCAGTGAGTGAACCACACGTCCGATGATGGGATGTTATGTCAGGTTTTTTTACTAACAGAGACTTTAACCGCTCACTGGAAGATGATCAGACTTGCTGTTTGCAGAGCGATCAGTGGAAGCAAAGAGAGGATGAAAACATGGTAGGTAGATGGGGGCGTGCGAGAGCCGGGATGAACTAGAGAGAGAGAGTTGGAGGCGTGTGGTAAGTCAGGAGAAGGGGGTAATTTGGGAGTGGAGGGGAAGACGGCTCGGCTGCTTCCTCAGCCGGACGCAGGAATGCTGCGCGGGCGGATCCCGGTACGTGCGTGTTTCTATGCGCGTATTTGTGCCAGACAGGAATCCCTAACCCCCCCCCCCCCACACACACACACACACACAGACTCTGGCTCCACTTATCAAGGTCTGAACAGAGGGTGTGGGGGGGGTTGGAGAGGGGTCTTGGTGTCCTGTGTTATCAAATCTACCTCTAACCCCCATCTCTCCCTTCTCTTCTCTCTTGTACGACACACACACACACACACACACACACACACACACACACACACACAAGAAACCTTGGAGCTGAATGCCTCCGAGGCCAAAGAGAACTATGGGAAGGCCAAACAGACGAACCACAAAAAGCAAAAATACCAGGGTCACTGACTATTCACACAAACGCAAACAAAAACCGTTTCTATCACACACACACACACACACACACACACACACACACACACACACACGCACACACACTCTTGAAATGCAGACACTCTGAAAGTCATTTCCAACGTCACCGAACGTATCGTCTCGTTCACATGTGGGCAGATGTAAAGTCTCAGCTGGAGTTTAAGTGTCCCCTACCCCACACACACACACACACACACACACACACACACCTGAAACAAGCACATGAACTTTTCTAGAAACTGATGCAGAATGAAAAGGAAGACGGATGGAGGCAGACAAAAGAGATAAAGAGCAGAAAGGAGATTAAACAAATCAGATCGAGTCTCTGCTGCTGGCGCGTGAGGGTAATCCTCACAGAGACGTGGAGGACGAGGAGAGGATGAGCGGGGCAGGTGATCCGGGGCAACGGGGGGGGGGGGGTGTTTGAGGGAGGAGACGGAGGGAGCAAAAGATGGTTTGGACTAGTTTTTTTTCTAAACTAGCGCCGTGGCTAAAGAGAACGAGCAGAGGAAGTTCTCAGTTAGCGTCCAGCTGGTTCTTCACCAGCGACTAGAACTTTGTGAGATCTCACATCGAGGGTTTTATCTTCCGAGAGCGAAGACGAATGAGCGTCTACCGCAGAATTTGAAGATTTTAATTCGAATACATGTTTAGATTCCAAAACTGCTTGTGTTGATGTGCATGTTAAACATTATTTTAACCGTTTCACCCTTAGTTTTCCTTTAAATTGGCTTCAATAGGTGGGTTTTTAAATCTAAACTTCCCCATTCCGTCACAAATTATCACCAACTTTGTCAAAATGGTAAAACCTGCTAGCAGATATTTGCCTACAAGCACTTTCAGAAAATACGAAGCTACTTTGAAGGAATTTTCAAGCGAATATTCCCTTTTCTATTCTGTTTTACTTTTTTAGACTCATTTTCAACTTTTGCCCAACTTTTTCTGTGCCTACAGTTTAGTTTTTTTTGTGTTTTTGGGGGTTTTTTTGTTTTGTTTTTTCTGTTTTTTCACTCCAAACAGCTGATGAAAACCAAAAACACTGCTCCTGGCACCAAAGCCCAAACAATGAGCTGGAAATCGCCCGTGAAGGCGAGGGAAATGGCGACGTCAGGTGATATTTGTCCTCCTTTCAACGCTGGAACCAGGAAATTCTGGTTTTACATGAGCAAACGGACACAAACTGATGGATCCGTCTGATGAGGAGAAGTGTGACCTACAGCCCTGCCTTTATTTGAAGCTTGACACCCACACACCCACACGCACACACACACACACACTATAGTCACGTAGCTGGAGTGTGTGAGCTGAGTTAAAACAGAAGTGACAGTGCAAATTGACAGGAAGGTCCACAAAGACAGAGGGAAGGAGGAAAGGAGGAGATAAATAGTTATGAAGGACAGATAGTGGCTTCCAGGACCGTCTTTATAAAAAAAACGGCAAACACACACACACACACACACACACACACACACACACACACACACGTGCACACTTGTGTGTACACAGCCCAAGCCATAATTGTCCCCTGTGGTGATTTTGGCCTCTCCCTCCTGGTTTCACATTGCTGTTGGCCAACTCTTCTGTATCTTCAACACTTTCTCCCCCCACCCCCCCACCCCCTTGTTCAAAAGGAGGAGGGGTAGTCCTGTCATGAGAGAAAGAACGAGGGATGAAGGAGAAAGAGAGGTCCAAAAGGAAAGGAGGTGTGGAGGGGTGTGACGGCAGAAAAAAAAAAAAAAAAGGGGGGGGGGGGGACGACGGAGCACAAGCAGGGAAAAAAGGAGAATGAATGTGTGACAGGGAGGGAGACTTTGCCCTCCAGCATGAACACTCCCACGATTGTCTGTACATGTGTGTGTGTGTGTGAGTGTGTGTGTGCGTGCTGCACCTCGGCCAAACGACACACCCACGGGCTGTAGACCTCTATATCCTGCTCGGGTTGTCCGTTTGTCCAAACACTACGCACTGCCCCCCCCTCCTCTCTTATAAGTGGTCTGATGGGGGCCGAGCCGGCTGAGGGAGTGGGTACGGTAAATAGAACAAAGCTACCTTTCTAAAATAAACACACTGGGAAAGAAGGACTTTACCGACGGCTTTTACTGAGTTTTACTTTTTAGAACTCCTCACAAAAGTTACCATTAACACCTCTGCTTGTTCCCGTCCATCATTCAGCCGCTCCTCCTGCACACACTTTACTCCATATCCCGCTTGTTTGGGCCTGACTAACTCTTGGTGAATGGTTGGGTACATAGTGTGACACATACGCCACCGCCAGCGGTGGCTACAGGGTCCATTACCGGCTATCAGATCACTAAAGAGGAGACGGAGAGAGAGACATCCCAGCTCGTATCGCATCACGTCTCCATCGCATATCTGGAAAAGAAGAGCCTTCGTCACGGGTTCTTCAAGAGGAGGTCAAGAGGTCAAGAGGAGGTGCTTCCAGTGGGATGGGAAAGTTTGGGCACCCCCTGATAATTTAAGATATTCCGTTATATAAAATCACTGGTTATTCAGATCAGCAATTTCATTTAAGTATATCCTGTACAAGCAAAAGCCTGGTTTTCGAACGCTTTAGACATCGAACAAATCAGAATTCGACCAAAATATTCGGAATTTTTTTTGCTTTAGAAGTCGAACAAAATTTGGAAGTTGAACGCGAAACAAACGCAGTAACATCCATTCTCCTCCTCCTCCTTCTCGCCGACGTTCACGTATGCCAACTGCTCACCACCTCAAAAGGTGAAAATTCTTATCTTTATTGTTCTTATGCTTTAACTGTAATGTGCATTTTATTTTAACTTACTGTATTCAATAATTTTTCACTTAATTTGCGTTCCATTGCCCATGGTACGAGTTACGGTACCGTAAACTTCGACGGTAACTCGTACCTTACGCTAACCTGATGACGTTGTTTGTTTTTTTTCTTTCTTTCCCGTCCCCAGAATCAACAAAGATCTCTCTTATTACAATGTTTTTTTTTAACCAAATCATGCATATAATTTAACATTTAATGTATTTTCGCACACTGTTGTTGTAAACCATTCTGTACCAAAACAAGAAGTTGACCTAGCCAGTGACCTTATAGTCTCTGTCCACAACATTATGATTATATTAAACAATAACCATCTGAAACGTTAACCAACACTTCAGTTCTGTAAACTTGTAATGTCAAGTCTTTATACACTTTTTTAAAGCCAGATAGCGTTCCTAGACTCCAAACTTTTTTGTCCAAATTGTTCCATAGTTTTGACTCCAGTAAAAGAAAAACAAACTTTTTATGTAGTTCTTTTTTTTTTCTACTGTAAAAACGCTGTTTTTCTTTTCTATTGGTAGTTGGACTCACTATTCTGAAGTTGTGCTTGTATATTTTGTGGCAAACAGCCGTTGGTTGCCTTAAACATGAGTTGAACAGTCCTATATCTCATAAGAGCAGCATAAGATACCAGACAGATATATTTGAGAAGTGAAATAAAGTTTATAGGATTTACAGAAAGTGTGCAATAATTATTGAAACAGAAGTGGGCATGTGCATAAAATTGGGCACCCCAACACAAAAATTACTTTAATAGATCCTCCTTTTGCAGACATAACAGCCTCCAAACGCGTCCTATAACTCCTAATGAGGGTCTGGATTCTGGTTTTGATCATTATTTTTTTACAAAACATCACCAGTTCAGTTGGTTTGACGGTTTCTGAGTATGGGAAGCCTGCTTTAAATCACACCACAGATTTTCAGTGATATTCAGATGTGGCGATGAGATGGCCTTTCTAGAACGTTGCACTTGTTCCTCTACATCACATGTGTCAAAAACATGACCCGGCTAAATCACCAATATATTTTATTGACAGAATTAGCAGTTATAATCTCTGCAAATTGACTTTTTCAGGTCAAAATATTGTGTGAACAATAAATTTCATGACTATTTGACGTGGAACAAAGGCCGCGTCTTGAATATTGGCCCCATGTGTGATCGAGGTTGACACCCCTGCTCTACATGAATGCCTTAATCCGAGTAGGGTTTAGGGTTCCTGTGTTGTTCAAGTGTCACTGATTGTTGAACTTTGTTCGCAAGAATCTGCTGATACTGACTCCAATCCAGGAGACCTTCAGCTTTAACAACATTCCCAGTAAATGTACTGGTCACACAGCCCCACAGCATGGTGGAACCACCACCAAATCTCACTGTGGGTAACAAGTGTTTGCCTTAGGATGCTGTGTTCTTCATCTGCTCTCCAGGCCTTAACTAGAACCGTGTCTGTGGTCTTTAATTTCCTCACTATGTTCCTCACAAACTAACAGCTTAAATCTCTGATAGCTTTTTGTATTCTTCCCCTAAACCCCTGATGTTGAACAATTTTTGCTTTCAGGTGATTTGACACTTGTTTTGAGGCTCCCATGTTGCCGCTCTTCAGAGAAGAGGCAAAAGGTGAACAGCTTGTAATTGGTCACCTTAAATACCCGTTCTCACGATTGGGTTCACCTGTGTTTGTAAGTCAAGGCTCAACGAGCTGAACAAACAAATTTGTTCCAGTAATTAGTGCTAAAGGTATTTCTTTAAAATAATTATTTCACACTTGTCTGTAAATCCAAGTGGAGAAATGAACTCCATTTCATTTCTTAAATATCACTGTGTTTGTCTGCTATATGATATATTTAATTGAAATTGCTGATTCAAATAACCAGTGATTTATAAAGGAATATCTTAAAAACTATCACAGGTGCCCCAAGTTTTTCATAAAACTGTATATGTAAAGCTAGTTTTATTCAAACATATTCCATGAAAAAATATCTTATTTCTATTAGATTGGATATAAATACTTTTCAGAAGCCGTTTTTTTTTTTTTTTTTGGTTCCAAGGTACAAAAAAAAACACATTTCCTGAAGAACGAGATCACATATCACCAGTGTTTACAGTAAACCAGTTCCTCTTGTGACAACAACAACCATTTTGGCTCGTCACCCTTAAAGGAAAGCTATTATTACTCGCAACTGCTCTTCACAGGTTGGATAAGTCAGTGGGTTGCAACCATTCCAAGCACTATGTAATGTTTGGAGGCTTGGAGAGAGTAAATCAAGGAATTAAAAGTAGATTTGAATCTTCTTCTTTTCCTTTTGGCTTTTCCCTTCAGGGGTCGCCACAGCGAATCAACCGCCTCCATCTAACCCTGTCTTCTGCATCCTCTTCTCTCACACCAACTACCTTCATGTCCTCTTTCACTACATCCATAAACCTCCTCTTTGGTCTTCCTCTAGGCCTCCTGCCTGGCAGTTCAAAACTCAGCATCCTTCTACCAATATATTCACTATCTCTCCTCTGGACATGTCCAAACCATCTCAGTCTGGCCTCTCTGACTTTATCTCCAAAACCTCTAACATGTGCTGTCCCTCTGATGTACTCATTCCTGATCCTATCCTTCCTGGTCACTCCCAGAGAGAACCTCAGCATCTTCATCTCTGCTACCTCCAGCTCTGCCTCCTGTCTTTTCCTCAGTGACACTGTCTCTAGACCAAACAACATCGCTGGTCTCACCACAGTTTTGTACACCTTTCCTTTCATTTTAGCTGAAACTCTTCTATCACACATCACACCTGACACTTTTCTCCACCCATTCCATCCTGCCTGGACACGTTTCTTCACCTCTTTTCCCCACTCTCCATTGCTCTGGACTGTTGACCCCAAGTACTTAAAATCCTCCACCTTCTTGATCTCTTCTCCCTGTAACCTCACTCTTCCACTTGGGTCCCTCTCATTCACACACATGTACTCTGTCTTACTGCGGCTAACCTTCATCCCTCTCCTTTCCAGGACAAACCTCCACCTCTCTAGCTTCTCCTCCACCTCGTCCCTACTCTCACTGCAGATCACAATGTCATCTGCAAACATCATAGTCCATGGAGATTCCTGTCTAACCTCGTCTGTCAGCCTGTCCATCACCATAGCGAACAAGAAGGGGCTCAGAGCTGATCCCTGATGCAGTCCCACCTCCACCTTGAACTCCTCTGTCACACCTACAGCACACCTCACCACTGTCTTACAGTCCTCATACATGTCCTGCACCGCTCTAACATACTTCTCTGCCACTCCAGACTTCCTCATACAATACCACAGTTCCTCTCTGGGCACCCTGTCATAAGCTTTCTCCAGATCTACAAAAACACAATGCAGCTCCCTCTGGCCTTCTCTGTACTTCTCTATCAACATCCTCAAAGCAAATACTGCATCTGTAGTACTCTTTTTTGGCATGAAACCATACTGCTGCTCACAAATGCTCACTTCTGCCCTTAGTCTACCAAACAAATCCTGATCAGGATCCATGTAATGCTCCAGATCTGGAGTTCCAGAATATTGAAATTCCCAGAACTCATAGAAAATATGATGACAAAGGAAAAAAAAAAAAAAAAGAAATTCTAACTAAAATCAAACGGTAGCTAAAACTGTGCTGATTTAGTAAAATTATAAATTTGATGCATCCTCAAAAGTTGAACTAGAAATATTGAGATTTCATTTTAAATCAAAATAATTATGATGATAATGTGATTTTAAATTCTAAGTATGGCATTGTATTATGAGGGTAAAACCATCATGGGACAATTGCTTTTGGGCAAAGTCACACAATAGAGATAGTGGCAGCCCCTTATTCTCTGAGTAACAAACCCGTTAGCTGCACTTCATAGTGCTATATGAATGGGAACTGCTAAATGCTATAAAATATTTAAAAGATGCCAGTTTTGCAACATGTGAACAAAAATGGGTAGTAAAAAGGTCACACATGTAACAGTTAAATAAGCGACGCCATGGAAACATCTTCATTCATACTGGCAGCTCTTGAAGCATTGTGCAGTTACAAGCATGAGAGAGTGATTGTGTTTACATGTTTATATTCGGTTTTCTTTATTGCACCACTAATCTTTGTGGACTGTACAGGAGATCTGGAGCCACAATGCTTGCAAACAATGGTTCCAGTGGTAACCTGGAAAAAACAAATCCCCCTGCTGATCATTGGCCCTTTTAATATGAGAATTCTATATGTAAATAAAAAGTTTGCAAAGAGTCATTTCAAAAATCTTTTGTGATCCAGATGAAAAGCATGTGACTATAATAATAGGTCCAGTGTCCTTTGTCTGAGCGCAGACATTCGGACTACGTGATGGAATTGAAGTGTTGGTGTTAATGTGTGAGGGTGGGGTTTTAGCAGTGGGGGTACTGCTGTGAATGTTCAACCACAAAAACCTCCTAACCTTGCACTGCGCCAACAGGACATCCTGTCATGATGCATTCTGGGTAGCTTACATCTCGGACCATCGGAATCGATGCCATTTTGAAGTGAAATGTAAAAACTTTACTGTCCTGTGCAGTGTTTTATGAATGCATGTGTTTATGCACTAGTGTGTAAGTGTGTGTGTGTGTGTGTGTAAGTGTGTGTGTGTGTGTGTGTGTGTGTGTGTGTGTGTGTGTGTGTGTGTGGGTGGGTTGTGTGTGGGCCTTGGCTGACTAAAGCACACACATGGGCCCAGCCCAGGTGCACTCAGAGTGGGATGGCTAATCTTTAACACACACAAACACACACACACCCTCCTCTTCTCCACACAGCAATTCTTCTCCAGCCTGTTCCAGGGGCAGGAGGTGGAGAGGTTGGGGGTGCTGACGTTCTGGAAAAAAAAGCCCCGGTCAGTCCTGGGGAGGGGGCAGCTTCCTGTCCAAAATGGCTCTTTTAAAGCCAGAAATGTATAAATAGAGCAGGTGTCGGTATTGAGAACTGAAAGAGAGAGAAAGAGAGAGGAAAGAGGGAGAGAAGGGAGAGAGAGAGAGAAAGAGAGGGAGCTGTGAGAGAAAAAGACAGACAGCAAGAGTGTGAAAAATTGTGTGAATGTGTGTGTGGTGTGGTGTGGAGTAGGAGAAGGGGCTTTTAGCTGGTGGACTGCCCATAATGTCCAGAAGGATGTGAGGTCATATGACAAAGATGGCTGGTGGGTGGTGAGAAATGATTGGTTACCTCGGTGATAATGGAACTTTTTTTGAAAAAAAAAAAAAAAAAAAAAAAAAAAAAAAAAAAAAATGGATTGGAGTGGGGATGGGGCGGTGGGACGACACCAGACAGAAGGACAAGAAAAGAGAACATGTGAGGAAAAAATAAAACAGCATTTAAGTCATCCGTCACAAATGTTTTAAGAACAAAAAAAAAAAAAAAAGCGAAGTGGGGGGGTGGGGGGGGTGACGATAGGAGGGCACAGAAAGGGGTAGCAGATGATGGACGGAGGAGAGGAGGCAGGGTGAGCGGGTCACTACTGTCAATAGGGTGGGAGAGGAAATGGCTGAAATCATACATGTAGTCGGAGGACAAAGGCAGATGAAATAGGGGTGGGGGGGGGGGGGCGACACAGCGAGACACGGAGAGAGAAAGAGGCCTGGATTACAAAGACGTGGGAGAGACGGAAGTGATAATAGACTGACTGGAAAAAATTAGATGAACCACAAAAAGAAAACAGGGTGGGGCCTGAACACGATGCGCGTCCAACCGCCATCGCAGCGGAGAAAAGGGGTCTCAAAACTTCACCAAGTCTGAAATATTAAATATATTTTTTGGTTTTTAATGAAGGAGGAGTGAATTAGGGAGGAATTAGTGTGGATTATAAATCCGAGAGTGAAGAAGGAGGCGCTGCGAGGGGTGAGGGGTTTGAAATCTGCTCAGGTGTTTTAAATATTAAACCTATTTCAAGATTAATGAAGTGCAAATACTATGGGGAGAGTCTTAACTGGAATACAGAGAGGAAGGGGGCGAAGGGGGGCGGGGGGGGTCCGATTCATTATTTCAAGTGTTCACCTTTGGACTGCTGAGACTTGGGGATACGAGCGCAGGAAGAGAAAGAAAAAAGAGATAAAGTTTACGCGGAAGTGGAAACTCAAGGGCAGCTCTCTGATTGGCTGCGTGTGTGTGTGTGTGTGTGTGGGGGGGTGGTGGTCGGGGGTGTCAGGTGAGTCCAGGAGGTGCAGGAGCTCTAGAGGAAGGAACAAGGAACAAGGAACAGGAACGGGTTCTATGAAAAACTTACTTCTCTGTTTCGTTTGGCATCTCTGTGGGTGTGTGTGTTTGCGTGTCAGAGTGTGTGTGTTTGCGTGTGTGTGTGTGTGTCAAAGAGGAAAATTCTGAGGCCACGGAGAGAAGATTCAGATCAAGATGCTGGATTTCAAAAAGAACTTTTCGATGTAATCAATGAGCAACAGCTAGAGGGAAGTGGAAAGAAACGGCCCACGTGTGATTGAACTGTTGACGTCTACATAATCAGATGCTCTGAGCTGTGTGTGTGTGTGTGTGCGCGCACACACACACACACACACACACACAAAATCCCCTAGGTTGCCAAAATCCCCTAGGCTGCCACTTAAGGTCATTGCGAGTGTTTTAAATACCAGCTAAAAAAACAAAACAAAAAACTACTCAAAAAAAAAATAAAGAATAAAAAAGTATTTCCAGTGCCGTTATCTCAACGGATGGATTTTTCGCCCCAAGTCCGAAGGAAGTAGGACAGAAATCGATCGTGAACTCACATTTCACCAACGATTTCTGAGGTGTCACCTGCTTAAATAAAATAAATAATCACAACTCAATAATTTCTAGATGAATGAAATTAAATATTTTCAAATTAGTGACATACTGGAGATGTAATGGCAGCGTAACGGCACACATTTTAGCAAGGCTGCCTCCATAAACAACACATTTCAGTTTTATTAGTGAAGTCTTTTAAACCTGTCAGAAGATAAGGATGTTAGTCAGTCATACAGGAGGCAGCATGGGTGCACTTTGTAATTATTTTCTTTATCGGTTAGCCTGATGATTATTTCTTCAATTAAATTAGTCAATAAATTGTCATAACGCACTAAAACATTATCAAGTTTGTTAAGTTTGTTTTGTACGATCAATATCCCCAAAGATTAGGACACTTCAAACTGAAAAACAAAAAAAAAACAACAACACTAAGCCGTAACCAGTAACATTTGGTATTTTAATCCATTTCTAAAACGGCTTGCGAATAATTTTTCTGTCTCTAATTTAATGAATTAATCGACTCATAATTTTGGTTGCAGCATGACTTTTTCTGAGAAGATACGCTGATGTGAGGCATGATAGAGGAGCCCGATGAGTTATTCTAAAAAAAAAAAAAATCTCAGAACTTGATTTTCAAAAACGCTTCCTTTTGATTTGTGTGATGCTTTTTTTTTTTTTTTTTTTTTAAATCCAGGTCTGGCAGAAGCAGCAGAGACCAAACTAAAAATAATTCCACGTAATTCTTTAAAGGCAGCAGAAGATGAGACAATTTAAAAAAAAAAAAAAAAAAAACATTCCCTTCTCAGAAATTGTCACCTCTAATACAAGACTGGTTGGAAAACTAAACGCACATGATGGGATCTCTGCAGCGGAAGCCTTGCTGATCTTTATTCAACCTAAAAAAAAAAATATCAAGATTTCTGATATTCGTGTCTGCAGACGAGGTGAGCAGCAGCAACAGCGAGATCAGGCCTGAGTGAGTCCGACAGAGGAGGAAGCTGAGCGCTCAGCGGCCTCCGTAATGACATGAAGTGAACACAGCAGATGTTCACAAGGGGAAGGGGATCTAAGGAAAACAGATCCTAATTCCTGCAGCTGTTTATGTCAACACACGCGCTTTGAAACAGCTCTGCATTAATACACTGAGCCCTCACACTGCCGTATATATCATCTTATTATTACCGAGTAATCCAAGTGAAAATCCTCAGTCGAGCGGCTCCTGTGCGTGAGGGATGTGATAGTAGAGAAAGGGAAGCGATCACATGTGAGTGTACAGGCACTTCTCATCAATAAGGAATGAAGCAATTACAATAATCTCAAACAGAAGGTGCCCTTTCTCTTTTATACCTACTATATTCCTTTATGGATGCCAACAACTGGACCTCATGGAACAACAGCGCCAACACACACACACACACACACACACACACACACACACACACACACATGCACACAATCGATCGATCACTATTTCCATACTACCTTTCATAACAATATGCGTGCCGTTCAAAGGGGGGCAGCACAAGTGGAGCAAAGAAGTTACACAGCAGGAACAAAATAATGTGCATTTGGAGACGGAAACAACAATAACGACGGATCGGAAGTTAAGAAAACTTGAGAGGATAAGAGGTTTTAAAAAAAAGCAAAATCAAAGCATAGGAGGAAGACAGCGGCTGCTTTAACAAACTCATCTTTGACGTCATTCGTGGCAATTATCTGCTGAAAAAAATAATCTTTAATCGATTGGAAAGGAACTCATTCTTGTTTTTTCCAACTTTTTAAATCCTTAAAAAGTGAATAATTTTTGCATTTGTTTGCTTGGATGACAGAACGTCATAAATTAATGGACATATCAGTGATGCTGAGATTTTAAATAATGATTATTCTAGATGTTATTGATTCTATTCTTTCAATTCATTCATCAAGTTAATATAACTTTATTTGACTTGGTGTGTCTGTAGATACCTAACTGGACCATCAGACCATGTTTCACTGGTGTCTGACAGTACAGGTGATTCTGACCCACTGCAGGTGTTAAACTCTATTCTCAATCATTCAGGTCGTCGTGATCTTAAGGCTGAATCCGAAGCTTCTGTTTAGCGTTTGAAGACATTCCACCTCTCATCCAAGAGGTTCCTTCGTTTCTTTAGAGTAGAAGTTTCCTCAGATTTTCGACCTTGGAGGATTAAAACTTCATCTTCATGAACATAAATTCTCTGAGGACTCAGGGGGTGTAAAATTATTTACGACAGAAGTCCTGCAAACATCTCGCCATCTTGACCTCAGTAAACTTGTTAAACAGTCAAACCAAACCTTCACCAAACACTAAACATGTAGAAACCACCCTGTGCAAACTGACGCTACACGCAACAGCGCAACACGCCTGTCACTCAACACCACACTTAAACATCATGTAAGCCCACTGGGAACACAATATCCTACTTTCCTATAAAGCTGCTAATAGCTGATAACCTCCGCGGAACCTCCTGGCTTCTCCTTGGCCGACTGCTCCGCTGTGAGCAGACGGCCAAACCAGGCTGAAAGTGGGGAGAAATGTTTGTCTTCTGGTGGAGTTCACCAAAACCAGATGAACCCTAAAACCCCAACCGCAGTACGGAACGACTGAACTCCCCCATCGGCGCTTTTGTGTGCGTCTGTGGAGAGGTGAATGTGGGACTCTGAAGCTGAACATAAGACGTTCTTGCGAGCCGTCATAAAATCTGACTTCAGGTCTCAAAATGTGGGATTTGAGGTATTTAAATGTGAGCATCAAACCCCGATAAACCCAGACGGTTCCTCCGTCTCCGTCTTCATTTGTCTCCACTCGTCTTCCCCTTCTCTTTTCCCTCCTCATACCCTTTCTAGACGGTCCTTTCCTAAACCCCAGAGAGAAGGGGGGGTGGGGGAGGAGTCTGGGATGGCGAGGACGCACTGGTAATCCGTGCAGTGACCCAGGTCAATTCAATTATCCTGTTTTCTTTTGCTGCACGACGCGTGTGCCCATTTCACAGCCAACTCCCTTAATGCGCCCAGGATTAGCTTCTCTTACTTTTAATGATCTACCTATCGACGCCTTGGGCCCACCAAGCGCACACACTCGTGACACACACACACACACACACACACACACACAAACACACACTCATTTAAGTTATGTGTTTGTTTTGAGTGTAAAGGAATTTGCTGAACTAATCAGGATAAAGAGACGCTTTTCTTAAAATAAATGTGTGTTGGGTTTTTTTTTTTTTGATGTGGGAGAATGTGTTACGTAAACTGAAGTAAGACGAGCGCCGCGTTACCATCTGCATTCACCAAGGCTTCACCTCACACCTCCAAGATTTGAAGATAATCATCTTAGGTCTAACACGTTAGTGCAGAAGCTCGCTAATCTCAGCCCGGAGCAGGAAAGGAGGTCACTCTAAAACCGTAAACCGTACGGATGGCTGGCAAGCATCTGAACATCAACACAGGTCTCAATTCAAAGTACAGTATTTTCCGCACTATAAGGCACAACTAAAAGCTTTTAATTCTCTCAAAAACCAACAGTGCGTCTTATATATGAAAAGGGTTTTAGAATAGGCCATTCATTGAAGGTGCGCCTTATAATCAGATGTAGCTTATAAATCCAGTGTGCCTTATCTGGGCTGGTTCTAGGAGGTAGCGTGACTAACCCACTGTGGCTCAGTGTAAAAGAATGGAGTAAGCCACATTCTATGCCATAGTTTGGTTTTTCTTTTTTTAATTCGATAGGAATTTTCATTTCAATATAAAAAAGGAATGACAAAAAAGCAAGCGAGGTGAATACACATTTACATGCATCGCTGATTATTCCTGTCGGTCATAAGGATCAAAAGTCTAAGACAACAAAAAAAAGTATTGATAATATCTTTCTGATCGGTCTGTCACCACTCGAACCTAATCCTGTTATCTCAACGGTCATTTAGTTTTTACACGACCAGATAACTGGCTGCGTAGATGCCAGCACTGCACAAATGCAATAACTTTGGCAAACTCTTGATTTCAAAACCATCAAATCAGCAGCACGTAAGTTCTTTCCAAGATGGAAGTGAAAGGCTGCTTTCTTTTCTTGGCCTGCATCCATTCTTTCATCTTTGAGAGCGAGTCAAAGTTAATTTCAGCCGTCGTGACGCTGAACCTTCAAGTAAGAAATACTCAGGATCCCCCGCCAACGGTGCATTTCACTGAATCAAGATGGTTAGAAATATACTACAGAAGTTGTCCCTTTAAAATCTAAACTGAAATACTTGAAATTCTCAAAAATTTCTAAAGGCAAATTCATCGATTTTTATTTAACAATTTGGGAGGCACACACACACACCAGAAAACTTCACCAGAGATTAATCCACTAACAGGAAGAGCCTAAATCAAACTTGTAGCCATGAAAATAGAATTATACATGATATTGTTTTAAAACAATACAAATAATTAAAATTCTTAACGAGCAAAAAGGGAACACTTCAGTATTTTTTCTTTTTTTTTTTTTAGTTGCATGTGAAAATTTGTGTTGAATTCTGAATAGGATTTCAAATCTATGCCAGAAATGAATCAAACTACCAGAACCAGCCTGGGTTCAAATTATAACCAAGTAAATAAAATAAAAAAAAAAAAAAAAAACAGAAAACAAAAAACAATAAAAATCCCTTGAGAGCAAAAGGCAGCACTTCAGTACAAAACTTTTAGTTTTGTGAAAAATAAACATTGTTTAGTCTGTTTTTTTTTCCATCCCATCCCACCTCCTCGTTTCTTTTGTGGCAGGGGGTGATGATAATCGAGGTCTGAATATTCTCAGCTATTCAGGTCATGGTAGACGGTAGATAATAATCAGAATACAAATACGCCATTAAAGAAGAATCTTGACTGCAAACACGCAGTGGGTTTAGCGATGTGTCCTTTTTAACAGTTACATCACAGGACATTTCTAAACCATCCATCCCCAAAATGTTTTTACTGTTCGACAGGAAAAGCTGAACTGTTTCGGTTCTCATTTTCCACCACTGATGTACAAAAGTCGTAACTCTGCTAAAGCATCATTAACTCTGGCTCACTAGAAATAAGGACTGTACCTCTAGCCCTAACCCTTAAATCACATTCAGGTTCAATCCAGTAGATGAATACATTTCCCTGTTAGAGTTTTCCTTCAGAGTTGCCTCTTGAATGCGGTTGAATGTGGTTTTCTAGAACCGCATTCAACATGAACACCAAAAAAAAAAAATTTAATACACCTACTAAAAACTGAATGACATTGTGATCCATTTGTTTTTGCAACATCGGTATAAGTGATGTATTTTTCATCGCTATGTGCTATTTACTTTATTGTTTTGCATGGTTTAGTGGATTTACAGAATCCCTTTTTAAAAATTTTTTTTTTTATGGTTCTCATTTGTCTCCGACTGGCACCCCAAGAATCAAACACATAATCATAGTTTTTTGAGTCATCTGCTTAAAAATTCATGTACTTTTATATATCCTGCAGAGAAGAAAAACCCATTGGAAGGTAATTTTTTTCTGGTATTGCGCAGCCCAAACATACTTTCATAACTACTGACATAAATCTTGGAGGATAACAGACAGCATCACAAACCGAAGACAGGCGTCAGTGAACACAGAAGGATTCCGGTTTGTCAGCCTTACCTGGGATTTCCTGCCCGTTGTAGTTCCATCCAGCCACGGCCAACATGGAGGGCAGAGGAGATCCAGGTCTACTGTCCCGGTCTCTCTCCCTGTCTCGCTCTTTGTCCCAGTTCCTCTCAGCCTGCTGGGTAATATGTCTGACAGTGTCCTTGTTCTTCCTGTTCTTTCTCCTCCCTGAACCTGATAGGGGTTGCCAAGATCCCTCTGCACCTCCTGCTCCTGCAGCACCCCCAGCTCCTTGCTCCCCCTGGCTCTGGGTCGCCCCCCCCCCGGGGGCCGTCCCTGGGATGAGAGGAAGAGGCCGGAGACACCTGTTCCTCCTTGACGGTGACGGGCCGGTAGTCGTGCGGCCAGGCGGGCTGGGAGTCGTGACAGGCCTCTTCCTGGCTCTCGTGGCTCTTGGGGGGTTCTTGGTCCTCCTTGCCATATGTGCTACCACCCTCGTGACAGCTGGCGATGGCGGAGTCCCCAGAAGAGTTCGCTGGGCTGGTGCGGCGCACGAGCCAGGGGGACGTGCTGCGACCAGACATGATGGAGGCCAACGCTTCAGACGCCATGCCGACGAGACCGCCGCCTCCTCCTCCTAATCCCACTCCAGCGACTCCCCCAGGTCCGGCTAAACTGACTCCTCCGCCTCCTCCTCCGCCGACTACACCCACGCCAGCCGCCGCCACGGCTCCCATCTCAAAGTCGGCCAGCTCGTCGGCCATCTCCGAGCGGATGCTGATGTCCAGCGCCGCCTTGATGAAGCTGTGGCAGGCCTGCACGATGTCCGTCATCTGCAGGTAGCTGGCGGCCGACATCACCTCGATCACGTTCTTGCTGGTGAGGGCGAGGTGCGCCGAGTACATGAAGTCCAGGATGGCTTTGAAGCCCGTCGCCGTGACGATGTCCAAGTGTGTGACGGTAGTCTGGTGGTGAGGCTCCGCCCCTTTTTTAACCTGAAAGGTGAGGAGGAGTCTCTCTCAGGATTACATTTAAAGTATTTTTCGCACTATAAGGCGCACCTAAAAGCCTTTAATTTCCTCAAAAACCGACAGTGCGCCATATAATCCAGTGCGCTTTATAATCCAGTGCGCTTTATAATCCAGTGCGCTTTATAATCCAGTGCGCCTTATGTATGAAAAGGGTTTAAAATGTCATTTATTGAAGGTGCATCTTATAGTCCAGTGGGCCTTATATATGAAAGGGTTTAAAATAAGCCATTTATTGAAGGTGCGCCTTATATATGAAAAGGGTTTAAAATGGTTGTTCCTCAATGTATATATTCCCTGTTTCTGTCTGTTCTGCTACTGTAACGTTTAAATTTCCCAGTTTGGGATGAATAAAGTATATCTACTGTCTCTATCTAAAATGTACCATTTATTTGAAGGTGTGCCTTATAGTCCAGTGCGCCTTATAGTGCAGAACATACTGTACACTTCATCACCAGGAACACACACGGAACAGAACGCCAATGACTGTTGAGACCCCAACAGTTCCTCACCTGACAGTAAAGAGTCTTGAAGTAGCGCGAGGAGCCCAGGAGGACGTTCTTGTGGGCCTTGAAGATCTTCCCGTCCACGATGACACAGGCGTCGCAGAGGATGCCGTGCTGCCTCTGTTCGTTGAGCTCCCTGAGGAGCTGACGGTAGTGAGAGGCGATCTCCATGTCCTCCTTCCTGTTGTTCATCTGTGTAACGGAACAGAAGCCTCTCCTCTGAAGGTCTGCAGGCGGGGTGTGTGTGTGTGGGGGGGGGGGGGGTAAAACGGATGTCAAATATTAGTTTTCAACATGTCATACATGAAATGTAGACTAGAATTTGGCGGTAAGGAGACATGAATTCTATTCCGTTTTGTAGATTTCTAGGCAACATATCCACACGCGTGGTTTCATTTTCATGGGGGAGGGTGGGATAAGGGGGGGGGGGGTGAAATAAGCAAATTTAGCCAAGCTGCTGCTTTAAAGACGTGCCAGGGTAAGGATATCTCAGTAATGACTATGACATTAAAACAATGACATCAATAGAAAGCACATCTGAACCGCTGTAGTTTGATGTCTAAAAACAGCCCAGTAACAAATAGTCAAAAATCTCTGTGCTTAAACCTGACAGGTTCATTTATGTGGGAGTGTGTGTGTGTGTGTGCGTGTGCGTGTGTGTGTGTGTGTGAGAAGGTGTGTGTGTGTGTGAATAAGCTCATTAAAAACGTCAGTTAAAAAAGCAAAACACTTTCACAACAGTTGAGAGGGAGAAAAACACCTCATTTAGTGAAGACCACTTTACCATTACATTTATCAATAAACACCGTCTTGTTGGGTTTGTTTTTTTTTCCCACCGTTTCTCCTTTGACTGAATTCTCAGTCGACCGTCTAGTTAAGACGAAAACTCACTCTTGAACTTTCACCTCGGTATTTCTGATCTTGCACAGTTCACTCCAGGGTTGAGAACACCAAGTTTTTGTTGTTTTTTTTTTTTCTTGACAAAACTACAGAGAGACAAAAACCTCAATGACAATTTGTGGAGCTGAGCAACCGTCAACGGATGGAGACGCAACTTTTTCAGCAGACTATTAATTGACAGGATTCATGGTTCCTGGTTTGCTTCACAATCTAAACGCCACAGAAAAAGCCGTGGATCGTCGCTATCGTTTATAGTGCGAAGATTCTTGCAGCTTTTGTGGGTCATAAACAATAATGTCTGCGTTCTGTCTCCTGGTATACAGGTTAGGTGACATACAAAAAGTTTTTTTTTTTCAGCAGAACCAAGGCCACGGGAGAGAAAAGAGAAGACAATGGCAGATGAGTGGATGTACGCGGAACCGTTCACAAAGAGGTGGCAGAAAAACAATAAAAGACTCAATAAGACAAAGCAAATACAGTGGTACCCCTACTGACGAATGTCTCTACTGACGAATCGTCTCTACTGACGAAACGTCTCTACTGACGAAACGTCTCTACTGACGAAACGTCTCTACTGACGAAACGTCTCTACTGACGAAACGTCTCTACTGACGAAACGTCTCTACTGACGAAACGTCTCTACTGACGAAACGTCTCTACTGACGAAACGTCTCTACTGACGAAACGTCTCTACTGACGGAACGTCTCTACTGACGAAACGTCTCTACTGACTAAACGTCTCTACTGACGAAACGTCTCTACTGACGAAACGTCTCTACTGACGAAACGTCTCTACTGACGGAACGTCTCTACTGACGGAACGTCTCTACTGACGGAACGTCTCTACTGACGAAACGTCTCTACTGACGGAACGTCTCTACTGACGAAACGTCTCAACAGGAAAATATTGCCTCTAGTTACGAAAGAAATTTCGCGTTACGAAAGGTAAAAATACAGTATGGGCTGCTGCTTGCAGCTCCCACAGGTTCCTGAACGCAACATTCTTATAGCTGGTCTGCCATTGGCTAATACCTGGCATCCTGGCATCCCATTGGCTAAGAGGGACCTCTGTGTGGAGCTAGATAGGTGTCTATGCAGCGTCCTCGTCATTCGGCCCTCCACCCATGAGGTGTTCTGATAGTTCTAGTAAATATATTAACTTTTAGAGTATTCACTATGGACCCCAAGAAAGTGACGAAGGAAAGAGTTTTTTTGTCCGTACAAAGCAAAAGATGATAGAAAAGCATGAAAAAGGGATGCGTTTGGTTGATCTCTCCAAAGAATATGGCCGTAATGCATCTACAATCACCACGTTATTAAAACTAAAGGAAGCTTAAGGAGTTTAAGGCATGGCGTGGGTGGTTGGAGAAGTTCAGAAGGAGGACTGGAATTCACTCTGTTGTTCATGGTGAGGCAGGAGCGCATGAACCAAAGAGGGTAAAAAACAATGAGGACAGCAGTTAAAAGGTTAATGACCAGCATTTTTATTCTTTACTCGATTCTTTGTTTTATATATTTTGCACAACTCTCATTTATTGTGTAATAATCTAATTGTAACATTTGTTAAATGTTTTGATGCATTTTTATGCTTTATAAAACATTTATGTCTGAATTTTGGGGGGTTTGGAACGGATTAGGGCATTTGCATGGAAAACGCATCTCTACTTACAAAATTTCTTCAAAAAAACCAATTAATTTCGTAAGTAGAGGTACCACTGTACAACACACACACACACACACACACACACACACACACACACACACACACACACACACACACACACACACACACACACTTGCAAGAAGTCAGGCAGTGCATTAGCTGGAGCATTAGCAGCCGCCGCTCCCGCTCTCGTCTCGGTGACGACTAAATCGTTTGGGACGCGGAGTGTTACCGAACGCAGCGGTGATTTGTTTTGGGACGGCCACAGCTGTCAGCTCTCGTGGGCCGTCCGGAGAGATGACAGCTCCGGGTGGCCGAGGTGACAGCAGCGTTTGGCTCGGGGGGAGCCGGCACACTTCAGGTCATGTTTAGCGAAGCCCTGCTCAACCTGATGGCTTGTAAGATCAGATAAATCTCCCACGTCCACTCGAACAAACACACCTCCAAAGTAAAGCGACGGACAGACGGATGGAGTGACGGATGGAGTGACGGCTAGTGCACAAGTGTTCCCTTTGACCGGCGATTCTTTAAGTCACATAAGTAATGAATACACGGCGAGGGGGGAGGAAAACCGTATATGAATACAGAAAAATACTAACCAAAGTCTCAAAAGGCAGCTTTTGCACGTTGTGTTTCCATCCTCTGGCTAACACATCTTTAAAAAAATCTATTGGCGTTGTAACCTTGAGATATTCTCTCCTTTCTGCATCGCCCTGATGGAGATATTGAGAGTATTCACCTCTCACCTTTGGAGACAAACCTCCTCGTCTTTTCTGCTCTTCTTCTCTCAGGGCCACTGGCAGATTCGATTGTATGGCCGGGTCTATGAGACAGACTCTCTCTCTCTCTCTCTCTGAGCCAAACACAAAACTCAGGTGAAGCCATTTACTCACTGAGAAATACTTCAATTCCTCCTTTCTTTTTTTTTTTTTTTCCAAGCAACGTGGAAGGAGAAATACAGGGTCACCGTACAGCAAATACCAATCAGCACCGTTTGAAAAATGTTTCACTTCTATTGGTAGCGAGGAGGACTTGGTGACAAAAGACCAATTATAAAAAAAAAAAAAAAAAAAAATAAAAAAAAAAAAAAAAACATCAACTTGAATAAGGTTACTGCGGGGGTCAGGGTCGTGGAGTTATTGTACCATCAACATGGTACAATAACATGATGGAACATGAGCAAAATAGGGAAACATGCTAATGACATCCAGAGCAATCTACTCAGAAACAGAAGAGATATGAGGGTGAGTTCACCCACACAACAAGAAATAATCTATTTCTTCTCTTAGCTTCAGCGTTGAAGCCGTTCCACCGATAACCTTAAACTAAAAAAACGCTCTCTAAGACTTTGGCCTCCACTCCCGACATAATAAACGAGGGGTTTTTTTTGTGATCGTTGCATTGAAAAAAAAAAATTATCTTTAAGAAATGAAACAGCAGCATCTCTTCATAAAAAACACTCAAGGTGATCCACAAAAAAATGAATTCCAAACAAATTTTTTCTTTTATTTTATCGGGGCGGAGACGTCAGATCTGAAAGGAAAACCTAGATTCAGACAAATGAAGCCAAAAGTTCTCATAGTGATAATTTAAATGTGGGTTAAACGGTGTGTTGATGATTGCTGTTATCTTGTTTACAAGAATAAAGATGGATGGATGAATGTCAAGCAGAGGACCCTGTGATAAGCTGGCGATTTATCCAGGGTGTATCCAGCCTATCAGCTGAGATAGGCTCCGGCGCAATCTCGTGACCCACATCCGGATAAGACAAGTACCGATTGTCTCGTCTTCAAGAAAAAGAATGATTGAATGTTATGCAGTAAAGTGTGAACTTTGACAATTTTTTAGTTTTAAAAGAAATTCAAACAAAGCAACAGAGAAATCTGTGTGTGAACGGATTAAACGCGGTTCATCAGTGCAACTTTTTTCCCCTTGTGGTAAATCCTGTGCAAAAGAAACGATTGGTAATTTCGCTGTAGCACCGCTCTGCTCTGCTCCTGGAGGACATATTTCTAAGGAAGCATTCGAGTGTGTTTGAGTCCTTGTGCAGTGTGTTTGTGGCTAGGACTGCACCCAAAAACAAGCTAAATGGGGCCTCGGATTGAACAAAAGCAACGATTAGCGGAGGGCAAAAACAACAGAAAAGGGCTGACAGAAGGAGAGAATGAGGTCTAATCAGATTTATTGCTTCAACAGACGTTGAGACAAACTGAGCTGGTGTTCAGGCGGAGAAAAAAAGTTTAATGGAGTGTGCTTTAACCTCTAAACTCTTCACTCCACCTAATTGGTCTGTTTAACTTCAACATGTCCACCAGTCGAAGACCCCTTCTCCAGGGGGAACTAATCCTAATCCCAACATTGGACCACGCTACACACACACTTGGGTGACCTCCGGCGTTCACTGCGTCGTTTCATTCCCTCAGTGAGCTACAGTATTTTCCTCACAAGCCCAGACAGAGAGGACAAAAAAGCAACTCCAACTCCAACCATGTGAGTTCAGCCTTGAACATTTTTTTTTTTCTTCTTCAAAATATACACTTGACACAAGATTGGAATGTAAGATAAAATTAACTTGTCAGACAATCAAGTAAAAGAGAGACACTTTTATGTTTCATCCAAAGCATTAGCGAGTCTCACCAAGGCTACAGAAAAAGGCTGCAAGCTTTCAGGATGTCACAGAGCAGAAAAACAAGCTTTTTCATCCCCCTCTATGAAATTTTAAAGCTAAAAAAGCAAGGAAAAAGTCATCAAGAAGCTGCCTGACAGTCTGAGAGTGCTTATTTGTGGTCAGAGACGATTGTTTCAGTAAAAAAACGCCACCGGAGCTCTAAAGTCCATGTCGCCTTTCAGAGAACAAATCAAAAGTCAACGTCCTCCTTAACTTCCCCACTTGCCTCGCACAAAAACGCACTCAATCAAGACCCCGGTGTCCTCATAACAAATAAACACAAATCAAACCCCCCCCCCCCGTTTCTGAATACACAAGTGCATACACACACACACACTTGTGTGCTCGGCGGAGCCGTCACGGCATCACACCCGGTTTGTCCCGGTCGCATCAAAAAGCAAAGTCACTTTAGGCCGCGGCCAGATGATTAAAGAGATGAGACGTGTGATGGAGTGAGAGAACGGGGCTTCCTCCTTCTTGTGTTTCTCTTAATGCAGCCTGTCCCTCCGAGCCAACTGTGCCTCCTTGACCGCTCAGGATGGGGGGGGGGGAGTCGCAGAGAAAGGTCCTTGAGGATCAAAAAAGTCCAGCAGAATTCAAGTTCGTGCAGCGGATTTAACGTCTTCCTGAGGTTTTCAGACAGCGGACGCTGGATGGAGACGTCGCAGGAGGTCAAAGGTCGTCACATTGGGTGTTAATAAATTATTACGTGACATATTTGAGCAAATAAAATCATCCTTTCTTGATTCACTCCTAAACGTGGAGGTTTAAATGGTTACAACCTCCTGTGTGTGTCTCCGTGTGTCCGCAGTCCATGCAGATGAATTTATTGAATTACGGGATTTCCAATTGGTCAAGGCCAGTTATCATTTAGAAGCCAGTCTGCTGCTCGCAAAATTGCCATCCTCAACTAATCACTATATATTCAAATTACAGCCCTCCACTCAAACAAATTTAACAGTTGTGCTCATTATTTGATAAAGTGACTTTGGTGGATGAGCACGTTGAACTCGGTGAATGCAGGGAGTTCAGAGAGCTTTTAGCGTTAGTGAAATAAAAAGGCAAAATAGAAAAAATAAACAACAGGCAACACACTTGAGCATGAGGGGAAAAAAACCAAATATATCATTTAAAAATGTTGCTCAAAAAAAAGTCTATGCATTCATTTTATTGAACCTAATCAGTAATAGTCTCGTATGTCAGATAGGATTCAGACTTTGGATCACGGGTTACACTGGAGCCTATCCCAGCTGACTACGGACGAGAGGCAGGGTACACCCTGAACACGTCGCCAGCTCATCAGAAGAAAGAAACAGAAAGAAACAACCACTCACACTTATGGACAACTTGGTGTAGAACAATTTGACTAAGCTGCATATTTTTGGACCTAGGAAGACGCTGGAGAAACCGGAGAGAACATACAAAGGAATTTATATATATATATAAATAACTGTCCTTTTTCTGGTGTCTGTTTTTGTAAATCTGAGTCAGTCAAGTATGAAAAACTTTTTTTTCAGATTATCCCATATGATTAAAAATCCATTAATGTCTCATTAAATATAAATATTGGTAAAGATGTGAAAAACTTTCAGTTAAAGGTTTAAATAAAAGTTTTTTTTACATCTGTACCAATATTTAATACTTTCTTTATCAGATGACACTTAAGCCGCCGTTTCCAGTGATTTGCGAAGAACGGATCTCTAATCTTCACATCGAGACACATGATCAATTCTTATCATTTCTATTTTTAACCTACTTAAAATGGAATTCTGGTCCTTTCACCACCAGGCTACCTTTATCTTGGATCGTCTCTAAAAAAAAAAAAAATCCGTGGAGGAAAACCCACTCAAGACTGTCCAGAAAGTGAAGAAGAGAACAGAACGGAGGGGGGAATATCAAATCAAGAGCCTGAACTTTTGATTTGATCCATTCACGTGTGATCAACACAACTTTATCACACAAACTCCACTTGTACGTTGCCCTATAGGAGCAGAAAGTATCTGTGGAAAATACAAACAGGTTTTCACTGAAAGAAAATGAATTATGTACAGCTTTCAAGCAAAAAGCAAGATGCTAATCTCTATTAAAAAAAAATGAAAAAGGCAAAGAAGAATTGTTTTGCTTACATTTCGACTTTTCCTTTAATATTAAAAAGAAAACACACTGCATGCATGAGTAGAACTGAAATGATATTCAACTGGACAACAGAGCACACAGCGGTATGATTAAAGACAGCCATTACTTTACAGAGCAAAATCTATAACTCCTTCACTGAAATTTAAAAAAAAAATGTTATTATAAGATTCAAAAGGTTTACTACTTTTATTTTCAAATCCATAATATAACCAGTGATACCTGAAACTGAATTAGGATACGTGAGGCTCGCGAAACGTTAAAATTAAAACCACGAGACGAGGTTACAGGGAGAAACAGAGAATTATAAAAAGTAAAGCACCAAGGAATGAGGCTAATAAAGTCAAAAGGGGGTGGAGAAAAAAAAGAGATAGAGAGTCGGGCTATAAAGATAGAGACAGAAGATAGACAAGAGGGGGGGGAGACAGGAAGAAGGGGGGGAGAGTGACTCAGGCAGCCAATATTTTTTAAACAGCTTTGCTTCCACTCAACTGGGCATCGAGGCCATTATCCCGGGGTTAATCCCCAATCCGACGGAGCTGCCAGCCTTCCGGGACAAGCCGGGGTGGCAGCCCCGTCAACAAGGCCGACGGACAAAAATAAGACACACACACACACACACACACGCGCATGTGACACACAAGTGCATGGCCTGACACAAACAGGCCTGCAAGGTGCAATTAGAAATGAATAAGACAACTAAACTATTAGTTGTGAGACGGATGTTCTCAGCTTCTTTATAGTATGTTAAAAACAAAAACGCCGCCTCTGACTTCTTTTACATTCCACTCCAGTGTTTCTGGATTTTGCCAGACTTTTCCACCAGATTTCATCACGTGGAGGTCCGGCACCTCGCTGTCACTTTCTCCGTCCTCCGTCTGTCCCTTCGGCCAACGCCCGTGGAGTCAAGGTGGAGGAAGAGATTGACTCAAAGAAGGATAGCCGTGTCCTGTGGAGACGGACCAAAGAGGATCCAGGAGGCTTAGGAAGACTTAGCACTACTCGCTTAATCTCCCCCACCCCTGATGCCCCACACCCTCCGTCCCCTCTGACACACACCACCCAAAAACAAGATCTAGAGCCCCGGCATCTTCACCCCCAGATGTCCAGGTTGGACATCAGGTGTCTGTACATTCTCAAGCCTTATATTTACAGTGTAAAAGAATAATTACCTATATTTATGCATCACACACTTCAACAATGTGTTACATGCATTTTATATTACTGAAAGTACCAAAATTACGACAAAAAAAAGTTTGTCGTAATCGTCACAGGGTACTGACCGATGGATCCGGTGCTTCTCCACCGTCACCTTCAGCCGTAAAGTTGTTAATCCTGGGTGTGATCTTATGGAAATCCAGCCACCGTAAGACCGACTGGGATCATCCCAGAACGACCGGAAAAGAATTGCGGCTCTAAGATGTTGTTGTTGTTTATGTCCTTAAGCCTGACAACTAATGGCTGAATGTCAGCTTCACCTTGAGCTCCGCTCCAAAACACACAAAGTGTCAGAAACGCAATCTGACGGGTAAAGAGCTTCAGGAACGGGTGAGGACGACAGAACACCACATCTACCTGTCGGTTTTTTCTGGTGTCTTCTTCCTTTACACCTGTGTCTGCGCGTGTGTGTGTGTGTGTGTGTGTGTGTGTGTGTGTGAGAGAGAGATTTCTGGTCTCTCTCTAGGCCCCTAAGCCTGCTATATCTCCCATGGTAACTCCCTGACTGACGACCCGGGGCTTAGCCTAAATTCTCTCTCTATTAAAAGCTGTGAAATGCAAATAATGAAACATCTCATTACCACTGTCGGAGAACCCAAAATGAAAAGGGGGGGGGGGGGTGGGGAAGTGGAGAGGGGAGGATGAGGAAGGACTGTAACACAATGCAGTGCCAGGAATAAAAAAAAAAAAAAAATTAAAAAAAGGGCTAGAGAGGAGGGAAGGTGAGAGGACTGGGAGAAACAAAGTGAGAGCCGTAAGTGAAGGAGTAGAACAAGAGGAGGAAAAGATGGGAAGGAAAGGGAAGGAGGAACCACTAGAGCAGACAGGGAGGAGAGGAGAGGTGACAGAGGAACACAAGGGGCTCTTTTGTTACCTCAGCCAAAAGGAAGAAGTTATAGGAGCGCCGACGTTTGCTTTATAGGAAAAATAACTCGGAATGATGTGAATGGATTCCGATCTAATTATTTAAGGGGTGGGTCTTAAAAAAGAAAGAGAAGAGTTTATTCCAATTGATTAACTTTTTCCACTTTCATAATGATTGAGATATCAGACCCTATTTTAAAAAAAATCTTTTTTTTTTTTTTTTTTTTTAACTAAAACCGTGAAAAATTAAAAAAAAGAGGACAACCAAGATAATGAATACTTCAACATGGACCATGTCGCACCATTACGTGCAACTGGATTCAAATCTGGATCATAATCTCTCAGGTCTGTGTTATAATCCAGATGTGAAAGATTAAAAAAATATATATCTATATACAGTATATATATATATACACACTGTATATCATATTTAAAATTGGGTCACAGTTTAAAAAGAGATGCAGAGGCATGGTAAGGCCAGCGATATGTAACAGATAATGTGACAGGTAATAAGTTTCACCTGGAAGAACACGGATCCAAGATCATTATGGAATATCTTTTTTATTGACAAGCGATAAACTGCTGAGTATAAGCATCGAACTACAAAACGCCCGGAGTGTGTTCCCAGAGTAAATCCAGATCACCATCACCGTGACACCTCACCTTTGTGTGTGGAACATATGCACTCTGATACGTCTTTTCAGGTTTGACCACCTACACAAACTGGCGCTGAGCCGTTGACACACGCGTGTGAATGAGGAAGTGTCATTTAAACGTCAAAACGAGCAGAGCTACGGCTCTTATACTCACCTATAGGATTTTACACTGAGGCCCATATTCATGAGATTTCTTTTGCATTTTGAAAAAGTTCTGCATTTCCACGGCAACAGTTTTGAAAAGATCCAAGATCTACATCTGTAAAAGCTGTAAGATCTACATCTGTAAAAGCTGTAGTGTGTGCGGCACAGAATGAGATCAAAGTAGAGATGCAGCAAATCATCGGCGGAACGTTAATGAACTTTAACAGTCTTCAGCACAAACAAAAAAAGACAGCCTTACATTGTTATTCTGCTGCTGCTCTGTCCATAATATGCTGTCTGTGTACTTAAATAAGGCTCGTGCTGATTGGCCGACGCAAAGCTGGTGTGTTGATATCATCATTCTCAGAGAAGTTACATCTAACGGAGCTATTTTAAAGTAAAATAAAGCTGGGAGTCCATTTTCAGGGTATGAAAAGTCTTTTTTCTTTTTAAATTAATGTTCAAAAACCAACAAAATATTGTTTTTGGGAGAGATGATGGTCATGTAAGGGGCCCCTGAGCTCCAAGGTAAAAAAAAAAAAAAAAAAAAAAAAAGTCCACAGATTTTCGTCTTAAGATGAAATCACAAGGTGATAAACAAACTTCTGTGGTCAGTGTGTGTGTGTGTGTGTGTGTGTTGCATTTGTTGATTTTCACAGCTTTATCATTTTACCACCTCAGAGTTAAGCTGCTGAAACAGAAATGCTTGACGGTGCTTTCCCATAATTACTTCTTGAAGCATCTCTCCGAAGAAAAAAAAAAAAAAAAAAAGGCCACTTCTTTGAAAGTGTGTGTGTGTGTGTATAGTACAAGGAAATGAAATCACCTCCAGGAAGTGCTTATGTGTATTAGGTGGGAAGGGGGGGGGGGTTTAGTTGTGGACATACTGATGAAGAGGAGGGGGTTTCATGTGACAATAACCACATCTCCTGGTGCAAAAACCTGGTTTCATCACCGCAACGCTTTTGGAGACTCCTGACATGCGACCAACGTGAGGTCACGAGGGAATTCACGGGGGGTGGAACTTAAAGGTGTGACATTGTCTAATGGCAGGATTAGTTCCTGACTTCTGGGAAGAGAATTGTATGATAGGTTGTGGATGTGAAAACTAACAAGGTGCATTTTGTAAGAAATTTTGAGAAAAGTCGGAGAATCACGTTGGCTGTTAAAAAAAAAAAAAAAAACAAACAAACTTGGATTTGTGTCTAGTTTCAGTTTTCAACATACACAAAAAAATGTGTTAACAGCAATACAGCACATGTACAGTATGTACCCGTTTATTGCATCTCATTTCTGAAAAGTGGATATTAATGCGCTGCCTCCACAGCTCTGAGAAGGTTTTCATCAAAATTACAGAGGCTGACTAAAGAAGAGACGAAGTCAGGCTCAGTGAAGGTTAGTCCAAGTCTCTCAAAGCAAAAGAGACATTTCTGCACAAGATGAATCAGAGGAGAGACAAACGAACAACGTGATGGAAAAATACCAAATCCATCCATCCATCCATCCAATCAACAGCTCACCATTAAATTAAATTCTACCTTATTTTAATTTTTATTAAGTGAATAGAATTCACATTTCTCTAATCATCTACATCCACTTGGGGTCATGTGACCACCCTTATTCTTTATATGTGACAGAAAAACAAAAGTGAATTTTCTTTAATTCTTCCCTCTTCTCAGTGACTTTTTGGATCCTTTTTGCCTTTTTCTCCTCCAGTTCCAATTTTTTTTTGTCATTTGCCACCATTCTGAAAAGCACCAGATGGCTCTGTGGCTAAAGACGGTGTGAAAAAATAAGGAGGCTATGGAGTGGCTCAAAACTTTTAACACCCACCCTTATCTCTCTCTCTCTCTCTCTCTCTGCCTCTCTCTACCAGCGAGACACTCAGAGAAAGAGACAAAGAGAGAAGAGATAGAGCTTAGTGTGTGTGTGTGTGTGTGTGTGTGTGTGTGTGTGTGTGTGTGTGTGTGTGTGTGTGTGTGTGTGTGTGTGTACTCCTGTGGATGTGCAGACCTTTCTAAAAGTCTTAACACAAAATCTGTCAAAGCAAAAAAGCAACTTATCACGACCAAACTGAACCCAGACAGTGGAAACAGTCACTGCAGGCACCAGTTACATACATGTTGGACACACACACACACACACACACACACACACACACACTTTAACACAGTTGTTTGTTAAACTGTGTGGATTCTAAACGCACAAGCGAATGACTTAATGATGTTGACTCACTACTGGTGGCCAGTCACTATCTGGTGCAGAGGCGGGTGTCCAGAGCGCGTTTTTCCGTGTGTGTGTGTGTGTGTGTGTGTGTGTGTGTGTGTGTGTGTGTGTGTGTTGTTCTGTCAGACGGCAAACAGAGGCATCTTTCCCAAAAATCCGCACAGGGCTGTGGCTCACAATGAGCTCATGCAAAGAGGGGAGCAAAAAAAAAAAAAAAGCCACAGCTTAAGTGTGTACTCACAAGGACAACAGGCACACCCTCCGCGCCCCCCCACCCCCCCAGTGCAAATATCAAAACAAACTTCACTCCCAGCTAATCTGACCCTCAAACACTCTGGAGGGTGCACAAACAAGGAGAACACATCATTGTACTAAATTAACTTAGCCCTCGACATTTACTGAGAAGTTATGAACTGATGTTCCCACGGCTTCCTGTACAGATGAATGGCACACACATTTACATACAGGTAAAGTGTTTACAAAAACACATTTGTATTTAATAGCCGCGGGCTGCTTGTCACTCATCAAGCTGATCAAAAAGCGGCGACGATGCCACGCTGATGAATCTGAGCATTTTTTTTCCCAAATCTGTCCTTCAACGGAGAAAAAAAAAAAAAAAAGGAGGTAAGATAAAGGGAGAGAAATGAAGAGGAGAGGAGAGGAGCATCTAAATATAGAGAGACTCACATTTTTCGAGTCAGAAAAAGAGACAGTGAAGGGTACAGAGGAGGGGGGGGGGGGTGCGAGATGTAAGGAGAAGTAATAAAGAAGAGGAAAAGTGAAAAAAGAAGGGGAAACAAATAGGACAGGAACAGAGAGATAGAAGAAAAATAGGGTTGAATTGGTAAAAAAAAATAAGAAAATAGAAACTAGAAAAGCCGTCAGTGCGGCTCTTGATCGATTGTCATCTCATCCACGCTGGGGTTTGCTTAGCTGGACATGGCGGACACTCAATTTCACTTGTGGAGACACGAGAGTTCAATTTGTGGAGGTTTATCGATAGGTAGCATCGATACGGAAGCCTCTCCGGTCAAACTTTTTGTTTCCACAGACCGACTTTTGCTCCTTTTCTTGAGTGAATTCAAAAACTAAACAGCCCAAATGCAAAAATCATTGATGTTGGTGGTCTTCTTGGCTTCTAGGCCGCGTCGCGATTCGCTCTTCCTGAAGGAATTACGTTAATTAACTGCAATGAAGTCTAAACGCTAAGAAAGAAAAAATTAGCATTTCTTTTTTATTTAATCGCTTCGACAAACGACTCTTGGAGGCGCGCGGAGGCGCGTGGAGACGCCGACGTCGCTCGAGGTCACGAGGCGAACCCGTCCGTCCGCTGGTGATTGATGACGAATCAGGTTGGACCAGACAAATGTCACACCGGTATCCTTACTTCTTGTCATTTCCTCCTTCGTCATCTCTTCTTTACCCCCCCCCCCCCACACACACACACACCCCCATCCTCTTCATCTGTCTGTCTTTTCACCCATTGCATGTTTACCCAAACACGGTTTGACATTTGACTGTCACCTGTTGTCTAACATGAATGGATGCCATGGCTCGCAGGCTTTTGGAACTATTGCCACGTTTTCCTCCAAACGGGGGGGGGGGTGCAGGAAAAAACACATATTCATGCATTGAAGTGTCATAACCATACATAACCATACATAACAGACAGAATAAGACAGACAACGGTGTAAACTCATGATCGTGCCGAAGACGACACCCACCTGGAAAATCCTAATTTTGAACAAGTTACACACATTCCCACATCGCGAGGCGGTGCCAGTATCAGGTGTCCGTCCAAACCATCAACCCCCCCACCACCACCACCACCACCCCCATCCCCTTCGTGACACACACCAAAACAACCAGGAGGAGGTGGAGGAGGAGGAAGGGAGGGGAAGTGAGATAGGAGACAGGAGGGAGGGGGTGGGAAGGGTGCGGGGGTGATAAAGAGAGAGTAAAACGTAAGAGGGCAAGAGAGAAAGAGTGAGGCTGGAACAAAGAGAGGATGAGTGGAGAGAGAAAGATGGGGGGGGGGGGGGAGATGATAAAAAGCACATTGCGCGCAAACAATGCCCATTCACAGAAGAAGACAACAAAAAAAGCAACGGCAGTGACACGTCAGTGTATACAGTGTGTGTGTGTGTGTGTGTGTGTGTGGGTTTACGCTCACTGCATCGCACATAAAGGGAGTTTTCCCACCGACGCTGTAAAGGGGATGTGAACCTCCTCACTTCTGTTCACATCTGGACGGGTTCCATCTCTCGCGTTCATAAAGGGAACTAAACCAGGATAAAGTCTGTACACCAATAATAAAAAAAAGGTTCTTATAAATAAAAAGAATCCAACCCCCCCCCCACCCCCGTTTTCCCAGACGTCACCTTCTGACCTGAAAGAAGTTAAAGTTAGGAGAACTTTTTCCCAGCTCACCTTGTTCTGCTTCAGCGCGTTTGGCGAAGAAAAAAAAAAAAAAGGGTGTTTTTCAGAACACGGGAGCCCGCGTCCAACTCGCTGTTGCATGTATAAATATGAGCGAGGGGTCAAGGGGAAGGATAAAAATGAGAAAGGGAACAGAGGAGAGGGTAAAAAAATGAGAAAGGGAATAGAGGAGAGGGTAAAAATGAGAAATGGAGTAGGGGAGGCCACAGGAGGCACCTGGCCCACTTATAGCGAAGGAGGGGGGGGGTGGCGGAGGAGGAGGAGGAGAGGTGGGAGATTAAGAGTGGGAGGGGGGGGGGGAGAAAGGATGAGGAGGAGGAGAAGGAAGAAGAGGAGGAGGCCTGGAGAAGTGGAAAAGCTAAGGTGATGCAGAGGAAAAAAAAAGAACAGATGAATTAATTGGAATTGGGAGGAGGGTTGAGAATGGAGGTGGTGTGTGTGTGTGTGTGTGTGTGTGTGTGTGTGTGTGTGTGTGTGTGTGTGTGTGTGTGTGTGTGTGTGTGTGTCTGTCCGTGTTTGTGGGGGTGTCTCAAATTCTGATGGAAAAAACTAACACCTCACCCAAAGTATGAATAAGCGACCGCAGCAGGACCGTAGGTTCATTCTCCTCTCCCAGTACAGCCAGTCCGCCCGCCCATACCACTAATATCCCACTAATAACCACCCACAGTCCTCGCTCCAACTCACATCAATGAATATTTCATGTCCTGATGGCACTCTTAAAGCAAAAACTAATTAGCAAATCCAAGTTGATCTGGCATTAGTCATATCAGGCCAATTAAAAACCCAGTCCTACTGTACATGTTAATGGCAGCGAAGTGGAATAATTGTATGTTGAGCAGGGGAGAGAATGTTAAACAGGGCTTGTTAGCAGCACTTTAGCACTCCAGCCAGAGTCCACGGCTGAATTACAAAACTCTACAAAGAAGAATAATGTTCATCGGGAACACACACACACACACACACACCTCTGAAAGTGCCAAATGAAAACTCTATCCATTAATTAGAGTGTCGCTATCAATTCCATGGGGTCAGGTCTGATACTTACAGCTAAAGAAGAGAAATATTTTCCAGGGAAAAATGATGGTTTTATGCTTCGATAATAATATCAAACAAGGCTTCGATATATTGGCAGGAGCTCACAGGTCGGTATCGGCGCGCGCATGTGTGTGTGTGTGTGTGTGTTAGGGTTAACCTTTTCTGCTCCGTTTGCCGTTCGGTAGTCGTCAACCAAAAAAAAGTGGTGGAGACGGTATTTATGTAGTAGTGAGTAGAGGAAGGTGTGTGTGTGTGTGTGTGTGTGTGTGTGTGTGTGTGTGTGTGTTCCGAGTCTTTCCAACCTTTCCTCTTGTGTGTTTTTTTAATGCAGGAGTTTAGATTGAGACAGACAGCGCTGACACAAGCAGACTAAACTGTGTTGCACAAAAAGGTGACAGAATAACAAGGATCTGGAGCTCTTTTGGAGTGGATGTGTGTTTCATCACTCGCTCCCCTCCTTCACACTCCCCTCTTTCCGTTCCTAACGTTGCTCTCCTTGTCTCCATCTCTCACCTGAGCTTTGATATGGTAATCTCTCTACCAGCCCCAGCCTGGGGCTAGTTGACTGTTTCTAAAGATGTATTTGCTCAAAGAAGCTCCATTTCTCATCAAATGTTCACACTGTGAGTATAAGAGACAAAGTCTTTCACAGGGAAAAAAGAACAAGTAACAACCACATAAGCTGGTTATACAAGCTTCTCAGAAGTCTGAAAATGCCAGACTTCAACAAAGAGGTTCTCCAGGCCCAAACCTTCAAGTTCTTAATAGGTTGTAAAAAAAATTTTTTTTTTTAACATAAAGTCCGGTGAGGTTTGTGGAAAAGCAGGGAAATAAGGAAGTTGTGTTCATAGCATGACAGTTCTTCCCCTCTGACTCTGTCATCATATCGTCATCACATCTGCACGTCTATAACACTGTAATAAAGACTGGAGCCTGGAAAAGTGTCACAATTTAGAAGGAAGTCAAAAATTTAAGTTGGAGGTTTTTTTTTTGGGGGGGGGGGGGACAAAATGTTTAGTTTCACATGATAAAAAAATATATATATATAATCAGCTGATCATGTCAATTACTGTACTTGGAGCAAAATCATCAGTAGATGATCATCAATGTGATCGGTCAAAGAAATGAGATTTCTAATGTAGTTTAAAACACATAAAAGTTGATTAAAATGTAATCTTTCATCACTTTATCAGGAAAATTATCTTTAATTACAACCAGACAGAAACCTGACATCAGAGCAGTCATCACTTCAACCGGTTTGCAATATTTGAACAAATAAAGAGGCACTAAATATAAAAGCACCAACAGGAAGCGCAAATAGACACGCTTTTCACAACTGGCCCAACTTGTGTCATTGAAACGATGGAAAACTGATTGGAAAAAATGTCTAAAACTCCAGAAAATATCCCATGATGCTGATAAGAACTGTTGGATCACGTGGCTCTTACTTCGATTTGCTCCGCATTCCTAAATAAAGGAAAACACACACTGATGAAAGCCCAACAATTTGAAATCCCTCCACTGCTTTCTCAGGAATGTGCGATCCAAAAAGGTGTTTCTCAATATTAACGACTCCAAAGAGGAAAAAATTCGAACACCATCCCATTCATGCCGCACAAAAACCTTCCTTTTTGCGCATTTTATAAAAAAAAAGTGTTTTTTTGGGGATTTTTTTGAGACCAATAAGCGATACGATTCTGGCTGCGATTCAAGACTTTTTTTAATTACGATTCACAGATCCTCAAATTGGGATCAGAAAAAAAAAAAAAAACCCTCCTAATTTAAAATTCAGGGACGAAAGAACAAAAGAGAAGAACGAGAGTGTGAGCATCATCGCTGCCTTCACTGACATACTATCTCCAATGCAGGTGCATGGATGCTTGTGTACACACACTCACACACACACACACTCACACACACACACACACAAAACATCTATGAAATATTAAAACCTACGTGAAAAGACAATTTGGGTGGTTGAGAAAATTTCTGTGTGTGTTTTGATGGTGAGGGTTACTGTGGCAATGGCTTCCACTCACCTGTTCTCTCTGCTGGGGGGAGGGGTTGGGGGGGCTAATATAAGATAGGGAGGGCAGCTGTTGCACTCACACACACACACACACATCCCCCACAGCCACAATGTAACCCTGTGGGGATTAGGAACACCTGTATTCATTCATCACCACACAATGAGGTACAGAAGCCGCTAAGCTAAAAAGCCTGGGGAGTTAATAGCGGAAGAGACTAGAGCTGGTCTGGATTCAGGGGGTTAATTTGCACCAAAAAAAAAAAAAAAAACTGTCGACATAAAATCAGATGTAAGAATGAAAAATATTCTTATGTGACCGAGTGAAGAGGCGACAATCGTTGAGAAAAAAAAAAAAACCTCAGGAGGGGAGACGCGGCGTGTGAGATGTGTACAAGAGCATCAACAGTTCACTTTGCAGTGTTAGCCAAGCAGGTGTTCTCATTAACAAGCTGGCTCCAATGGGGGGGTGGGGGGGTGGGGTATCAGGAGGAGAAAACTGGCAGACGCTTAAAGACGCACAAATGAATGGAGCAGGAGGTTGTTAACAGGGAATAAAGTGTATTTATGGAGCGGTTAACCCTCTTCTGTCTTTATCTAAAGGGGGGGGGGGGGTGTAAACTCTCTGTAGGTGTATCGTTGTGTTGTTCTACATAAACACACACAAATTTCTGCTATGTGAGTAGGCAACACACACATCCCCCAGGTTAGCGTAAGCCGAAGCCGACTAACCTGCTACCACACGATTCAGCCCACAACTTGCATTGGAGCAGCTAAAGCACCACCCACATACCACCATGCTCACACACACACACACACACACACACACACACACACACACACACACACACACACACACACACACACACACACACACACTGTGAAAAGGCAAGTGTCACGAGCATTAAACCAAGACAAACGCCCGAACAGAGCGCCTCCTTCTCATTTTGTCACAGAGCAAACACCTTTCTTTCACTGTTACCCATAAACATCCCAATTTTGCAAACCGTGCGCCCCGATAATGTGGAGTGTGACGACCACCACCACCTTTGGCAAACATAAGAGTGTAATGTCAGGTAGATTTTAACCCACTCATGATGTCTTATCCATTATAAAAGGGGTTCATTCATGGGGGAGATAAAGCCAGAGGAACACGTCCTCCTTTGCCGTCCATCAAGCACATGGGGAGGTTTTTTTTTTTTCCGTCTTTTTGGGAGATTTCAGCTACATTCCTCCCCCCCACTTATCCTTGGAACTGACGTCTTGGTCTGTATTGCATTTTCTCCATGGAACACAGATGGAGAAGGTGCTGACACACACACACACACACACACACACACACACACGATGTCCAATAACATCTACTGTTCTCATAGTAATGTTTACCACCTCGGAAAAGCAATCTGTGTGTGTGTGTGTGTGTGTGTGTGTGTGTGTGTGCGCGTAACAGTGGTGGTGGGGGGGGGTGTCTTCTAAAATCCCCAATTTTGAGAGATCGCTAAAGGTGTGGTTGGCAAGCTTATTTGTTTTCATGCCATGATACAGATAATCTATCTTCTGCTCATGAGGACACAATGTGCACAGATGGGTATGCATGCAAACACACACACACACACACCACAATAATTTAATAACTGAGTAATAGATTTTGCAGATCTTGTCACATCTAGAACTGTAGGAAGAATAAAATAATCATTGAGGTCTGGGACAATATGTAAAAACAAAATTCACTATAGAAATCTATAAGTTAAAGATGTAAAAACTCTGTTTCTACTGCGTAATACCGGCTCTCCTCGACTGGACTCGACTTTTTCCAGTTTTCCATTAGAGAAAAACTATCTGCTGCTACTTTTTAACTTAAAAGGTCATGAGAAATATTACAGACTACAACTCGGTGGACAGTCGACACACAGCGAGTATCTGTTCCACATCTGAATGGAGACCATTCTCAAACAGCAGAGCTCCCTTCAGCAGATGTACCTTTAGAGATGTGGAGATCACAGGACGTGTGTGTCAATCAAAGATTACACGTTACACGTTATGAGAAGCTACCATCCCATGGGTTCAGATCATGATCAGGTTTTTCTAATCTTGTTACTTCACATTCATAATTACAGGTGAATAGCATCTAGTTCTAATGTGAATGCATCTATATTCCAAAAAGATGGACATTCACACATTAGTCTACTTTTGTTGGAGTCATCTACATCTCCAATATCACTCGACCTATCCGAACTAAAGTGATCTCCGAGCGAGTGTCTCCCTGACATTCATCTGCCGTGTCACCAGCACTGATAACACCTCTGAGGACGCAACATCGAATTCCAAAAACCCAACGTTCACACGCTTGTAACATGGTCACGAATCAGATCTCGGTCTGCATGTGAAAGCAACTCAAATCTGATTTTGAAAAAAAGAGTCCAATCCTGTGTCCACACAGCTCTGAAAAAGACAAGAGTTGTGTTGTTTTAAACCGATAGAAAAAAAAAAAAAATCAGACTGAGCCACTTTAGCCTGGAGATGTAAAGTACTCTTGATCCAATCATCCAGTTAGCCACTGTCAAACGCAGGGAAACGCTTTAGAACTGAGCGGCTCTTTGAGACGGTTCACTTTGATCCAAAGTTAAGAGATGACTCGCTGCTACTGTAAAGTTAATAAAACCATTAAAACCACTGAGAGAAACACATTTGCTGCCCTCAAATAAAGACTATCTTCATTCTATTAACTCCAGTAACCAGAAAAAAATGGCTCTGTGTGATGAGTTTGAGTACCTCACATTAATCAATTAAAATAAAGTTTATTTATACAGTTAAAGAAGAAAAGCCTTGTGTCATTCCAAGTTGTCACCCTCAAGTTTTAAAAAAAAAATGAATAAAAATAAGTTTGGAAACCCCCCAGTGGGATGATAATAATAGCTCCAGAGTGACACAGGTAGCCTCGGCTCTGGTGGTTTTGATGGAGACACACCTGGACGCACGCTGCGCGTCGTGCGTGCGCGCAGCGCCGCGATTACGCACAGCGTGGGGGAAGTGGGGTTGTCGTCCCCCCACCCCCCACCCCCATCTCACATGGTAAACATGGTAGAAAATGGAGGAAGACGGAACTGACCGGTTTGAGAGGGCAGACACAGACAGCAGTGGGGGTGGGGGGGTGGAAGCGGGGGAGGACGCATGCAGATTCGAGCAGAGAACACTTGAAGGCACACTTTTAAACTCTTAATGCGGATCAGATGATGATAAGCGACAAGATCAACAAAAAAAATATCACGAGAGCACCATCTGCAAACAACCCCCCCCCCCACCACCACCACCCCCCCTCCTCTCGTCTTGTCTGGTCTTCTAGGGTTGGGTGTTGACGCAGCAGAAATTTCCAGCTGGAGAAACCCCCTTTTCTGGGGTTAATCGAGGGGAGGAGGCAGGTTTCTACTCTTGCCCCCCCCCCCCCACCTCCTTCAGAATCCCGGTGCTCAGAGCATCATCCGTGTTTTAGCGGCACCACGTCACTGCGTGACAATTCCACTCCGATCTGCGTGTGGCAAAACGCTCGCTTGCTCCAAACTTTGCTCATTTCACCACAATCCGCTTGTTTCAGACGGACTGGGATGAAACCAAAGCGCGGAGGCTTTCGTCACATAATTCTACTGGAACATATGTGGAAATACTCAAAGTGGAGCCTATAAATAACAAATACGTGCTGATTATTATTATTATTATCCATGAATAAACTGGTGGGTTTTTATTTCAAAGTCTTCACAAGCATCATCACAAAATCTCGATTTGTTCCATTTTTTATTTTATTTTATTTATTTTTTTGGGAGGGGGGGGGGGCAGTTTCGCTTCACATGCCAAGAAAGTGGATGTCACTTGCGTTTTTTTTTGTTTTTTTTTTTTTTAATTTTTTTATTATAGGATCACAATTCCACGATCAGCCACATGGTATCAAAAAATTGCGTTAAATGCGTTTCGATGGATGACAGTTGGAATATCAACCAGCGCGGCGGACAGCTGGCTGTCACGTCAGGAACAGGTAGGCGGACTTTCAGACTGTCGCCTGCTCGGCTGTCAAAATCCACTCACGCCGTGTCGAACATGAGACCAACAAACCGGAATGAAGAAAAAAACACAAACAGGCCTTTATGTCGATGGTCAACTATTATACAGCTACGATTTGGAGTTGCGTTGCGTGACGTCTCCAAAAAAAAAAAAAAAAAAAACCTGTGCGCAAAAACCACCAACTATCAGCTGGAGACGCGAACGGCTCCGTGGGGCTGCAAACTAATTGTTTGACGCCAAATAACAGCGTGGATGTTTTTGAATGAAGACAGCGACGCCAAAAAAAAACCCAAAAAAACAAACTAAAACCAAAAAAAAAAAAAAAAAGGCCAACCCGGAGAGACAATAGTGGGTAGGAGGAAGTCAGACATACCTGTTACCCCATGGGGTCTGGGGGTGGACGCGGTCCTTCGGAGTCCGATCTGGTGTGACAGCCCGAGAGAGGAAGAAGGAAGGAAAGAAAAGGAGGGGACGTTCCAAAGCGCACGGTGCTGCTCTTCTCCTCCTCCTCTCGATGCTTTTCTTTAAAGTGTTATCCCCCCCAGTTTGTCTCCCTCTCCCCGCTCTTCTTCTTCTTCCTCCTCCACCAGCCCCCTTTTTCTTTCTCTTTCCCTCCCCTGCTTTTCCGTGTCTTGGTATCGAGAGCCTCCCCCTCCTCCTCCCCCTATGTTCGTGTCTGTGTCTCTCTCTCCTCTCTCTCTCCGTGTCCCCGTATCTCCTCTCTCTCTCTCCGTTTGCCCCCTCCTCTCTCTCTCTCTATGGGCAGAGTCAGGAAATGAAACAACGTGAGCGCGCGCACACACACACACGCACACACACACACGCACACACACACACACACACACACACACACACACACACCGCGCGTTTCCATCTGATCCAGGACAAGTCCCATTCTGATCCGAAACACTCACACTAAAAATAATAAGAATAAGAATTAAAAAAAAAAAACACATAAATTCCACCCGGGAACATGTCAGTAATCTGTCAGTGGGAAGTAAAAAACGTTTTTTTACAGTGTGGGGTCGGGAGGGGGGGGTCATGCGCCCCGGTTTGGTTCACCGGGCTTCTGACTGGTGCGTCTGTTGCCGTAAGGTTCAGTAAGGAACTGGCGTGGGGGGGCTGGTAGTGGTGGTGGTGGTGGTGGTGGGGGGGAGATGGAACTTACCCCCTCTTGTGGCAACAAAGAAAACACCAGCCAGTCACTTCAGAAAGCAGAAGTGACACTGACAATGAGTCCCTGTTCGGATGGAAACCACCCCGGAGCCCCCATGTGACGAGAGGCGCGCCAAGTTTTTTTTGTTTTGTTTTTGTTACCATCACTCCCTTTACTTAATGGATTTTCCTTAATTTTAGATTTTTTTTAAGTTGGGGGGGGGTATTAGATGACAAACTTGTGAGAGTCGATACATAAAGAGAAGTTTAAATGTGTTTTCATAAATCTTGTAAATTTCAGGAGGTTAACTTCCTTCAGTGGGTCTGGAAATAAATCTGAGGAGTCATTTATTTATTGGGAGTGAATTTATTGGACAAAGAATTTTGTTTGAAGTTTAGTATTTGTCTTGGAGGGTTCGGATCAGTGAGGAAATCCCTCTGGTGGAACTGAAAGACATCTGACCTATAACAGGGGCCCCCAGGGAGCGGAGCCGCTGTTGATAATTTATTGTATCTGTGTAGCTTATCAAGTGTGTGTGTGTGTGTGTATCAGTCACTCCGTGTGTGTGTGTGTGTGTGTGTGTAACGCTCCTATAGTAATGAGGAACCGTGGAGGGACGCCCTTCACAAATGAAAGTCTCTGCGGAGACGTTTGACCAGGACTCTGTTGGAGGAAGTGAAGACGACAGCAGGTGGCACGGCCAAACATGTCATCGTTTGTGTGTGTGTGTGTGTGTGTGTACAGTTGTGTGTGTGTACAGTTGTGTGTGTGTCGCGTGGCATGACACAGCAGGGGGTAGAGCCGTGCCTCATCATCCTGAGTAGTTGATGGCTGGATAGCGGAGGATGTCAGGCCACGTGGATTAAGGATTCAGCCATGTAATGCCTCTCTCTCTCTCTCACACACACACACACACACACACACACACACACACACACACACACACTCTCGGAGGAGGTTCCGTAAACACAATCCCGGCCCTGAAATGAGCTGCTTTGCTCGGGGCGGCGCTCCCTGGAGCCGACCCGGCCTTCCAATCTGTCCGACATGGCAAGCGTGACCCCGGCCTACCCCCCCTCCCCCCCTTTACACCACCTCCTCAAAGCCATCACTCCCTTGTTCTCACTGTTCATTGGATGGAGTCACTCCCCCTTCATACACACACACACACACACACTCAGGAGGGAGTGTAGTGTTATTAGAGAAAGGCAATAATGATGTGATTGGTTGAACTGTGTATGTGTGGTACTTTAGTTGAGAAAAGAAGTTTGTCACCGAGGCCGGGGAGAAAACATTGAAAACGGATGCAGACACAGACACACACACACGTATACTGTACACACACACACACACACACACACACACACACACACACACACCTCTGCTCAGTGCAGGATCAGGATCCGTTCATGTATTCGAACACCGACAAAGAAACAATTTTCCATAAAGTACCCCTGAAAGAAAACTTCTCCAAGTCAAGCGTTAATTTACTCTGCCAGGATGCCCCCCCACCCACCCCCCAATGATCAATGGTCACTTCAAATTAAACAGGAAAATGAAAAAAAAAAATCTACATCGGTCTCAAAAATAGCACAAGGTGCCGTCAAAAGCCCCATCCAACAGCCTTCACTATCAATTTACGGGAAAGGGGGGGGGGCAGCTGTGTGCCGCTTGTATAGAAAGCTGAAAGAACACTATCTCTACCAGGTGCAGGCACGGGATGGTGGGGGGGCTTTACAAAGGAATATTTGGCACAAGGTGTGAGGCGACAATGTGTGTGAAGGTGCAGCTTAGTGATACTCAAATCAGTACAAGGCCTTTTTAGAAAGCACCCTCCCCTCGGAGAAAAAGGGCAAAATTAAAAGAGAATGAGGAACAAAAGTGCATTGATGGTCGGAATGGAAGAGAGGATGAAATGGTTGGAGGAGTGGGGGCAAAGGATGATAGGAAAGGGAAGGATGGGATTAATAGAAGGAGGAGAGGAAGCGGATCGCCTCAAAGAGACTAAATGAATGAATTCCGATGAATAATGACGCCAGGAGAAGCAGAATGAATCGAGGTTATTGGATTTAAAGGATGTATAATCATCTGGAGGATACAGAGAATGTGTTTGCGTTCGCTGCTGCCCACACATTTTGTTCTGTGTGAAGGCGACATACCGGGGGAGGGAGGGAAGAGGGGGCAGAGGGAAACGACTGAGGCCGTTCATGTCGCTGCCTGTCCTCATGTCACCCATCGGAGTTCCTGTTCTCTCCTGAATCCACTGGGGGGGGGGGGGGGGTTTGCCTCTATTGTATATGATGGAGAGATGTATATGATGGAAAGATGCCTTTGGAGTAGGGGGGTAACGATAGCAACACGACTCATCCCTCATGTGGTTGTGTTCCGCCGATAAGGACGACTCCTGGCTGACCTTACCGTGTCCATCTGTGTTTGCGTGGAGAAAACACATGGGGGTTTTTTTTTTTCTTGTTTTTTTTTCCCCCCTCCACGTTTCAGAGCATAAATTATTCTCCTCCCAAATGAAAACTCATTTTTAGCTTCTCCATCCCCTGATTTTACCAGGTTTCACCCCCCACCCCCAGTCTGCCTCACCCCTCACGCCGTCTCACCGTACCTCTCACGGTTATGAGTTCTACATTAAAACTCTCTCTACCTCCTAATCTCGCCATCTCTGTCTGCGAGTCTACCCTCTTGATCCCTTCCTCCACTATCCTACCCCCCCACATCCACCTCCAAATCTCATTTAATTCATTGGAAGTAGTCGGAGAAAGAGAGAAAGACAGATAGAGAGGAGTACCAAACAACCTTCTCTCCCCTGAAGCAAGAACATCTTCTTATTGTAGAGGTCACCGTCTCAGCGCAGCCCCACGTTCTAAACACTACTCTGCTTGTTTTAATGATGCACAGAGCGGAGGGAGAGAGAGAAAAAAACGGGGGGGGGGGGGTGGATGGAGATGGGAGGATTGGGCTTTTTTTTTTTTTTTTTACTATCTCTATTCACCCCCCTCCATCCCCAATCCCCACCCCCTCTCTCTCCTACCTTCCCTCTCCTGCTCAGAAAGTGCACCTCTCTTTTCACATCCGTCTTAAAAGGTTCTTCTAAGCCGTCTAACCTCTCAGCAATATTATATATTATTGCTCGCCTCAACCCACACTGAAACCTGGGTTGCTATGCTACAATAATATGACCTCTCATCTCTTCTCCTCCACCACGCTTCCTTTTCTCATTGCTTCCTCTCATTTTGTGCTGGGAGGCAGGGGAAGGGGTTAACAGCAGCCCCCCCCCCTCCCCTTTCAGCCAACACCCCCCCACCCCCCATCAGGCCTCTCTGTCTCTTTAATAACCTTCTTGGGCTCAGTGCCACTGTTTGATTTGACCTCCCTGACCGCGTGAGGTCACGACCCCATTCCACACCGCAACAAATTATCCTTGACCCTTATTGGAGGAAGCAAACGGTGTTATTCACCATCTGTCTCTTATATACTGTATGTAGTAGCTTTATCTATTGTATCCATCCATCATCTAACTTGTTTCTATCTACTATCTATGTTTCTATCTTCTATCCATCTTCTATGTTTCTATTTTATATGTTTCTATCCATCTATGTTTCCATCTATCTATCTTCTATGTTTTCTTCTATCTTCTATGTTTCTACCTATATATCTTCTGTTTCTACCTATATATCTTCTGTTTCTATCCATCTATCTTCTATCCATCTATCTATCTTCTATGTTTCTATCTATCCATCTTCTATGTTTCCACCTGTCTTCTATGTTTCTATCCATCTTCTATGTTTTTATCCATCTTCTATGTATCTATCAATCTATGTTTCTATCTTCTATGCCGATCTATCTCCATCCATCAATCGATGCATCTATCATCTGTTTCTAGCCATCTATGTTCCTATCTATACATCCATCTATCATCTATGTTTCTATCCATCCATCTGATGCTGAGCTGATTCGTTCTGATATGAACTGCTCGTTCTGAAACTCTCAGCCCAAATCATAATGCACAGCCAAAATTCCCTGTTACATCATCCATCTCCAATCCCTTCCTCCTCCTCCTCCTCCTCCTCCTTCGCTCCCTCAGCCATCTTCTTTCTCTCTTATCTCTGCTGGCCCCCCCGTCTCTCGGGGGTCGTTCGTTTCTGTCATAATCACCTTGGAGATTGGGGGACCGGTGCCCATGGCACAGCCGAGTTGAGGGTGGTGAGAAAGGAAAAGCGGATGAGAGCGAGAGAGAGAGATGAGCGGTGGAGGGCAGTGTTTTGGATGGGGGAGGCGGGGGGGGGGGGGGTGACGGCTCATCTGGATCAGCTCTGGCTAATGTGAGGGGACAGCCTTGGCTTTGCCTTAACCACAGTCGCGCCGTCAATGCCAAGGCGGAGCGGCGAGGAGAGAATAGACAGATGAAATGCTCTCTTTTCACCGCTGCCTTCTCCCGCCTGCAAAATGACTGCATTTGGAGGCGCGTGGGGGGGGCCCCCCAAATGTCACACCCTGTAGGTGTTTAAGCTTCTTACTTCTACCAACAAGAGAAAGAGATGAGGCAAGAGAAAGATAGGGAGACGTTATAAAAAAAAAAAAAATGGGAGAAGGAAGCTGCAGAAAAAGGACGAGGGAGGGAGATTGGGAGAGAGTGAGAAGACGATGGGGGCGGAGGTCACGGTTGTAGGAGGTTGTAATGTGCAGTTTGTCTTCGCACCAAGGAAGGGTTGTCTTATGTGGGGGGTGGGGGTATGCATCACTCACGCTGCCAGTGCGGTTTGGAGTGTCTCATGTATCTGAGGGACACGATTCTGCTGCAAAACAAACCTGAGAATCAACTAATCAGAATAACGGGGGGGGGGGGGGGGGGGCTGCAGGAAGAAACTTCCGAGTTAAAATGTTTTACCATCTTTGAGGAAAAAGAGACCGACTGGGAAAGCGTGGGATGCTCCAGTAGGGTAGGGAGTGGAATGGGGGGGGGGAGGTTGTGTTATGTGAGTTTCAAAAAATCCAATCTTGCTGTGGGGCGTGTGTGTGTTCAGGTCAGCGTTTGCCTCGCTGATGTGTGAAGGGGTGACGGTAGTAAAGCATGTTGTGTGTGTGTGTGTGTGTGTGTGTGTGTGTGTGTGGGTGGGTGGGTGGGGGGTTGTCATGGGGGGGGTGATAAGGGGAGACACACAAGAGAGGCCTTTGTTGGGATGACTTTGGGTTACTATGTTAGAATAGACACTCACGTACAAGGGAGGGGTCAAAGGTCAAACGGCAGACAAAGACGACTCCCGACTCGCGCTCGGCCATTTTTCACGTTTTTTTTTTTTTTTTTTTTTTCTTCTTTCTCGCTGCGTTTCTGTCGTCTCAGCAGCCTCCCGGGTCGGTTCTCAGACACTCCCTCCCCAGGTCAGCCGCTCTGTTTGTCCTGACCCTCCTTCCTCCTTTTCCCTTCAACCCGTCGCCCCTACTCCTCCTCCTCCTCCAGCTCCTCTCTGCCTTTCCTCGCCTGACCAGTTCCTCTAATTTAGTTTTTTTTTTTTTTTAACCTCATCTCCTCTCCCTTCAGCTATGTGGGGGTAAAGTACAACCCCTCCCCATGGCTGTGTTTGCTCTGCAAGTATGTGTTAGAGTGTATTTACATTGTGTGTGTGTGTGTGTGTGTGTGTGTACGCGCACTTTGTTATATGCAAATCCTCTAAAGTACCGAGTTGTTTATCATCAAAATGATGATTTAACACTGATGGCCTTTGGGAAAACAAGCATCTCACACACACAGCTAACAGTTAATATGCAAAGATGCATGTGGGATCTTGTCATATGAACACACACACACACACACACACACACACACACACACACACGGATGCGAGTCAGTGGTGTCAATCGATTGAAAAAATACAATAATCAACAGTTAATCAAGATTAATGACGAAAATATTCTTATACTTCTATGAGGAGTTAAAACAAAAACCTGTTTTTATTCCTGTTAGAATAAAGAAATTCATGACAGGATCAGAATGTTTGTTTTTTTTTCCCTAAATAATATGTTTTGATGATTTCTCATTAGAGGTAGAATTGGCTCAGTAGGTCGGAGAACGCTTGTCACAAAGTGATATTACATTAATTATATAGCGATCGTTCTGTACCTGTGAGGCTCCTGGGTGGGGGGGGGGCTTCCTGTTGGATGTTGGCACGCCTAAAAATGTGACTTAAATTCTACAAGCGTGGGGGGGGGGCACACCAGACTGCTTGAACCTGCAGCTCTAGTGTGAAGGATTGTGTTTGAAATGTCTATTAATTTAAATCTATATTAAATATTTTAAGGGCAACTTGGCTGGAGGACCAACTGTTATTAATTCCTTTTGTATGATGGTTGCTACTGGAGGATTCTGATGCAACAACAGACTCATTGTGCTTCTTCAACTTCTGTTTTTTCCATCTGAATTTCCATCTGGAAGCTTTAAACACCCTTTTAAAACTCGCCGTTTGACGCATCGGGGGTAGGGGGTGGGGGACGTCTCTCCGGTCGTGGGGTTATCTGCCTCTAATACACCCTGGTAAACATCCTGACTGGGGATTACAGGAAGAAATTGGGGTCAAACTGTGATTTGATTAATTAAATTTTCCAGATTATGGTGAGACTTCCTTAATATAGATAAATGTGTTAAATGTGAGCTCAGAGTCAGGCTACAGTTTCATCAAACATCTGAAGCGGTCCGATACTTCAAATATCAACCCGTCAGTGTGTCAGGTGTTGTCGTGTGTGTGTGTGTGTGTGTGTGTGTGTGTGTGCGCGATGGAGGGAGGGATAGAGACGGAGCGTAGCGTTTTGGTAGAGCTTACAGTAAATGGAGACGTTTAGCAAAGCGGTAGATGGACAGACACAAACACGGCGATCAAAGAGGCTGGAGCATTACGGTCCACTGGGGAACAAAGGGAGTATATATAGAGAGAGACACAGGGAGAGGATGTGAGTGAAGGTGGATAGAAACCCCAATCGATACCCCATCCAGGACCGGATCGAGCCAAAGAACGAGCAGAGAGATAGAAAGAGGGAGCCGGAGAAACGGAAAAGTGGGACGAATATGAAAACAAAAGGAGCGTTTGCATGGAGGGGTGATGAATGGGGGGGGGGGGGCAAATAAACACGGATGGGGAGGGAAAGCAAGGAGAGACGAGGGACAAGGGAATCACCCACTCTTGACCCCTGCTGACCTTTCAGCCAGGAAGGCCGGAGGAGATCGGGGTATAAGAGAATGAGGGTGTTATAGGGGTTGGGGGGGGGGGGTTCACAGCTCAGCCTGTGAACATGTGATCTGTAAATGTGGACCATCATTTTTAATTCAGCTCACATCTGCCTCATCTCCCCCCCCCACCCCCCGCCCCCCCATTTATCTGTTTACACAAACCCGATAGCTGCCTGTCATTATCATCACACATTTAGCATCACATTTACAGCGCAGCAGCGTTTAGCATCGAAAACAATGAACAAACTGCATTCAAAGAAATCATTCAAATGTAGAATTGTTTTATTCCCATGTTGCATTTTATGGAAAGTCCTTAAAGGATCCAACCATGTGAGATAAAATAATCGTCATTAATTTAGTCCCAACGATCATCATCCACTTATTGATCAGGTCAAGCAGCAGCTGATTGTTGGGGACCAGAAAAGGTCCTGAAAGCTTCAGGCTTCTTCCGTCCACTGGAGGAGTTTTTACCGTCACAGAGGAAGGAAACGTCGGCTCCAGGCTTTATGGGGCCCCACGGGGAATTTAAGGACCCTCCCACCACCAATACTATTGATTGTTGTGAATGCTTCATTATTTTAACATTCACTATTGTATTGCTGTTGCTTACATTCTGTTTTCACCTGTCTCTATCTGGTAAAAAAACAAATAAAATTTTCTATTTGCTTTTGTTAAAAAAAATACAATGAAGAACCGTAAACTAAAGTAATTTAGAAACATGACAGTAAAAAAAAAATATATTTTAGAGAATCCTGAGACAAGATGCTTGTGCTGCAACTTGTAATTCTATATCATTCAATTGCTCTTTTTGTGTTGTAATAACTTTAAATGGAACATATCTGCACGCATCCATTTGGGGGTTCAAACAAAGGGAAGCGGCAAATGAAGCAAGCAGGTTTCAGCTTCCACGAGACGTGGAAGCGAAGCATCTTCAACGAGTTGAAATCTGCGTAAAGGAGTGAGACCAATCACACTCTGGTTTCATTATCACAAAGCCTGCAGCATTTCAATAGCTGCATAATAAAAAAGTTCCACCATTTGAAACTGAATGAAACTTTGCATGTACACTCAAGACAAAAGTGACGGATGTCTCCTCTCTGTTAAATCTGGATTGCTCGGAGACAGCTTGACTTACGGCCAATTTCCTTTCGGAGTTCTGTTCTCGCTGAAGACTTTATAGATTGATGGCGGCCGTGTTTTAAGCCCAATCGTGCTCATTTAGTGTTCAGTCGCACTTTTTGACATGAGGTAGAGAATGCAGGTGGATTAGCTGTCATTCTAATGATTACTGCTTTTTTTGCATTGATATGAATTCGATGTTTATTCAAACTTATCAATACGAGGAAAAGTGTGAGTAGTGAGTTGATAAACAGCAGGAATCCAGACTCACCAGACCAGGACATGTTTTTCCAATCTTCTATTGTCCAGTTTTGGTGAGCCTGTGTGAATTGTAGCCTCAGCTTCCTGTTTCTACCTGACAGGAGCGTCACCTGGTGTGTTTTCCTGCTGGAGTCCATCTGCTTCAGGTTCCACGGGTGTGTTCAGAGCTCCTCTGCATACCTCCGTTGTAACGGTGGTTATTTGAGTTACTGTTGTCCGTTCTATCAGCTCGAACCAGTCTGGGCGTTCTCCTCTGACCTCTGGCATCAACAAGGCTTTTTTTGCTCGACATTTCCTGTAAACCCTAGAGATGGTTGTGAGTGAAAATCCCAGCAGATCAACAGTTTCTGAAAGACTCATTCCAGCCCGTCTGGCACCAACGACCACGCCACGTTTAAAGTCACTTAAATCTCCTTTCTTCCCCGTTCTGATGCTCGGTTTGAACGGCAGCAGATCGTCTTAACCACGTCTGCAGGCCTAAATGCACTGAGTTTCTGCCGCCTGATTGGCTGATTAGAAATTTGCGTTAACAAGCAGTTAGACAGGTGTGTCTAATAAAGTGGACGGTGAGTGTTTGTGATTGGACGAAAGTTCATTAAGTCATGACTAAGTCCCGCCCTTTTATTTTTGCAAAAACACATCTTTCTTTTTTTTCTTTTTTTTCTTTTTTTTTTTTTTACCATTTTTGAGTTTTATGCAAATTAGCAAAACATTTCAGAATTTTATGGTTCAGCTGCGTCTATTTTTTTTTTGTCAACAAACTGAAACGGACTTATATTTCAAATTTCAATCAATCAATCTCACAGTGTGTGTGAAGGCTATTCTATTATATATATAAAATATTGTTTTACTGTGGATTAGAAAGCCAGTATGTGGTTAATCGCATTCTTTGGAGTCTTGAATTATTTCCAGTTAGAGGGTCAAACTTTGTGTCTCTGGCTCCTTCTAGCTTTCTGCAGATTGAGCTGCAGAGACAGACAATAAATAACAGTAAACTATTAAGTTAATTACAGAGTTCAGTCCAGAATAAAGAACTGTGTGTCCGTATCTTTGTAACGCTGTCTATCAGATTGGGCTCTTGATTTTATTTTTCCTTTTATCTAAATGCATGTATAGAAATCCTGCTTTAACAGAATTGCTGCAGATTGTGTGCTAATATTCTCTTTACGAAGCAAACCAATGCTTCAAATTAATATATTAATTTAATGACTTAAATAACTGCATACATATACAGTAGATGATTAAGGACAAAAAATGAAATGAAATTAAAAATAAACCCAGATGCGGCGCAATTCTGTCGGAGCGTGAATTAAAATCACTGCTGAGTTCCAACTTGTTCAAAAAAAAAAAGTATGGAACGTAGCCGAAGTTCTCCTGTGTGTATAAATTATGTATGAAGATCATTCAATGTGTTTACCCAGCTCAGTGAAGCAGAGGACATGTTTCAGTACACACACACACACACACACACACACACACACACACACACACACACACACACACACACATTACCATTCATTCAGTAATCTAGAACAATGAGCAGCAAAGGCCTTGAAGTTATTTGCTGGCTTTGACACGCTAACTGTACAAAACGTTCTTACCCTTAGAATAAAAGTCAAATACGTGTTAATTATGCGTTATGTAGAGAAGTGGAATTCGGTACGACAGACGTCGTGAACTACCACGTCTTTTCCTCCACCTGTCCCCCCCAACCCCCCATCCCCGTGTGGCTCTATGATGTCGGTAGATTTATCCGTGTGGCGATTATTGTGGAAATATTTCGAAAAACGATCACGAGCAACATTTCTGCCAGTTTCTCCTCACATACCTTCATCTGTTCTCCCACATCCATCCATCCTCTCATCCCTGTTCTGTCCTCACACACACACACACACACACACACACACACACACACACACACACACACACACACACACACTCCTCCTCACAGTCCAGATGGCCTAGCTGCCCCCACATTCACTCCCCCACATACACACACTCGGTGCACTCCACCCGACTCCTCCACACCCCTACGGGAACTGTACTCCCTTTGGAGGAGTGGACCTCATCTCTCAAACCCACCCCCACTACCACTGTGCATGCACACTGACACACACACACACACACACACACACACACACACACACACACACAAACACCACCCCACAAACACCCTTATTCGCTGTTCACACACATCCCACTGACCACAGGCTTAAATACACCCACCCCCACACACACCCACACACACACACACACACACACACACACTGACACAGACGCTCTTGTGTTCAGAATTCTGCCTCCTATCTGACCGGGCTACAGAGAGAATGTGAGTATTGTAGGTGTGATAAATGGAACGTGGCCTTTTTTTGGTGCTTTGTTTTTGTTGTTTTATAGTTTCCCTCTCCTCATTCTGTCACGTAAACACACACTCACTCACACACACACACACACACACACACACACACACACACACACACACACACACACACTGCTCAGTAGCATCTTCCATGGCTGGTTTAGCTGTTGCTAAGCAGGAGCAGCACCTTTAGGATGTCTGTCGAGGAGACAATCGTTACAGGGGGAGAAGTCGCCCCCCCCCCCCCCACACACACACACTCATGCCCATATACACTTGTTTTATTTCATTTTTATAATTAGCTAGTTGGGGGGAGGAGTGGGGAGGCATTGGAGGTGGAGACGGTTGTCAGGGTAGAAAGAGGTGTGACTATTGTTGGAACGCTCATGTGTTGATTGGACGTGGAAGAGAGGAAAAAGAGGGGCGAGTCGATGTAAGAGAGTGTTTTCTAGGGCTCGGTGGTGTGGGGTGGGGTAGACCAGTGGAGGAGGGTGTGGTTAACGGTTATAGCGCTCACAGGAAGCTGTGAGGCGGGGAAAGGGGAAGTGAACCACCCCCACACTGTTCCAAGGCCGCGGCGGTGCGCTTCTTGGGGGCAGGAACTAACTGACCTCAGCTCACAGCTCCCAACATACACACATTCATCTAACAAACACACACACACACACACACACACACGTGTGACAGTTGCTGTAAGGTATGGTACGGTAAGGCGGATTGCGTTTGCGGCGTGAAGCATCCGTGTTTCCAGAGAACGTCACAGATAACTTTGATCCGAGCATCAATAAATAAAAAAGCCTGAGATAAAAATGACAGAAAGAAAAAGGAAATTGAAGAAATTAGAGGTTTTAGGATGTTAGAGATGAGTAACATAAAAAAAAAAGAGTAAAATAGATGTAAAGCTGCTAAAATAGGCTCCAGTCATCATCATAGACATCAGATTAAAGGTATTAAAAACACTGAAATAATGAATAAAAACCCACTGGAATAACAGGAAATAAGTAAATAAATATTTGTGTGAATGAACAAAGAATACACAATGCCTCTGTTGTGTTTCCTGTAGGAGACATAATCTGTTTAAATAATCCATGGCTGCTGGGGTAAAAATTGCTTTTGTATCAGTACAAATTGGTTATAGATTAGCCAAACAATTTTCTTCTTTCAAGCAAATTGTAGAAAAATGATTTTAATTTACTAAACTACAACACAGGCAGATTTTAACCCCCCCCCCCCCGGGAATAATGAGATGTCTCCATAATTTTAGGTGTTACGTCATTCCTGTGAATTCAGACCTGTTGTCTTTTCCTTTGACCTGAAGTTCTCTGACCTGAGATTCTCCGCTGAGCACCCCCCCTGCGCCCTACACCAGAAGTCTTAGCTTGGACTACGATGTGGCTTTTCAGTCCATGCACATGTTCATTCAGCTCAGTCATTCCCAGCCAACTGACCCCCCCTCCACCCCCACCCCCGGGGCAAACATGGCTGAAACGCTTCAACCCTGGTCAGCTGACACACAAACACGTCGCTGTCGGGCAACAAAGGTTAAAGCTGGGACAGCTAGCATGAAAAGACACGCACACACACGCACACACACACACACACACACACACACACACACACACACACACACACACACACACACACACACACACACTCTCAGGGCTGTGCTCACTGTGCAAAAAATTCAAGAACCTAATTTGGAAAATTCGAGGGCAGTTGATCCCTAGAAAGCATGTTGTCCTCTCCATCCGTAAGACAATAGCTGTTGTGCAATATAAGGGGCATTATTCACCGATGTGACCCCCCGGTCACCTGGGTTGCACATAATGTTACCTTGGTGACTGCGTTTAATCTCCCCACAGAGGACTGGATCCCAATCTGACCCTTAACCCTGGTGAAAGAAAGGTCACAGGGGTCGCGCACACTCCTGGTCTTTTTTTCTGCACGACAATATTCCTCTGAAAGGAACGTTCGCCAAATTGGATTTCACGGGGAACACAAAGATAACACAGGGATGCTTTATTTTTAACAAAGTTGGACATTTGTGTTGGCTTCATTCAGACTTAAGATGTCAGGAGATTATCGAGGTGGAGACATAAAAATATTGTTTCACCTTCCGTTTCTTTAGTCTGTTTCCAGAATCAAATATAGATTTTTTTATGAACAGCTGCAAGGTTTGAGATGGATTAGATAATAAAATACTTGAAAAACAATTTAAGCCAAAATAGGACACATTCAAACCAGAAGCACAAGTTACGCAACTCTAAATATTTTATGTACCTCGTCGTAATACAACCTAAAAGAATGTCAGAGGTGCTTAAATGTATTCAGGGGATACTACTTGTCTTTTATTAAATCACTAATAATTTATAACGCGTCTCAATATGAGCCATACATACACTCTGAAGACATACTGGAAATAATAAAGTGATTTCTTATCTCATATGAAAACATTTACAGGAATAAATACATCATCTAAAGATTACATACATCTGAAAGACTGAATTATGTATTAATCTCAGTGAGAGGTTAAAATGTGTAACAGAATCACATTTTATTCCCTTTCCGGTGGATTCATGCCACTGTGTAGTTCACACCAGAAATAGCAAACTTTTTAAAGCAATTATTTTGAAATGTTGCGCTTGAATGCCAAGTAGAGCCTCTGCTATATTCAATTTCTTTCTAAAAATGTTTTTCACAGGACATTTGATCTTAATAAACATTTCAGAAAGCAAAGAAGACAAAAGATGAGATGAAACAAACGATGAATCTCGCAGGCTGACAAGCTGGGCTACTAGAAACGTCTTTCAGTGAATTAAAGGGAAACTGAAATGCTTCGTCCGCTCAAAATAAGAGATTCTTTAAGTTTTTTTTAAAAAAATGTATATGGGTCAATTTAAGAAAAAAAGAATGAAACAATTCTATTATTCGCTAAACCCATGAATAATTATTTTATTTTATTTTGATTTCTTTTATTATAAATAGCAATACCATGAATTTTGGATATGAAATTCCATTTTACATGAGAACGTTTATTCAAAGCTGACCGGTAAACCGAACTGCAGATTGTCGAATACATTATAAATTAAATCTATTCAAAATGTTCCACTGATATTGTTCAATTTTTGATGACAAATTAAGAAAAGCGATCGAATTACGGCCTTCTTTTATTGATTTTTGCATATCCCATACACTGTATGCACATATAAATAAAGGTGACAGATGTTAAATGGAGATGCTATACACTGCCTTATCCTACACCTTAAAATTTCATGTGCATCATTTCTCGTGTGGAACAATACAGTTATCAGCAGAAATGTTTGTGCAGACATTAAACAGGAGCAGCTGCTTTAAACTCACATGGGAACAAACAAGTCTGTTGTCATTACATCTTCACCAAAAACACCTCCTCTCAGAGTTTGTCAAATGGGCAGACAGTGTGTGAGGAAAACCTAAACCATTTTTCATTATGACCTTCCCGATGGAAAGAACCGTTTTTGAAGTTAAACAGAATAATAATTTGTCTTTGTTAAATAATTACAGAACTGTCCAGAAGCTGTGAAGCTTCTGCTGTGGTTAATGTGTGCGTTGCGCCCTCTGCTGGTGAGTAGGACGCATTGTTCTCAGTATGAGGGAACTGTTGCTTTCCATATCATTAAATCAGAACAATATTAAGAGACATTATAAACTCACATTAATTTGGTAGGTTTTCATGTATTAAAAGTGGAAGAAGGTTTATTTTTCTGCAACGTGCTGATGCTATCGTGCGAGAGAGGAACCAGATGAGTATATTCTGACATCCAGAAAATATAATCATGAAAATAATCAGTTGATAAATAAAAAATGATAGTTGTTACCTACCTAACCACCTACTTTCTAAACATTAACACTTTAAATACAGGTCAAGCAGTTTTTTTTTGTTGTTGTCAGTTTGTTTTTTGCTGATCATCCTCATAATTTGCAGAGGTGAGTTGGCATTCCACGGGCTGACGAACCTGAGATTGAGCCTCAGATCACCATTCTCAGGTTGGACAGTCCTAGAAAGAGCCACTCGTGTCGTGGTGTGGTGTTCAGACTGCTTTTAGTCCACGATGAGTGGAACCCCTATTTAGGAAAAAACAAAATCACTTGATGAAAAGGATTAAATGTCTATTTTGGGATATTTTTGGTCCAGATTTGTTCAGACATTTGTAAATTTGCGTCTCCTAGCCGATACAATGATCAGCATCACCGTAAAAATGGAAAATAAAACTGTTCAGATACACAATATTACACATGGAATACTGTATATATCATAGGGAGATTGCATAGTACGTACTAATGTAGCCGCAAGAGGGCACAAGCCAGTGTCTTATTGTGCCGGTCCCAAGCCCGGATAAATACAGAGGGTTGCGTCAGGAAGGGCATCCGGCGTAAAACTTTTGCCAAATCAAAGATGCGAATCAAACATATGACTTCCATACCGGATCGGTCGAGGCCCGGGTTAACAACGACCGCCATCGGCGCTGTTGACCTACAGGGCGCCGGTGGAAATTGGATTACTGTTGGTCGAAGAAGGAGAGGAGGAAAGTGCGTTCGCACGAAGAAAGAGAAGAGGAGCGCCAAGAGTATAGGACTAAGAGTAGGGACGTTGAATGTTGGAACTATGACAGGAAAAGGTAGAGAGTTGGTCGACATGATGCAGAGGAGGAAGGTAGACATACTGTGTGTCCAGGAGACCAGGTGGAAAGGTAGCAAGGCTAGAAGTTTAGGAGCAGGGTTCAAGTTGTTCTATCATGGTGTAGATAGGAAGAGAAATGGAGTAGGAGTTATCTTGAAGGAGGAGTTTGTTAGGAATGTCCTGGAGGTAAAAAGAGTGTCGGATAGAGTGATGAGTCTGAAGCTAGAAATAGAAGGTGTGATGTTCAATGTTGTTAGTGGGTATGCCCCACAGGTAGGATGTGAGCTGGAGGAGAAGGAGAAATTCTGGTTGGACTTTGATGAAGTGATGCAGAGCATACCTAGAAGTGAGAGAGTTGTCATCGGTGCAGACTTCAATGGACATGTTGGTGCAGGTAACAGAGGTGATGAGGAAGTGATGGGCAGGTTTGGTATCCAGGAGAGGAACGCAGAAGGACAGATGGTAGTTGACTTTGCAAAAAGGATGGAAATGGCTGTAGTGAATACTTTTTTCCAGAAGAGGCAGGAACATAGGGTGACCTATAAGAGTGGTGGTAGGAGCACACAGGTAGACTACATCTTGTGTAGACGATGTAACCTGAAGGAGATCAGTGACTGCAAAGTAGTGGTAGGCGAGAGTGTAGCCAAACAGCATAGAATGGTGGTGTGTAGGATGACTCTGGTGGTGAGGAAGATGAAGAGGACAAAGACAGAGCAGAAGACGAAATGGTGGAAGCTAAAAAAGGAAGAGTGTTGCATGACCTTTAGGAAGGAGTTAAGACAGGCTCTGGGTGGTCAGGAGGTGCTTCCAGATGACTGGACAACTACAGCTAATGTGATCAGGGAGACAGGTAGGAGAGTATTTGGTGTGTCATCTGGAAGGAAAGTAGATAAGGAGACTTGGTGGTGGAATGAGGAGGTACAGGAGTGTATACAAAGAAAGAGGTTAGCTAAGAAGAAGTGGGACACTGAGAGGACTGAGGAGAGTAGACAGGAGTACAGGGAGATACATCGTAAGGTGAAGGTAGAGGTAGCAAAGGCCAAACAAGAAGCTTATGATGACTTGTATGCTAGGTTGGACAGTAAGGAGGGAGAGACTGATCTATACAGGCTGGCAAGACAGAGAGATAGAGATGGGAAGGACGTGCAGCAGGTTAGGGTGATTAAGGATAGGGATGGAAGTCTATTGACAGGTGCCAGCAGTGTGATGGGAAGATGGAAAGAGTACTTTGAGGAGTTGATGAACGTGGAAAATGAGAGAGAACAAAGACTAGAAGAGGTGACTGTTGTGGACCAGGATGTAGCAAAGATTAGCCAGGATGAAGTGAGGAGAGCACTGAAGAGGATGAAGAGTGGAAAGGCAGTCGGTCCTGATGATATACCTGTAGAGGTTTGGAAGTGTCTAGGAGAGGTGGCAGTAGAGTTTCTGACTGGGTTGTTCAACAGGATCTTAGATAGTGAGAAGATGCCTGAGGAGTGGAGGAGAAGTGTGCTGGTGCCCATTTTTAAGAACAAGGGAGATGTGCAGAGTTGTGGCAACTACAGAGGAATAAAGCTGATGAGCCATACAATGAAGTTATGGGAAAGAGTAGTGGAAGCTAGACTAAGGGCAGAAGTGAGCATTTGTGAGCAGCAGTATGGTTTCATGCCAAAAAAGAGTACTACAGATGCAGTATTTGCTTTGAGGATGTTGATAGAGAAGTACAGAGAAGGCCAGAGGGAGCTGCATTGTGTTTTTGTAGATCTGGAGAAAGCTTATGACAGGGTGCCCAGAGAGGAACTGTGGTATTGTATGAGGAAGTCTGGAGTGTCAGAGAAGTATGTTAGAGCGGTGCAGGACATGTATGAGGACTGTAAGACAGTGGTGAGGTGTGCTGTAGGTGTGACAGAGGAGTTCAAGGTGGAGGTGGGACTGCATCAGGGATCAGCTCTGAGCCCCTTCTTGTTCGCTATGGTGATGGACAGGCTGACAGACGAGGTTAGACAGGAATCTCCATGGACTATGATGTTTGCAGATGACATTGTGATCTGCAGTGAGAGTAGGGACGAGGTGGAGGAGAAGCTAGAGAGGTGGAGGTTTGCCCTGGAAAGGAGAGGAATGAAGGTTAGCCGCAGTAAGACAGAGTACATGTGTGTGAATGAGAGGGACCCAAGTGGAAGAGTGAGGTTACAGGGAGAAGAGATCAAGAAGGTGGAGGATTTTAAGTACTTGGGGTCAACAGTCCAGAGCAATGGAGAGTGGGGAAAAGAGGTGAAGAAGCGTGTCCAGGCAGGATGGAATGGGTGGAGGAAAGTGTCAGGTGTGATGTGTGATAGAAGAGTTTCAGCTAAAATGAAAGGAAAGGTGTACAAAACTGTGGTGAGACCAGCAATGTTGTTTGGCCTAGAGACAGTGTCACTGAGGAAAAGACAGGAGGCAGAGCTGGAGGTAGCAGAGATGAAGATGCTGAGGTTCTCTCTGGGAGTGACCAGGAAGGATAGGATCAGGAATGAGTACATCAGAGGGACAGCACATGTTAGAGGTTTTGGAGATAAAGTCAGAGAGGCCAGACTGAGATGGTTTGGACATGTCCAGAGGAGAGATAGTGAATATATTGGTAGAAGGATGCTGAGTTTTGAACTGCCAGGCAGGAGGCCTAGAGGAAGACCAAAGAGGAGGTTTATGGATGTAGTGAAAGAGGACATGAAGGTAGTTGGTGTGAGAGAAGAGGATGCAAAGGACAGGGTTAGATGGAGGCGGTTGATTCGCTGTGGCGACCCCTGAAGGGAAAAGCCAAAAGGAAAAGAAGAAGATTGCATAGTACGTACTACATTCTCCACAAGTCTAACTACAATCATCTTTTGAAATAATTATACTAAATTTGAGTTATTTTAAAAAATATAAGCATAAATTTGAATTATATCCAGCATCCATCATGTATGTGTAAGCCGATGTTAGAAATTTAACACCAGAAACCATAATTAGCCAGTGACAATAAAAAAAAAAAAAAATTTGTGACCTAATTTAAATTATCTAAGACAAAAAAGGCCTTTTCGTTCAATTTGGATACAAAAAACTGCAGCTTGTGCTCTTATTTTAAAACATGCTGCACCTCCTTTCAATAAAACGGAAGCTTTAATATCATGATAAATCCAATCTTTGCATATCAAATGCATTTCCTGGCTCATATTTGTGCAAATGTTCTCTTTCCAGAACCCGGAGCCCAGTATGGAAGGTTAACACACGTCTGGCTCAGTGCTGTTAGCTAACCTGCAATGAAACCACTCAAAGAGCAATTAAACGCTTGGAGCTTAATGCACAAACTGCATCCCATACTAAAAACATCTAAATCACCTCGCCCTGATTTTATGAGGACAGTTCAGTCTCTTAGAATTGTTTCTCTCATGATAAACTATGCAGATGGAGAGCACAGAGAAAGACGGAGGGAAAGAAGGAGAGGAAGGGAAATACTTTTCCCTCTTCACATGATTCACAAATACATCACGGCCTGAATAATTTATCCTGCACTATCTGCATTAAGGCATTGTACTGTGTTGGCCTACTCGCACCATCACTTCATATGCAATGCAGACACACTGCCAGATAACACATTAACCCCCCTCCCCATAAAAAATAAAAAAAAAAACCTCTCATCTCACAGGAATCATCACAATAGAGGTGAATCGAGGCAAGTTTGTGAAAGTCTTCTCTGTATATTTCTACATTTCTTACTGACCTGGCCAGCGTGGAGACAGAACCCTTCAAGAGAGAAGTCTTCATCACGTAAAAACGAAGAGGCAGAAGAAGTGACAGAGCAGAGCGACCTGGAGTAAAGCTCAAGTCGTGAGGATGTAGAAGAAACGCATCACCTAGTTGAAAAAGGCCACTCCTGCAGGCTCTGAGCTGTGACCTCATCATGTTCAGCACTACCAATGGGATGCTACTGTCACACACACACACACACACACACACACACACACACACACACACACACACACACACACGCACACTACCTTCCTGTTTGTCAGTACTGTAGTAAACTTTCCACTGACATCACAGTGAAAGGACAGCTATGAAGATTTCATATCACTTGTCAGGATGCATAAAAACACACATTAGATTAAAAAAACATTTTTGTTGCACATCTTGAAAACATATTTGCGTGAACATGTGACATTAGAGGGATTAGCACAAATTTAGTGAATTAAATTCACCAGACGGACATTTCAAATGTAGCAGAAAAACAAAAGGGTCTAAATCTGCAGATTAAACTGGCACAGGAAAAACTAAAAAGCCACATCTGAGACCTCTGATATTCTTTGCTCTTCACAAACAGATTCTCACTGTGCCAGTTTTTACCTGATGAGCTGCCGGTTTGTGACCATCAGTCATCAGAAAGCACCAATCACACTTTACTTTGGTTAGCATCTCGACAGCTGTCAGCGATAATTAGGGGAAAGTGATGGAAGATGTCAATGTTCCGATCCACAAAGACAAGATCAATAACTTTGTTCTTTATTTTAATCTACGAATGCAGGCGTTTCAGCCACAAAGTGTTCACTTTGGTATCGTATTTTAATAACGCCGCCTAAATAAAACTGTATATTGTTGAGTTTAACTGGAGTGAGCTGGTAAAAAATGCATCAACATATGTAACATAAGAGGTTTATTGCACTTTTATTAAATATATGTAATAAAAAAAAAAAAAAAACATGCAACAGGAGTAAACAACATGCAGTCGAACACAGACTGCAAAAATAATCAGTGGTTTTTCAGCACAGACTGACCAACAGTTGTATTCAGCAGTAAGCACACACTGAACAGTAGCAGGTGACTGAATGGAGAATAAACCAGAAGAGGTAAATGAAGAGCTGCAGTTACGTTTTCAGCATGTCTCATTTCAAAGAAATGCAATTCAAGCAACTTTGATGAATAATCTGTTTTCATTTGTATGAGTCATGATGAATTTGGACAAGATCTGACTGATAGAACTCAACAGAAAACAATACTGCTCATGTCAGACAACAAACAGGCTTACAGGTGAATTTTATGGAGTGTGATTCGATACTTGGAAAAACTTTCAACGTTTCTCTCGAGGCACTATCAAACAGGCACCGACGTAAACCGGTAAATCTCATTTCAATAAAGCTACCAGGTTAAAACATCAGGCACTGATACGACTTCTGGTGCACATTTTTTTGTTTGTTTTTTTTGTCGTTGTCATCAATTTTTTAATTTCCAGCCCTGAAAATAACCCACCGACAAAAATCAGACTGATATAAACACTTAATTTGTGTTACGAATGCAAATTGTCAGAGCATAAAGAGATACATAATTTGACTGACTGGTCAGGTCTCTCCGTACCCAAATATGTAAATGAAGGTCATTCAGCATAAGTACACACAAGTGCTTGCTTTAGCTGCATAATGATAAATGATTTTCACAACTCTTTCAAATGGTTAGGTCTCAATCCAGAGAAGGAAAAGGCTGAAACACAGAGCTAAGAAAAAAAAAAAAAAAAGAGACACACCTACACATTTTCCAATTTAATGGTCCGTCAGAAAATGCTCATGGCGACAGAAGTTGAACTACAGTTTGTGTAAACTTTAGTACAACTTGTGAGGAAGGCATGTGGTTTTAAAAAAAAACAGCCTTAAGTGTGTAATATTTCTTTTCTTTTTTTGCAGCACGTGCAAAGAAACATTCATTTGTGTCATTCCTGGTTAAAGGCTTATGGCTGGATATATCTCTTCAAAATAATATGCCTTGAAATTTCAATGGATTCTCACCATTTAAACACAAAATAATAAACATTTGAACTTACAGTAGTTACATACGGTACATATAAAAATATTTCAGACTTCATAACACAACAGCATTTGTATAATTTAAAATATTAAAAGTTTTAGCAAGGTGACTACTTAATCCTGCTTTCAGTTTGGTTTTCAGGGATCCTATTTTGGCCCTGATGAACCTCATTTTACACCTCAGTGGATGCAAAGAATATGTCCTCATTTGGGGACACAGCCCTGAATCACCTGAAATATTTCAGTAAAACATAATCAATAAAACATAAAAGCAATCAGCAACTGGGTTCATCCATCTCTTCATCGCTCCAGTCGGGGGGTGCGTCTGTTCCAAAATATCGATCCCCAAAATTACCTAGGACCAAAAAAAAACAAGAACAAAACCACAAAGCGATTCTTGTTAAAATTTAAATATGTGAATTTGCATTATGTAAAAATTAAGATCGAGATTAAGACTAAGATGTGCATAATCTAGAATAAATAAATATAGGGCATCATGATCCTCACAATGACACAGTCTTCTATTTCTCACCTATGCCAGGTATAATGTGGAAAAGGTCGTTGACCTTCTTGTCGACGGCTGTGGTGATGATCTTGACCTGTGGGAATGCATAGGCCACTGAGTGGACGCCCATTTCTGCCATCAGCAAAGACACCAGCAGGATCTTGTCCTCCTGAACATCATGGTCCTGAAAAGGGGAAAATACGTCCATGAAAACAATAAAAATTAACGCCACACATGGAACACAAGTCTGGACTGTAAACTCAAGCTCACCCACCAGCAGAACCCGAACCGCCATCATGGCAGCGGCTCCAGTGGACACGGTGCAGTCCATCAGAATCACGTAATCTTCGCTGATGTCTTTTGGTAGACGCAGATAATGAAGCTGGAAATGTTGAGACAGTGTGGGTCAAAACTAACAAAACATCAGTCATCAATTTCATCTCCTGGAAACAAAATCTGGAAACCCAACTTTGATGGGAAGAAAAAACTGATGAGCAAAGTGGAACAAGGTGAGATATTATTTAATATTGTGTTGATATGTGAATATTTCTCATATTAAAGACAGTTTTTTCACGAGAGTCATTTAAATCTCTACCTCTGGCTCCCCTGTGTCCTGGTTGGTCTGGATGAGGATCTTGCCGATGCGGACGTCTTTGCAGACGGCCCTCAGCGCCGGCTCCATGGTCTCCCCGGCACGTAAGATGGACACGCCTGTGATCTAAAGGAAAGCAAAGAAAATGATCCAAAGGTTTGTTGGATTATTTGGAGGTGAGATGAAGCTCTTCTTAAAGCGCTTCAAGATCAAATCCAACAAGTTGAGGCAGCATCATCTAACTTGGGTTCACTCACTCTCTTTCCATGGAAGGTCCTGCCTTCATAATCCTCTCCCTGGGGGGTCTGGATGACGTGGACCTGAGAGAGTTTTAAACACAACAGCGTGAGCGCCATGTCGACTTCTGTACAACACAGGAAAAGAATGTGTGACCAACCAGACACTACCTGCACCTCAGGGTTCAGGTACGGAAACTTTCCACAGTGGTGACTTGATAAGTTTCCATTCGTGCATTTTTGTGGTCGTCTATAAACAATTACCTTTTTTTTTTTTTTTTTCCATTAATCTTTATCTTAAGCTCTTTTCACATTTCAACATCACAGAATGCATCTCTCTGTCCTGCCAGCTTTAGTCTGTTTTATCTCACACTTTCAGAGATAATGTCGTAAAACAAAAGAACCTTTGTGCAGAACTAATTATGTGTGTGTGTGTGTGTGTGTGTGTGTGTGTGTGTGTGTGTGTCTGGTACCTGGGAGGGCAGGAAAGATAGCGCTCGCTCAATCAACAGACGCATCAGCCTCTTGGAGTAGAAGATGAACTCATCCCGGCTGGTTTCCTTGTTTCTGAAAAGGAGGATTGGAGGAAAAAACAACAACACAGAAGACATGAGCTGCTGCAGCGAAGCAGCTTTTATTTGGATGAACCCGGGTTCTCTGCTTTTACCTGATGATGGTGTGCATGCCCCTGACCTGGGGGGTGCTCTCCAGAACACTGAGTGTCTGGGGAAGGGGTTGGGCCTGGTGCGCTGAAGCCAGGGCTGCCCTGTAATCACAGCAACAAATGGCAGAGGAGGGATGGCGCAGGGTCAGAGGAGCAGGAAGGAGAGGGATGGACACACACACGGAAACAACATACGACACATAAAACTGACAATCAGCATGATTAGAAACCCCACACACACGTTTAAGTACATGCAAGGAACAAATTGCTACACAAATAATGTTTCAGTGAACGAGCAATGGTGACAATGGCAGTGTGTAACCACTGTAATGGGATTACTTTGAAAAAGACAGACGCACAAAACTGCAAAGCACACAGTTCAAGTGTTGTTTTTAGTGGAAAATTACAACAGCACAGAGACCATGATGATGGAAAAGTTAGAAATATATCAAATGAAAACTGACTCATTTTAAAAAATTTGAATGATGACTAAATTAGTTTTCTGCCATCACAAATTAAAGCATAATGATTTATTTTCCATGATAGGTCTCTACCACTTTTACAACCCCTGGTAAGAATGATGGAATCAGCAGTTTGGGAGGTGTTTAATGTTGTAGAAATAAAGCAGATTACAGTCATGACACAAATCTTAAGTCATTTCAAATGGCAACTTTCTGGCTTTAAGAAAACTACAGTAAAAGATATAGAAAAAATAAAAAATTGTCGTCAGTAACAGTTACCTTTTGAGACCAAGCAGAGAAAGAAAATTATGGAATCAGGAAAAACACTATCAGTCCATGACTGCCGTGTATTTTCTGTTTTCCTGACATTAAGGTTTCTGTCTTGACATGTTGACGACTTCCTTGGTCGACCAGTACGCTGGCCTTTAACAACCTCCCCATGTCGTTTCTACTCGGTTCAGATTTTTAGACACAGCTGACTCTGATCAACCAACATCTATTCTGTGATGATTTTTTCCTTCTTTAAGAAGTTTGATGATCCTCTCCTTCGTCTCAGCTGGCGTCTTTCGTGTCGGAGCCATGATTCATGTCCGTCCACTCGGTGCAGCGGCTCCCCAAAGTGTGATCGCTCCTTTTTAACTGCTGATTAATGAGCAGATCGAATCTGATACAGGTGTTAGGTTTGGGAATAAAAATTTACAGGGTGATTCCATCATTTTTACCTCAGAATTGAGTGATTCCATAATTTCTTCCCTCTGCTTGGTCCTAAAAAGTAAGTTACTGACGACCACAATTTTTTTTCTTGATTTCTTTTAGTATTTTTTAAAGCCAGAAAGTTTACATTTGAAATAACTTAAGATTTGTGTTAAAAAACTAAAAAAAAACTTTTTTTTTTTTTTACAAATTTCAAACACTGAATGAATGTCCTCCCAGACTGGGGACTCCATCCTTTTTGCCAGGGTTTGTAATAATTCCATAGGCCGCCACACATGAACATTAGGTTTAAATATCTAGTAAGCAGAGCTCTGCCCTGGGCTCTACTGAGGAACAGACACACGCTTACAGCTACTCAGTATCACAGTCGTATTGACACCTCATTTATCTATGATGTCACTGAGATACACATTAGCCAGATGCAAAGAAAAAAGAAATCATAGCAAAATCTGCTCACATATCCCAGCGGAGTTTCCTCTATGGGGGAGATTTTTTTTTTCGATGAAATAACAATCACAACAGAGGGGGGGGACACAGAAAGATGAGAAACAACAGATAAGAGGAGGAAAAAAAAATGAGAAGAGACACAACATCAGGTGGATGAAGGGATGGTCACACACAGTGAAAAATGCGACAGCTCCGATTTGAAAATGTCAAATGTCTCTGGAATCTTTGACCAACCTGCCATTTGAAGCAAATTATTTATTTTCCTTTTTTTTTTTTTTTTTTTTTTTTAAATTTGTGTGTCATGACCCTAAGAATTTAAGTCACATTCATGCTTTAAAATCTGCATAGATCTTTTTGGGTAAAAGGAGACATGTTTCAACAGATCATGAACTCCTCACACATACATCCAATGTGATTGCGTGGGAGGCGCACAAGCTATCGTGTGGCTGTCACTTTTTTCTCCGTGTAGAATAGTAAAGGTTGGTATTTCAGCTCACAGGCCTCAGCACATCCTGTGTCTAAAGACAGACACCACGCTCACTTCCTCTCTCTCTGACACTGTGGCCGACATTCAATGGAAAAAACTCTGCGCTTTGTCGTCGCTTATTGGAAACTTTCTCTGTGGCTGAAGTATATGATAGTCAACAGTAGCTATAGCAGGAGCTTCCTCTCTCGCTTTGTGTTACAGTGGCTTTCTCTGCTTCTAGGTGCCGCTGAAAGGAGGGGTCACTGACTTCAAACATTGGTGTATTTTTAGACACAGAAGGCAGCAAGACTGTGAGTTGTCATTTTTTACGAGTAAATGTAGAGAAGAAAAACCAACCCAGTCTGAATTAAATGCTGGCTGCGCCACACAAAATACAAATTCAGCTTCATGTAGTTTGTTTATGTAGTCCTTTATTTAAGTCCAGTGTCATAATCTCAGGACTGACCATTTATGTACATTTTCTCTAGAATCGACAGCGCTATCTGTTGGTGTCCCATGGCAGCCAGCAGAACAGGTACAGGTTGGTTTTACTGGCCCTTTTCCTCTGTCTCCCAGTAAGAAGCTGGAGCAGCCGGGGAATTCGAGAGACGGTGTGGAGAGAATGAAAGACAGGATAAAGGCCACTCTACCTGACGCTGAGCTCGCGCTGTGAGCCAGGAGTTTGGGGATGGACGGGAAGTGGGGGGTAGAGAGAGTGAGACAGCAGTCCATCAGCAGTGTGTGTGTGTGTGTGTGTGTGTGTGTGTGTGTGTGTGTGTGTGTGTGTGTTACTGTTCGTTTTTAGTGGTTAGGGAACAAAGCAAACTGCATTGCTGCACAAAAGTGCTTCCCAAAAGCAAAAAAATTGTGTATTTGCAATTAGTGTATGTAGCAAAACTAATCCAAAACAATACAGTCTGGTTCAGAACTATAGTGCAATGAACAATGAACCATCGACACACGACTTCTAGTAGGACCATGCAATTAATGGGACATTGGGTTATAAGGCTTTATGAAGATTCTATTGTCACTAATAAAAGGAATGCAAACAATTCATCTGAAAATGAAATTGAAATTTCACCAAATAAGAAACTTGACATTTTAACTTTACTTTTAAACAAATAACGGTTGCTTTAATTAATAAATTCTATCATGTTATTTTTTTAATAACATAATTTTCTCCACTTCCTGCTGTTCACTCTCATTGAATCGTGGTGCATCAACTGCACTTCCATCCTCCCTCTCAGGTGACTGCAGTGCATTTTCTGTTCACTAGAGGGGGTGGGGGAGCTTAGAATTTAAAAGTGCAGATCACACCTTTGGACCAAAATTTCTTCTCAGCTCTAACAGTAAAATTGAGTTAAAAACATTATGAACAGAAAAAACGAATCGCCATAATGCCTTTTGTGTAAATTAATTATGACACGTGTTCTGTGTGACAGTGTTAAGAGCATGTGATCTCTTACCTCTTCTAGCTGACTGTGGACATGCTGCACAATTAAATCGATGGCCACCATGTTGCCGCCACCTGGTGGGGCAATAAATGGTAGGATTTAGTTTGGCATCATGGGAAAATGTAGTTAAAATATATCTGAATGAAGTCCATTCTTCTGCCGCTGCTGTGCTCATTGGAGTTTATTTCTGTTTCCTATAACAGAGGAGCCGCTATATAATATAAAATCTTTACATATGCTCCCATGCATTATGTGTATGTCTGTATGGTTTATGTACACACCTCGTGGCACCACAATATCAGCCAGACGCATCGTGGGTTCGATGTACTGCTCAAACGCCGGCTTGACAAACTTGTTGTACTGCTTGATGACACCTTCGATGTCTCTTCCCCTCTCGGTGATATCTCTCCTCAGCCGCCGCACCAGCCGGATATCTGAGTCCGTGTCCACAAAGATCTTCATGTCCAGCAACTGAACAGAACATGAAATAGAAGCACATGCTAAGTTAAAAACGAGGCTTTATATAGCACGCACATTCACACAAAGGCAACATGTCAAAAACGCCAAACTAAATTTATCTTCTTTTCTTCTATTTTAAGCTTCTTTATGGCATTATAGGGTCAAACTCATGGAGCACAATTTTACTGACAGTTGTGTGTCGCTATAAATCACGTCAGGACATTTGTTTTATCGCTGGTGTTTCATGTGCTGGAAGCTGACAGACCTTTGACAACCAATGTCAAATGGCCAGAAAATAAGCGTGGGGAAATTTAGATGTGAACGCACGCAAAAAAAATTAACGTCGACAAGGACAACATATCTGCTTTGACGCGGTTGTTTGTTAAAAGAATCACTGAGCGTCATGCTTGTGGCAACTCAGTCTAATATGTACGTTAAAGTCCATTTAGGGGGACTTTAGGGCAGAACTTGAATATGGTATTCAAAATATTGTCATTGGTAAATGTTTGTTAACTTAGAATAAGTCTTTATTTCTACATAGGGAGAATTCACCATTTCTACAGCAGCCCTGACCGGATAATCTAAACTCTGTGCCTGTAGACGTTTTTTCCAATGTAAATATTAGACAATTATTATGCATAACCAGTTTTTTGATGACCTTTAATAAATACATGTTACAACATTGACTTTCTAATATCTCTCCTACACATGTTTGATCACGTGCACATCTGAATATTCCACTGACAACTTAAACACTGGAAGATAATAACTGTGACCTACCTGCAAGAGGTTTTTATCTGTAAAGGACATGATTCCCTCAAATATGATAACACTGGCTCCGTACACGGTTTTCTGTGGTAGAGAAGTGCATGTGAAAATACAGTAATAGTGTAGATGTAGCATTTAGACACAGCGATAGAATACACTTATTATACTATATGCAGTAATACTATCATAATCCTAATCTGCTTTAACTGAAGAGAGAAAATTTAAGTGAATCTCTTGAGCAACGAAATATGAGAACAAGTGTACAACAACAGCAGAGGTTTGTGAAACTTTAAACCTCTGGTGCGTGAGCTTCTATTCAGCCTCCTGAAATTAATTTACAAAGTAAACTGACATCTGTTTGGACGTCAGCGTTCGTCCTCACCCATTCCTTCTGTCTCCCATGCGTTGTAAAATCATACACGGGGATTTTCACACTCTTGCCCTGTTTGAGCTTGTGCAGAGTTTGTGTCAGCAAGTCAAAGTCAAAGGCGTCAGGGTGGTCAAAGTTATAGTCGTTGCTGGCAGCTCGGGCCTGCTGTTCTGACGACAGGACCTGAGGGTTGAAACAAGAATGGAGTCACTTTATGGAAAAGTTACAGCAATGATACAATCAAATACACAAAATGAGCAAAAGACTTCTCAGCGTCTCAGTTTCTGACAAAAATTATCATTTGAAGATTAAGAACATTTTCATTCTAGAATATTCAGAAATTGTATAAAACCAAAAATAAAACCTTACATTAATACACATAATAATTTTAGAACACATGATAAAAATATTGCTTCAACCCTTCAGTAACACACGACAACTTATATAAGTGTGAAAAAACAGCTGGCCCCAGATCACTAGTCAAGAGCAGTATAGTTACGGGGCCTAAATTTAGGACGTCATGTGCTTCTGCGACGTCTGTAACAGGTCACTGCAGTGTGTATGCGCACTTTGAACGGTGGTGCATCAAACCTAAGTTTCATTCTCAAGTAAACCGGTTCTACACACTCATGCTGAGTAGGACTAATGTCATTGGCTACCAGGAAACCAGACCTTGAGGAAACACCAACTAAAGAACAGGAGACACAAATTTAAGAAGACCATTAGTAGCCAAAACCATTTGGATATTGATCTCTGACACTGCAGTCTGGTGAGGGTTCAGTGCCCATGGACAATGATAGTCCCTGCTCTTTTGTCCAATCTGAAACGCTGCTGTTAGACTATGAAGGGATTACATAACCTGGAGTGAGTGGAGGTATAGAGGGGCACATGTGATGGCTCTTGCTTTCACTCCACCATCTTTTTCTCTCACCACGGTGCTTCACAGACTCGTCTGCCTCATAACATTTTTTCCTTCCGACCTCCCATTTCTCCAGCCACTTCGGTTCTGCTCATTTCCCCTCTGGGATCCCAAGACAATCTAATTTTCTCTCTTTGTCTCCATCTTGTGCCCTCAGTCTCTCTTTTCATCTACTCTCTCAAACCACTGGGTGTTGGCAGCCATGCAAGACGAAGAAAGTCATTATAAAAGGATTTTTGAGAGTCAGCATTTATCATTATGACTGACGTATGACAAATTTTGTTGATCTGTAGTCTATGCAATAGACATCCAGTATCATAACACATTAAACCATTTGCAAACCGATGTCGTGCTACATGTGAATGGATGCTCTGCATGCTCCACCCACTACACTCACACGCATACCTTGTAGAAAGAGTCCATAGAGAGTAGCACAACCCACGGGACATCTAGAGCTTCAATTATTTTCCTGGCCACCGTTGTCTTTCCTGAAGCACTACCTCCACACAGACCTGTGAAAAAGTATTGATATGAATTGTCCACATAAAGTTTGCAGGAATGTTTCCTAACATACAGTAAGTATAATTTTAAAATTATTTTGCTTATAGCCTATCAGTGCGAGAATACCCTGTAAGATACCCTGTTAGGTGTGTCAAGTGTTACTTGCAGAGAACAGATATTTTCTTAAATATATCAATCATCGTCATCATCATCAAAAGGTCAGGATATTTTCAAATATTCCTGTTCACTTGTACAAAGATAAATCTTTACACAATATTTCTCAGCAGAAAAGCAAAGTCAACACAATCTAAATTAGGATAATGTCAATAATGATATTGAAAGCGCTAGGAATACACATTAGCTGCTTGTTATGGGGTATCAGCAAATTTTTTGTGTGCTTATGCGTTTGTATTTTAATGTCTGTATTGCACATTTATAGGGAACTGAAATAAAGCAATTATATAAAAGGAGAAAAAATATAGCTGTTGTTAATTAAAAACCCTCATACCGATGACGAAGGCCTCCTTGGACTGCGTTCCGTGCTCGTTGTACCAGGGCGGGCGGCCGGCGGTGTAGATGGTTCTCTTGGAGGTGCGTAGGAGAGGAGGCTCAGACTTGCATTGGCTGGTGGTTCTCTTCCGGGGTGAACGGCCTGAGCTGACCACAGGGAGAAGTCGATCCAGTGATCCATCGCCACCTCCACTGCAAAGCAACAAACAGAGCATGTGATCCCCGTTTGGAAAGAAGGAACTCATGGTTCCCTTTTTGAGCTCATTTACTTTATAATGCTGACTCTCCATGAAACTCTATACACCTGTTTGTTGTGAATTTTTTAATACAGCATCATCATTATACCCCCCTTGAAGCTGAGAAATATCAAATAATTTAGAAAGGATTTAGGGTGAAACTATTAAGTAAAACAAATTACACACATATAAAGTGAGCCAGCATATTTAATGCAAACTTAAATTAGAAAATTATATATTGAGTCACTGATTCATATTCATCCAATCACAAATGCATTAAACTAAAGTTATTTGATTTACCTGTTGTTAATGGAAAATACTTTGAAAATCTCAATTTTCAATGACAACAATAAAAATAACACAACCCCCATAAAATTTTCACAAGAGATTTATACAATTCACAGACTTAAAAGCTGCTGATCAGTGGAAAATTGCAAACAGTGCCACAGTGATATGGCTTATGGTATAGATTACATGGGATTCCAGTAGATTTATAAACCTACAGGAGACAGAACAAATTTACGAGCTGGTGAGACTTGTGTGAAAACATGATATGACACTGCAAAAACAAGTTTGTCATAAAAAAGATTACATAAAGATTACATTTGCACATTTATCTTTAAAAAAATTTACAGTTTGCAAATAATGACTACTCAACATGTTTGGGTGTGTGACTAACAAACAAGAGTGAACTTGTGCTTTGTCTTCTCTTGTTAAGTTTCTTTTTTACATATTCAATCAGAATCAGAGTCTTTCTCATCCCAGAGGGGAAATTGCTTTTTTTTGTACAGTTGCAGTGATCAAGAAAGTATAAAAAAGTTCAAACGAGAAAAACAAGAAAAGAAAAAGACTTTCTGCAATATAAACAAAAAAACAAAAAAGAATTTGAAACTAAAGGGAATATTTAGTAATCAAGTTACTGTATATAGAGTAATCAACAGGTGACCTCTGTTCTATTTACAGAGAAAATGCTGCCAGCAATACAGTTTATCATACTTGAGTTAATTACTGCACCTGGAGTAATGTATGACAGTCCTGCAATCACTTGCGCAACCAAAATGTGTACATGTAATGTTTAAGGTGTCAAAACTGACTATGATTGAGGCAGATGTATTAAGTCATAAACAAAGCAGCTCATTCAAAGCTTTGAGATTCTTGTGGGAGCCAGTCAGACAGAATTTGCAATTCAAGCAAATCATTCTGTTCAACACAATAACACACAAAGTACGGATTTACAATTCAGGCACATTTAAGTCACGGTTGTCCTGTGTTTCTAAAGCCAAAAATTACACATTTTGTCAACTTCTGACATAGAATGTGTTAATATATTTAGATTGCTATTCCTAGACTACAAATGCTCTATTTTGACTGTAAAAGCAACATGTGAAGAAGAATGAGCATTAGCATTCCGCTAATGGCAGGAGCTCATTAAGATTCAGAGCAGAACAAACAAACAAAGAACTGGTATAACCCAAGCTGAGTTACCGGCTGACAAAACCACAAAAAAACAAGTCTTAACGTTTGGTCTGACAAAGTCTGAGTCATGTGTGCAGTGGTGTTATGCAAAATACTTTAACCTGATGGAAAAATACTGCTATGGTATCAGGGAAGCAACAATTTCAAGTCACTGATGGTCAGGAATAACAGCACAATTATTGCTAAGAAGCATCACTAAACAAATGGTCCTTGTTGTTTAAGTACATCAAATTATTTCGAGTGAAGATTATACCCGGAAAGCAGTTGAAAACAAAACTTACTGCAATATCCGAGACATCCACACTTCACCAAGAGAAAACTGTAAGAATCCAGATGCCATGACCAGAACTGGCTGCGTATGAGTAGAGTCTTTGTTCTTCCTCTGTCTACTTCTCTGATATTTGGCCAAAGTTTCCACATTTATGAAGGCCATACACCTCCCTAGGTGGTGTGTCAAGGGGTCACAGGTGATGCAAACAAGGCGGACCAAACACTTATCTTATCACTCCAGTCAATTCAGCTTAGATGGAGCTTGGGAGTGAGAACACATAGACAACGCATAGCACAGCACACGCCAGCTGGTTTATCAGTTAAAACCAAACCAGGGTGCAATAAACGATTACTTCAGTGGCTTGATCAACAGTCACAGTCTCAGTGCATGCTAAACATTACATAGAATCTGTGAATGCAACCCAGTGAAAGAAAACTTCATTTAGAGTTCACAGCAGACGTTGGACTGTCTGTCCAAACGGTCTCCACTACTCAATCATTATCCTAGAAGAGAAAACACACCAAATGTTTTTTATATTGTTTTCTTGACGAAACCCAATAATTTTGTTTAAGATTGAGAAGCAAAGTCAAACAAACAAGCAAAAATGTAATTTTAATTCTTTAAGGATCAAGTAAATGCAATTTTTTTTCTCAATTTTGCAACTATAGATTATAGTCAGGCTCGTTAGTTACCTCCTGTGCCACAAAAAAAAAACCTATACATTTTGAGATAAGAATGTTTCACTAAAATAATCAATGAAAAAAAAAGATGCTTGTGTTCTCTTATTGAAGTATGTATTTATGACAATAAGGAATATTCCATTAAATGATTGTTTAAATAAACATTATCTTAATATTCCATCAACAAAACTTTTCAGACTTCTTTAATAAAACCTAAAATTAACCAAATCCTAAGCGATAGGCATTCCACTGATATGACCTGGAGTGAACAATCCTGTTGATCCACATTTGTAGAACAGAGCACTTCTGTCATATGATGCCTTAAAAAATACTCAAATGTTCAGAACACCTGACGGAACATCGTTGCAATGCCTTCATTTTAAATTTCAACGCAATTATAGGATACAAAATACTGATCACACCTCTCTGATGCCATAGTAAACAGATCAAAAATCCCAGGCATGCAACACAAAGTTACAGAACAAGTCTGAACACATTTACACCGATGTGGGTTATTCCGATAGCAGATCTTTTCCTCAAAGCTTTTGTTCTGTCAGTTAAACGTTAAATTCATATAATTCAAATATACGGTTTAACAAGAATATCAGTACTTTTTGAAACTTGAGCTGAAGCTAGCAGAATTTTTTTTAAAAAATAGAAGAATAAAAATAGATATAATGCACTTACCTGCCATCAGATCTGAGAGTCCAACAACCAGATATTCTAGCTCCTGAGTAGGCCGGCAAGGAGTTCATAGCTGGAGAAATGTTTTAGGAAGGTTTCCACAGTGTGTACTCCGCAAATTGTGTGTCAAACCAATATTACTGCCAACAGGTATGGACAGACATTTATGTAGGTGTGTTCAGAGAGAGAGAAGAGAAAGAGAAAGAAAAAGAGGGAGATATGGGCACTAAGATTGGGGAATCAAATGAGAAAAGAAACTTAAAACATCTGTTTAGCTTTCTGTTTCCTACATTCGACGTAGTAATAGAGGGAAGGCGTAGAGAGCGCACTTAATCCGAAACTACAGAGCAGCTTTTTTGTCCACTCCTCCTTCACCCGATTGCCACTCCTCCCTGCAGCCGTTCAGCCAACAAATGTGAGAGGCTAACCCTCCCTCCAGATTATGTTCATTAGGTGATATTAATAGTATCATGTTAGAGCCAGACCTTCCTACTCTGACACACACATCGCGTCTCGGTCATCTGTCTTTGACAGCCAGTGTAATATGTTGTTGGACATGAAGCAGAAACCAGCAGGGAGCAACAGAAACTACAAAAAAACAAGCTTGGAATAAAAATCTCAATGTTGTTCTCCACTGATGTTGACACGTTGGGCTGTGTTGTGGTTTTACCCTGCAGGAATTCGCCATGTCCCTGTGAGCTTTAGACCAGTTTGTCTGACACGCAGACGTCTCCTTCCTAACTTCACTAAGGGTAAAGGGAGGGAGAAAACAGCATGATGAAACCCAACACTGCCTCCATTGCGCTGTCAGCTGACAGCTAGAGGAACAGCCCCTGGCAATGCACACAAGCATTGCATAAGCACATACATGCACACTCTGCAATTCCTACGAGGCTACAAGAACAGACAAATAACTAGTTATCAGAGGAAACAGAGCGACTGCTGAAACGAGCAGCACAAAAAAATACCAGGACTGAGCTTTCAACTTCAGATCTCCACCACTAAGAGAAGCTACTACATATAATTCAGTCCAACAATAATCAATACTTTGAGAACGTAATTTTTTTTTAAACTTCCTTTTTTTAAATCACAGTGGAGAAACACAGGGGAAATACCTGTTTCACAGTTGTTTGACAACTGTTGCTTTAAATTGTAGTTAGGAGACAGCTGCAAGGCAAGAAAGCAGCTTGGAAACAAGAACCCTGAAGTGGTTGCTATGTCAAACATTCAGACATTTCTCTATGGCTACACAGACGCACGGAGTGGACAGCTCGGCAGTAAAATGTACAAACATTGTAAATACAGTGCAAAACAAAAAAAAGTTAAACTCTTCATTAATGAAGAAACTGAAAGACTTAAAATCAAACTTAAGAGCTATTTCAGAAACTAGAAACAATAACCTCTGCTAAAAAATAAAATCTGCACGACTGATGGTGTGAAATTTGTGTCCAGAATAAGCTGGGGGTGGTGGTGACTCAAAATGGTTATAGTTTGTGGTGCTTCATTTTTTATATCATTACATTTGATAGAGAAATGTGTTTAGAAAAATCCAAGTTTATATATTAATATACTTTAACCCACCCTTTGAAGCCCCCCCCCCCCGCTGGGATACTTTGTACACGTATTAACGCATATAAGGCGTTGTCATGTTAAATATGATTTTAACGTTAATCTTGTTTTACTGGTTATTGGGTCCAAACAAAAACAAAGTCAGGATCCAGGTGGCAGTGCTCTGGCGCCCTCTTGTGGTTGTATGTGGTACACCACTGAACACTGGTTGTAATGTGGGTGGTTACACACAGTTGACAAACTGGATTAATATAACAAAGTGACACGTGTATAAATATTCAACAGCAGCATTATTAGTCACAGGCAAATGTTTCAAAACTGTTTTCCTATGAGAAAAGATCGATGGTCAGAGATTCGTACTGTGATGTCAGCACTATGCCTTGCTGCACTCTTCTGAAGGGAAACGTGTTTATAACAACTTTATTCACGTCCCTAGTGTTTCACAGGCTACACTACGACATCTACGGCAACAACAGCTGTGGGCTTTGGCATTTTAAAATGTATGTGTTTTCGTGGTTTTACAAGTATGACAAATGGAGTTATGCTAGGAGGGCAACACATGTAAATTAACTGCTGTAAAAATTTTTAAAAAACACTAGTGAGACTGGGAAAAAAAACAACAAAAATCCTAGTTTGTACTTTAAATTAAGAATTACAATCGTAATTCCTGGCTGCCAATGCAGAGACATATGACCTTTATAAGCTTACGTTCACGATACAGTGAGTGCACTTAAAAAAGGGACACAATACTTTGTCGTGTTTCGGCAAAGATGCTTAAAACGAACTGTGAACGAAAACTAGTAAAGGCCACCAAAAAATCGATTCGGAATTCCAGAGGTTATCGAATAGCAGCCAGTGTTTTTACCTGTTCGATACAGAGGAAGTTTTGTCTTCGTTCTCCATCTTTGGCAGCCTGTCTTCTATGCTAACAGTTGAATTAGCTCATCTATTGTCAATCAGGTGTGGAGAGAGCAGCTAGCGTTGATGGATTATGGGACTTGTAGGCATATTCTGCTCCATCCTATTAGAAGAAACCTTGACTTACTGCTCATGTTAACTACAAGTCCCAGAATGCATCTGCTCCCGTTCTCTCATACAGACAGCAAGCGTGGCAAAAACATCATCCTCACCAGATAAGGCCTCATGAAAGCTGGCAGTGGCTTCAACAGGCCACGTGGAAGAATTTAAATTTATACACAGATGATTTTTGTGTTCTTCAGACCTAGACATATAATTTACATTTGAGGTGATGATGTGTAAATATTTAATAAAGACTGTATTTTAAGGACTCGTTAAATATTTATCACAATTCAGTTACAAAATAAGAAGCACAGTGAAGCACACAGTGTTTATGTAAGATTTAAACATGTGTCATAATAGTAAATATCATAAATTTAACAAGTTACACATAATTTACATTCAACATTTATAAATTTTCAGACTCACCACAGCTCTTGATGTTGGAAGTTGTTATCCTTACTGCTGTACATTGTGTCATAATAAAGGTCAATGGGAATAAAAATCATCAAACCGGTGAGACTGTATTCACAATCAGTGAAATTCAATAGTATAAAATTTGAAACATAGCCTGATCAGCGTGAATTGTGACCTGTCACAGCATTGTGCTTCAGACTGTGCCGGGAGACAAACCTTTTCGTAACACATATATGAATGTGCCATCAGTGATGAAGCTGGGCTCTGTGTAAACCGATTGGGCTGCAGATAGTGCCTCATGCCACTAATAGTGATAAGGACAATAACCAAACACAAAACTAGAGAAGAATCTGTCTAAATTTGTGATGACAACGTAATATAATCAATCCCAATTTAGTCACAAGTGAAGTAGGACATTATAATGACCAGACAGAATAGCATAAGCCCTTGTCACAAATCACATCTGTACGTTGAAGCCATATTTAATCGGTTAAATTGATGAAAGGTAGTGCCATTAAGCTTCTGTGCAGTTCATTTAGCTCATAATTGTTTCATATATATCATCCTGTCATTCACATCTCTCAGGCATGTTCAGTCTTAATGATCTGTTGTCAGAGTCAATTTGAAATATATGGTGTTCGTAGCTGATCACATCTATCCAATAAGAGTGACGCACCATCATTGTTAATCTGCCTTCCTGCTGTTGTCTTGTAAACATGGGTTCTCTCTTTACTTCTAGTTAATTCATGGTGCTGTTATGCATGTCCTCCATCCCACCCACCCTTCATGGATTCACAAACTTGAACTTGTCAGCAGCCTCTCTAACCCAATCACTTTCAGTCATCAGTCACCGCCACCTCCAGTGTCTGAATTTACAAGGGGGAATACATCTTGCTGCAGCTCTAACCAAATAGCCCTTGATCAAAATCTCCCTGAAGAGTGTAAGTGCCAAAGACATTCTGACAGAGAACTCATAACATCATGTCTGCTGCAATAAACAGTCATCTTCATTCACTTGTCTATCCTGATTGGAAACCCTCTCAGTCTTTTGAGAGATCCTTCTGTCGGTATGAAAGTCAAATTGTCATAATATTAAGTCACTGATATAATTTTAGGATTGAAGTATTTTGCACATTTGACATTTATTATTGGACTAACAATGGCTCCATTCCACTTAGGAGTGTAGGTGGGGCGGCACGCACCAAACAGAATTTGTAAGGACATAAATTTTATTAGGTACAGCTGTACTGCATGATACAAATCCCAAATCAAAATATTTCTACAAATCTGTGTAGCTACCCTGACCTGTACCCTCCATATGAAAGATGGTGGAAAATTGTTAGTAAGTTTTCATATAATTAAGGAAAATTTTGTGAAAAATCCTAAAAATGATTCAGAAAATGTTTACAAAAATGTCCAAATGTAATGCATTCTTCTGTTGGAAAACCAACTAGTAGTTTTTTATGTATTTATCGTGAAAAACATACAACAAAACATACAACCCCCCCCCCGCAAAAAAAACGATCTAAAAGGCTTTCTAGGTAATGTCACACATTTTGACTGTTATAATAGATTTCATCAGTTACCTTAAATTTGACACATTTAACACAAAATTAGTCAACAAACTTTTATTAATTAGTTGAGGGATAGTAATGCACAGGAAATACAACAAGTTTGGGAAAATATTTGTAACAGTTCCAACCAAAGGAGGCATTGTTGCCTCCCATGTAAGGTTCTATACAGTATAATTTAGGATATGGAACTCTTTGAAACATCATTAGTCTAACTTCACTCGTTACCTATACATCGCAACAAGTAATGAGCTACAACATAACCTCTGAAAACTCTCAACAGTTTCATATCAACAGCCCCAACAGAGGCAGATGTCATTTCTTGCTTTAGAAGTAGGTAGCATAACAAAACAAACCACTGATCTCCAAATGGAAGGGTAAAATTCGCAGACTCTATGGGGATTTCTAAGGATTAACCTTGTTTTTGGAAATAACATTGCTGACAATGGGAAGACACTTTAGGCTGCTGCTTCCCCAAGTACAAAAGTCACACCACACACAGTCAGGGTAACTAGAAAGTTCCAACAACACTCCTATTTCAAGCCTATTTCATGGTATAATAAGTGCACTAAATACAGAAACAAACACACATACATATGCTTTGTTGTACCATATGGAACAGGTAATAATAAAAGACTCTCAATGTGTTTGTCATCGTATACTGAAAAAAGCTCAATTTAAGTGCATCAAAATGAATAAAATAACAGTGTATGCCAACACATGGGGGCCTACAATATTCTTTGCGGGTCAACCATTTTTTTCTACTTTTTCATAATGTGTTAAAAGCATCTTCGAAGCAAAGAAATAAAAGGAGGGGATTAAGAAAAAAAAAAGAAAAAGCCAAACAATTTCCAGAGGACATATTGATATTAAAATATCTGCAAGCCAACAAAACCAGCTAAATATGGTGTATTGCTGTACTCTCTAAACATGTTGCAGTTAGCACACACTGCGGGATAGATATGTGTTTTCCACATCATAGGAAGACAAATAGTAAAGGGTGTGATAAAATATAAAATACCCACTGTTAAAAGCAGTGCCTAACTATCATATTGCAACACCAAAGCTTGTCAGGTAAGCACAGTCAATGTGACGTTATCAATGAAACGAGTCACAAGCAGCTGATGAACTGATTCTGTGCCACGGCATAACACTCAACAAAAAGTGTTACGATTGCTGACATCCAGTCATTACAAAGGTGCTAACTGTTTTATACACACATACACACTCTCTCACACACACACAAACACACACACACACACATACAAGGTCCGGACAACTTGTATCGAAAAGGTCCAAGGACCAGTCAGTGCTTGTTTAACTTATCCTCTCTGTCAGTTTAACCTGGATAGAAGATAAAGGTCCGTGCCGCTATCAGAGACAGACACATGCATATTCGTCCCCCACCTGAATAAAGTCCCATCAGTTGATTAATGATGGAGGAATTCAGCTCAAACTTTGCTTCATTATATAAAAGGTCACAGCGTAGGGATGACACCACGTGGGACACGTACATTTCAGATTCAATTCAATGCTGACATCAGTGTTTGATTCGAAAGATGACGTTGACATTTGTTGGTGCAAAATTTCAGAGGACGTGCCGATATGAAGAAAGAGCAGGACGGCTTCACGAACTTCCTGATGTCTCAGGCCCTTAAGGTAGAGTGGCAAGTAAAGCACCCTTATCTCACCAGAATATGCTCACATCAAACCCCTATCCAAAGCTACCATATCACTAACTATCACACACGACAATATAAAATAGAGTTATGATCTTCTACGGTATTTTTCTTTTTTAGCAAGCTAGTCATCGTTTGTACGGACATAGACTTTTAGAGTTTGATTTTCTCAGATCATTAATATAACTTTGGATTCAAGTATCTACTTAAAATTTTTTAAAGTGAAAATATTCTGTGATTGCACACATTTTACATTGAAAAAGTGATTTAATATTGGATCATATTCCTTTTCAAACTAAACTAACATTAAAACAGCCTCAAAATTCAGTTACCATTTATGGCTTCACGTAATCATCATCATCATACGGTAGTATTGGATCACTGATATTATTTATTCATTCATTTATGAATGAAAGATATTATTTAGAAAGTGTTAAAACATGATGCTCATTACAAATGGAAAAAAAACTAATTTAGATTCTCTCTAGTTTCATTTTTCATCAGAGTTAAATATTCCCACTCCTGTCGCCTGACAGCTACTAGGTTAGGTTGAATAACCCTGGAGTGCAAAAATACAAGAGAAGAGCAAGTGGGGTTAAGGGTTAAAGTGCAAGGCAATAGCTTTGAACATCCAGGTATTAATTCATATATATCATATGCAAAATCTTCATTTGAGATTTTCTTTTTTCTAATACAGTATAACATTATCTTCCTCATCCTCTCTATAAAAAGATAGTATTTTTATTCTCTTTCTTATTTCTTTGATTCAAGCTAAAACAGTCGCCAAAACATGGCCCTCATTAAGTTGTCATCAATTCTTTTGATTGTGCTGCAATGGTGCAACAAGTTTCACGCAAAATTAATCCTTCTGTCCAAGATTTAGCTTTACCCTCCTATTTTAGACAGAATTCTTCAAGTTTTTTTTTTTTGTTTAACATCAATTTAACAATGTCATATAATGTCAGGTGTTTTTATGACAAACTTATACCTCACAGATGAAATTCTAAAACAATTTTTTTTTTGGGGTGGGGGGGGGAGATAATCTGCTTATTATATACTTCAGTGTAAAAGAACTAATAAAACATTCCTTTGAAACTTAATTCTGGTTGTCGATGCAGACGTCTTCATGCATTACAGATGAAAAATAACATTTAAAAATTTTTTTTTAAAAAGTCACCAAATTGATTAGCCACCCAGCTGCAGGGATAACTGTGAGATATAGATAACTGACCCAACATTTTAGCTTATATGACATTTGCTAACTTATAAAATGAAAAATAGATAACAATAAAAGCAGAATCAGAAAAAAACAACAACAAAAAAAACATCAAGTTTAAAACAACATTGCACTACAGCACACACTGCAACAATTCCGATTGCTCATGATCCAATTTGAACGTGCCAGGCTTGAAAATGACAGATGGCATCATTGCTCTGAGTATATAGGTATATAGATATAGATACTGTTTATCTACACGGTACAGTATATCTGTGGAAAAATGTAAAAACAGCTATCTAGCTATCATCGAATGACTTCACCATACTAATAGAATATCATTTTTAAAACCTCTCAAACACGACATGAAACTTCAAGAGAGAATTGCTCCATATTTGTTTCAAATACTACCTCTGTTAAGAAAATGTCATCCATGTAGAATTCAGGAATTTATCTTTGAAGAGCACTGACAACCCTGCTGAGACTGCAGAAACTGAAATGTGTGCCCGAAAATAGGAGACAAAAGCGGAATGAGGAATTAAAACACTACTGTCACGTGGGTATCGTTTATAACAGTAGACACATTAACGCTGGGGTTTCAAACCAAGTCTGCACTAAGTGTTTTATTTCCTATTGGTTGACTTCACTTTCTTCTCAGTGCCAAGTCCTTTGTGTTCCGTCAGAAAGGTCATTTCACTTCCTGGTGTAACATTTACAGTAAGCTTTGTCTCTGGCTCCTGGGTCGGCAAAAGCAGAGCTACTCAGACAAAGATATCCACTTGGGTTTGCTCCGTCTGGCGGTGGAGGGGGTGGGCTGTCTGTTTTTGCCTGAATTGGGACTGTCTGTTGGGTCGGGCATGGGGACGGGGGACAGGGTTGTGCCAGACGAGGGGCTCGTGGCAGGGGTTGAGTTTTGAGTGGCGGTAGGTTCTTCAGTTTTCATTGGGGGAGGAGAAACCACAGGCGGACGCTCTTTTGGCTTGCGGCCCCTCTTCTTACCAGCGGTCGCACCGTTCCTCACCTCAGCGTCGATCCCAATGTTCTCCGCCACCTTACTCTTGCTACTGGTGACCACTTGACTGGCAGCTGCTCGAAACCAGTTCTAAAGCAGTGACAGACATTGATCAGCTAACAGGGTTATTGATCAGCTAACACGGATAGAACTCTATACATTTTCTTTTGAAATCTATACATTTTCTACAGAAAGTCCTCAACTTACAAACATTCGGAGATACATCTCCCCCTCTTGTTGTTGTCCCTGTTAACGTCAGGCAAAAACTTTACTGTTTATCATGGATGCGCTTTAAAAACCTGGTCCAGAGTTTCTTAAAGTATTTTCTTCTTCTTCTCCTCAACAATTAGATTATAAGGAGCAAAAGTTACTGTAAACTAATCTCTGAATAAATATTAATCACATGAATAATGAGTGAGGCTTGAGGTAGATATTGGAATTATACATACATATTTTAATATGATTGTTTTTATTCTGAATTATTGTACAGTAACGTGATAATATGCGCTTTTAATGTTTTTCTAATGATGGTAAGGGTCAAGTCAAGTGAAATTATTTTTCTGTGTATTTCTTTTGAAAACCGACTTAAATTGAAAATGACCTGTACCTGAATTTTATTTCATTATATGTTGTTTTTACGTCTAGTAATTGCATATTGAAATTTAATAAAATAAAAACGTACAAACAATCCCTCAATCAATCAATTGTTTTCGTATGTTGAGGACTACCTGTATTTTAAGGTGACAATTTTAAGGAAAAGCTGACTTTAACATGCCTCTTATCACCTTGTTAACAAGATGCCATCACATGCCATCCCCTGTGACTGTAGCGGTTGCTGATGGTGATAATATAATTTAAGCAAACCTAAATAAAACTGAGCGAGCTGAAGCTGAAGTTTCACTCTGAAACAAACCCACCTGTGAGTGCGTCTTGCTGATGTGGTACTTCACACCACTTTCTGAGCTAAACTCCTTCTGACAGATCAGACAAGTGTACTTCCCCAGTTCTCCACCACCCTATCTCACACACACGCACACACACACACACACACACACACACACACACACACACACACACACACACACACACACACACACACACACACACACACACACAAGAAATCAGACTAACTAAACAAAAATATAAGTTATGATGAGGAAATCGTGATCTGCTTGACATTTTTTATTAATGATGTAGTAAATCTGCTGTGTGTGTGTATGTCTGTGTGTATGTGTGTGTGTGTGTGGTGTGTGTGTCTGTGTTTGATGTCTGTACCTGGCTGCAGTTGGCGAGGTGGGCTTTTAGTCCCGACACACTGGAATAGACAGCTTCGCAGCTCTGACAAGAAGTAGAAATAACAGTTCCATATGTGCGTGAAATCATCATGTCATCTAGATTAAACACACACACACACAGACACACACACACACACACACACACACAACAGATCATTCTTTACCTCATTGGTGCAGCAGACAAATCCCTGTTCCTTGACTTGATTCTTCCAGGTCTCCAGTAGCTCAGGGCTGAAGTTGGGGAGTCCAGGTCGAGTGTAGTTTAACTGCACATAAGAGAACATTTACATTTATTCTCCTACAGTTTTAACACAATTATAAAAAAAGAGTGTGTGGGATACATCCATTTCTTAATGTCTTTTATACATAGTGTTTTCATCTTGTGCATGTGAGCTTTGATCGATGTCTTGTGCTTGTGAAAGTGTGTGTTTCCTCGCCCCCCCTCCCTGTCCTTACCCTCTTGCTATCAGGCACCAGGTCGTCCTTGATGCGGCGCTTGGTGCCCCAGTCTTTAGCCAGCTCATCCTCTGCTATCTCCTGCAGGTGGAAGACCGCTACCTGAGCTGACCGGCGTCTCACCCTGCCGCTGGGGGTCCTTTCAAAGTCATCCCCCTGACTCGCATTCTGCGATGCTTTTTCTTTCTCCTTCTCTCTGTCCTTTTCCCTTTCCATGATCTCATCCCTGACTTCTCTTTCCTTCTCCCTCGGTTGGCCGGAGCGTGCTTTCTCCTGCCAATCCTTCTTCTCAGGTGGGATCTGCTCCTTCTTGCCTATTGACGGAACGTCCTCAGAGACGACCTGAAGGAGCGGTATGACACTTCCTTTAAGTTTGGGGACAACTTTGACAACTCATTACAGCACCGTCAGTTAAAAATACTCCACATACACGTGGGATGATCTTACCCTTTCTGTGCCAGCGTTGTTGTCGGTGTCAGTGATGTTGTTGTTGGTGGTGTTAGCTGAGGAATGCTCGGTACGTGCATGATAGTCTCTGCCGGCTTTGGAACGGTAGGTTTTTCCACAGTGCTGGCACAGAAACACCGGCTTCTCATCGTCGGAAAACTCCCGTCCACAGCGTTTCTGGTGGTACTGGTATCCCATCAGGCTGGAAAAGTGGGCTGAGCAGCCCTGTTTTTTTTTTTTTTTTTGTGTTGGTACACGTTTGTGGAATTCAGCGAGAGGCGATGGAAACGAGACAGAATAAAAACAGTCATTAATCAGAAAATGGAATAAAATGTAGTTTTAATGGCTTTTGGGGAGTAATTTCAGGTACTGATAAAAAAAAAAAAAAAAAAAAAAGGAAATAGGCAGAAAGTCATTTTCCAGTAAAAGCACATGTCACAGTGGAGAGTATTTTTTTTTTTTGCAGCACTTTCTCTCCCTCTCTGCTTTTTTGCGCTCTAGTGTAAGTAATGGGAAGCAGAGTGTTGATGTGGTTTTGGGCAACATGTCAAGAGCAAAGCAGGAAAGAAAAAAAAAAAATGAGAGAAAGAGGTAAAAGGAGGCATAAACAAAGTAAAGGTTCTGGAAAAAAAAAAAAAAAAAACGGGGACTGAGGACTGAAATTGGCGCATGAGGGGAGAGGAAAATGTGACATGGAAAGCAAAAAAGGTTGAAAAAATGAAGTGAAGTAAATGATGGGAGAAAAAAAAAAGAGAAAGGTGTGCATACCTCACTAGGACACTTTATTCGCCCCATCTGTTTGAGCACTTGGCGCAGCCTCTCTCTCTCCTTGTGATTGTCGCCCGTCTGGCCTTCGCTCCCCGAGGGCTGTGTGTGTGTGTGGGGGGGGAGAAACACAGCGTCGCTTAAGCGCGTCCCACCACAAAACACCTTTGGCTCCCTCCAGACTTCAAAAAATAATGGTGCTGAAAATGTGTTTTCCATCTCACGTGTTCACGCCCGTGCCAAGATCATAATACGGTTTTCACGGCGAGGCTGTTACTCAAGGCGTGTTTACGACAACTGTCAAACTTGTGTTTTCACTCGAGCGTGGACCGGTGCCAAACCCGAGCCAAGTCCAGAACAACAGATGGCAGGGCTGCCAGGGAGGAGAAAGAATAGAAGCATGGGGGGTGGGGGGGGGGACTAGAGAGAGTTTGGACTTACTGAGGAATCCCAGTGGAGCGAATGCCATTTGTGTTCTTGTTTTAGCAACCGGAGAACGAACCGGGATGGAACCTCAACTTCCTGTTAAGGTAAGATAGAGGTGATTTCCTGCCCAGTGAAGGAAGGAGGAAGTGTCGCATTAGGAACGGTAACCTCAAGGGCAAACCTCCCTGGGTGGCCCCTGTCCTTCTGTCAACCTTTTTTTGGGGTGGGGGGGGAGGGGGGAGTCTGTGCCACATTACTGCACCAGCAACACACTGGAAGTCGGTTTAGTGCCGATGCAAATTAGAGCACGTAAAAACACAAAATCAAATTTAATCTCTCTTCATTTGATAATAACTTCATATTCACACCTGTTCAGAAGGAAATTATAGAATTATTTATTTATTTATTTATTTTTATATACTGTTATGATCCCCGAAGGGGAAATTAGTCGGACGCTCACCTCTACACCGTCTCAAAAAATGTTTTCTCAAAAGCCATTAGAAAAAAAAACAATGTAGAAAAGTTTGAATCAATCACTAAAATTAACTGAATAACTTCTACAAGCCTGTATTTGTAGAACAGTACACCATACTTTATATCTTGGTAGTTAGAACAACTGTCAGGCCAAGTCTACAGTAAGTTTTGCTACACCAGCCTACAGTATGTGTCTCTACAAACTGCCGAGTAAAAACTGACACTATAAAAGAAAAAATCACAAACAGAAGTCAGTGATGCAGGTCGAAAAAAAAAAAAAAAGAATACATCAGGAAGGTTGTCGCCCAAAAGGAAACCGCCTCAGGTAGCAGGAGGTGGAGGAAGAAGAGGAAACATAGTGGATGCTGCCAAGCTGCCCATGGGATGAAGATAGAGGAAGTGGCTTACATAGAGAAATTACACTAGCGGGTGGGAAAAGGCTAGCCTGAAGGGCAGAAAAGATCATGGCAGCACAAGAATAAATACCAAGTACCAGATCCATACTGTAGAAGCAGGAGAAGACATCAGATAGAACCCAAAGCTGGGCAAAGACGTCCCCATAGGGCGTAAAATGCAAGCTGGGACAGCTAAACTCTGAGAGGCACAAACAAGTAGCTTGGATGTGTGCCACGTCTGGATCAGATGAGTCCCAGCTGGAAGTTGTGAGCCCGAGCGGATCCAATGGGACGTCGAGTTCCAAACAGAAACGGGGTGGTTGACAACATCCAGAGGAACCGGTATCAATTACCAGGATGAATGGATGTGGAAGGTGAAAGCCAAAGTGGTACCAGTGCTAAGGGGATCATTAGGGGATGTCAACGGCTTCAGCCGATTTCAGGTGCGACTCCCACGCCACCATCCAGACCGGAACTCAAGACGTCGTCCCGGTAACAACATCAAGACGTCGTCCCGGTAACAACCGCACATCAGCGCTTCCACAAATCACACCGGAAAACGTGTTCACGCAGAGACGAACCCACACAAACCTTCACGCTCCATGCTGCAACATTTCATGCATGTAAGTTCATTAATTTTTCATGGTTCTTATTGATACAGGGAGTGTTGAATTATTCAGTAATCTTCATAGCGGTCTCATTGCTCTAAGTGTGTCAAGGAGTGTTGTGATAATATCTTAATGAAGCTCTCTGCTGTCAGTGTTAAAACCGCTGCAGAGAGAAATACGAGACGGACAAGAATACCAACCATCGTTTTCAAATGTATAATCGTTATCAAAAACACCGCGATTATATTTTCAGAGCAGATATGTAGCAGAGAGAGAAGCGACGCAGTACGACTCCTGCATGGCTACATATACCCCCCCCCCCCCCCCCACCTCACAAAACAGAGTGAAAGCTGAGGCTAAAATAGAGTATGGTGAATGTCCATACATAGAATCACAACACTGCACATGTGACCTCTTTCTAAATGGGTTGTAGATGTTTGGTGTCCAGTAACTAGTTACTCCAGTCAGTGGGTCAGTGTGACAGTCATGAAACAGAATCTACCCAAAGCATCCTCAGCTAAAAGGCAGATATTATTCAAAAAAAAGGGAAGAGAGGAAAAGGAAATTTAAGGCAGACAAGCTGGTGTGTATGTGTGTGTGCGTGTGTGTGTTTGTAACATACCTTGGTGGTGTGTTCAACCATGGTGTGGTAGTTGAGGCCAGCCTTAGACCTGAACTGTTTATGGCACTGGTGGCACTTCAGAGCATCTTGGAGCTGCAGGGGTTAAAGGTCAAACACAGGATCACTTAACGTTTCTATGGTTAGAAACAAGTGACGCTGTGGCTTTATTGGTTCTATCAATAAGCGAAACTTTCATCGTAACCTGATAAAGAGTTCATTATTTGTTTGTGGTGTCCTGATGTCTTCTTTATACTTGAATCCGACTAACACTGCAAAGGGGAATTGAACACACAGTGTTCCTTCTCCCACATTTCACTGGTCGTCTCAGTATTGATTTTGTTGATTCGGTGAGCCGACCCAGCCCATAATGTTGTAATTCCATCATTCCTTAACGGCAGATTGTCACTTTAATAGAGTCGCTGGGGTCGCTTGGCCAAAGCGCTATTAAATGGACGGCAGGAGGAGATCTCTGGAGCCGACTGCACCCCCCCTCCCACCGGCTTTGTTTTCAGGAAAAAACCTCACTATACACGGTAATGTAGATGGTTTAACCACTTCCGTTCTTCCCCACATCACTTTTATTACCGTTGACCACAATTGAGTGCAATGCAAACAAAGCAAAGACATGTACAGCGTTCATTCCCTTTATGATTCATTTCCAAACCGATGTGAGTTTTAATATCGACGCAGATGAGTAAAGGATATTACATGACAAAACTGGCTGACATTACAGTACAGAGATACGGCCTGATGTCATTTATACAGCCTTTCAATCAATATTATTACCGTAAAGCCTCCCCAGACTCCCTAAAATGAGGTTGTCACGGTGATGTATCTAATAATGCTGCACCCAAAGTTATAATCGTGTGGAAATTACATCTCAGCTTTTATTTCATCCTCAAAAGAGAAAACGTTTGATTGCGTTTGCGACTGATTCAAGTTTTTTTCCTTTAGTAAACTGGTATTACTGGTTTCACAGGAAGCTATGCTGACCTTCTGGCAGATCTCCATGTGTTTCTTGAGGCCGTGGATGGTTTTCCTGGTGACGATGGAGCAGGTGGGACACACCACCTCACCTCGCTCTGAGATGGTTTGTTGCCACTGAGGGTCAGAAACAGCTCCTTGGAAAAGTGGAAAAAAGTGTGACTCTGTCAGTTTGCCAATATTACTATTAATATATTACAGCGTACTAATGGGTGTAGCAATTCTATTTATGGACTTACTGCAATCCCTATGGCCTCTATAGAATAATAGGCCAACAATATGGCTGACCTGACCCACAGCTGCTACTTAACATTGAAGCCAGACACTTAAAAATGACACTAAAATAGTGTCATTTTAAAATTTTTTCATTTAAATTAAAAAAAAAAAAAAAAAAAAATTGACACTAAAATAAAGCTCACTTGTATAAATAACTTCTGAGTACCAGATACACGGATTACAGTAGTGCTTCAGCAGTTGAATGAATGAATAAATAAATGAATAAATAGCTGAAAATAGCTTCATAGTAGTTTTTATTACATACTTTCCGCCACAACAATTCTTGCCGTTTTATTTAACATCTATGCGATTTCAAACGTGAGGGACATTTCTCAGCATTTTGTGACTGATTAAACAAATGGAGACTGCGAACATCTTTAAACGATCTCTAGCCTGGGGTGGGTGGGGTGGGGTGGGGGTATTTTATGGGTAAATTGACTTAGCATTAAACTCTAATCTCACCAGAGCTGCTAGTGGACGGGTCTTTCTTCGAGGACTGGCTTGAAGAACCGGTTGTTCTCCTCTGGGGCTCCTCGCTGAACCCACTTCCCTCGGGTCTCTTCACACGGCCCCCCTTCAGCTTCTCCTCCACCTTAGTCATACCTACGGGACAGACAGGGAACGGGGGTGGGGGGGGTGGGATAGAAATGAATTGAATGGAGGTGGTTTTGATATTAAAGCGGCGACAGGCCGACTGACAAATAGCAACCGCGAGCAGAGAGCCCCGCCACAAGGAGGAAGCGCTTGTGAACAAACCCCGTTACAACCCAGAGATGAGTCGCTGAACATTTCCGGCATTCGAATGAGACAACAAGTGTGATTTTTGTGTGCAAGTGTGAGATGAGTGCTTATTTTTAAAAAGTCACTGATTCATTTATTCAGATATGAACTGCCTCTCCCGGTAGCACATTAGCACCGTCAGCACCATTGATCAGCAGCGATGGGGAGCGTTCAGTCACTTAAAGAGCAAATCACCCGATGTGGTACAGTACCGATCTCCATTCCATGGTTCCATTAATAAGTACATCATCACTGGGAACCTGTGTGGCCTCCTGTATGTTCAGTAATCAGTGGTGAATCAGCTAACGCATGGTGACAGTTTCCTCTAAACTAATCCAAATGGCCCAGAAGTAACTTATAAATGTAACTAAATGTAACTCAATATAATGTAAATAAGTGTAACTACTCCTTAATGTTAAATAAGTCTGAATTTATTACTTATTCAAGTTACAAACATTACAGTTGCACAGAAAAACTACGTTTGCTTTTTAAAAATGGGCTGAATTAATGCATTGTGGGAAATTTAGTTTTTGGTGAGCGCACACTTTTTTTGTAATCTACAGTAATACCTCTACTTACAAATGTCCTTACATACAAAATTTTCTACTTACGAAACGTCTAAACAGGTAAATATTGCCTCTAGTTATGAAAGAAATTTCGAGTTACGAAAGGTAAAAATACAGTATGGGCTGATACTCGCAGCTCCCACAGGTTCCTGAAAGCAACATTCTTATAGCTGCTCTGCCATTGGCTATTACCTAGCATCCTGGCATCCCATTGGCTAAGAGGGACCTCTGTGTGGAGCTAGATAGGTGTCTCTGCAGCGTCCTCGTCATTCAGCCCTCGACCCATGAGGTGTTCTGATCTAGTAAATATATTAACTTTTAGAGTATTCACTATGGACCCCAAGAAAGTGACGGAGAAAAGAGGAAAAGAAAAGACGAAGAAAAGAGTTTTTTTGTCCGTACAAACAAAGCAAGAGATGATAGAAAAGCATGAAAAAGGGATGCGTTTGGTTGATCTCTCCAAAGAATATGGCCGTAATGCATCTACAATCACCACGTTATTAAAACTAAAGGAAGTTTAAGGAGTTTAAGGCATGGCGTGGGTGGTTGGAGAAGTTCAGAAGGAGGACTGGAATTCACCCTGTTGTTCATGGTGAGGCAGGAGCGCATGAACCAAAGAGGGTAAAAAACAATGAGGACAGCAGTTAAAAGGTTAATGACCATCATTTTTATTCTTTACTCTATTCTTTGTTTTTTACATTATGCACAACTCTCATTTATTGTGTAATAATCTAATTGTAACATGTATTTGTTATATGTTTTGAAACATTTTTATGCTTTATAAAACATTTATGTCTGAATTTTGGGGGGTTTGGAACGGATTAGGGCATTTGCATGGAAAACGCGTCTCTACTTACGAAATTTACTACTTACGAAATTTCTTCCAGGTAGGTAGAAGTACCACTGTATTTATTTATGTTCTCGCGGGCCACATAAAATGAGGTGGCGGGCCACATTTGGCCCCCGGACCTTGAGTTTGACTTAGACTGTGCTTTGCTCTCTGCAGGGTGGAGTGAATGTTCTCCTTCTGCATTTACCTTTCAATCCAAATGTTCCGGATATAGACGGCTGCTCTCCGGTGAATTTCTTCGGTGTTTTCTGCTTCCGTCCTGGCTCGAGAGAAAAACACAGAGCAAAGAAAAGTCAACGCGTACTGCGCGGTGTATGACGAGCGTACGCGGTCCTCTACAAAAGATATGATGTAATCTTACTGTGCCTCGTTCGCTCTGGGTCTTCATCGGGGAACGGCGGGGGTAGGCTGCCCCCCTCGCTCTCGCTACCACCTGCATCAGACGACGTGCTTTGGGACTGCTGGGACTGCAGAGGGGCTGGATGTGACTGGTGAGTCTGCTGCTTCCTCTCGCTTTTCTGGTGGGCCACGTCCCCATTTTGAGAGGCTGAGGACACCTCGTGAGTCTTTTTCACTTTGAAGAACACCGGAGAAGGGGGATTATACTCCATGGGCCTAAATTCACACACCGACAGAGGACAGTTTTTGGGCAGTCAGGGTTACCACGTCGCTAACGCCACCATGCAGCTCCGTGTCGGGTGAGAGCCGGAGCCCCCACTCACCTTTTCTTGGTGCTGAACTTGACGGGGGCGTTCTGAAACTTAGGCTGCTCGTCCTTGGGCTCCACGCTAGCCCTGTCTGGGTGGTTCCACAGCTTATGCTTCTGTAGGCGTACCTTTGTGGCAAATACCGCCTCACAGTAGGGGCAGCTGTGACTCATCTTTTCGGCTACGGTGGCCTGAAATGAACATATGCACAAGGAGGGGGGATTTAAACTCAGCTGCTCCTACGCTGAAATATAAAGACAGTGGGAAGGTGTTACTGCAAGGCTGGAGTTGGCTGATAGCGAGTTCTTGAAATAGCTCAGTAAAACTCATTAAATATTTAGTTTGTGTGAAATACATGCATATATATTTATAACACAACTCCCTTTGTTGCTTTTCCACAATATTTTAACTATGATTCCACTTTAAAATATAAGTTAGAAATGGTGACTCACCCCCTGGCAGCGTTGGTAGTGGTATTTGACGCCGTAGATGCTGGGAAACTCTAACCAGCAGCCTGAACACGGACACTTAACCCTGGAGCGGCGCTTGAACTCTTCTTTCCATTGTACTATCAGGTGGGCCTGCTCAGGGGAGACGCAGAGAGAGATCAATAAATTAGAAATTAAAAAAAAAAAATATATATATATATATATTATATATTTTTTATATATTTTATTTTATAAAATATTATTTTATTTATTTATTTTTTCGAGCATTCATTTTCGAGCATTCACTTTTTACCGACTCTGCAGGTAAAAAGTTAAACCCACTTCAAACTGAGATACTCACAGGGATGCTTCTCAGTTCCTGCGCTTCTACTTTGGGACGACCTTTCCTCTTCCCCTCTGCTGGCTCATCACACATCAAACCTGATAAAAAAATAAAAAAAAACCTTTCTGAGTTAGCACCAAGAGCTGCCACTGCCTCAGCTGTTCAGAACAGCGCATCTTAATTCCAAGGGGTGATATTACATTCGTGAAAACCAGTGTGTGCAATGTTCTAAATCTAAATCTAAAGCACGACACGTTCGGATTTCTACATGAATTCTTCACAAAGCTCCGCAAATATCAATCTCCAGTTAAATTTGTTCATCACGCTAGAAAGCCTAAAACAAATTCACGCACGTTTAAAGCAAATATGGACATAAATCATTGTGATGAAAACAAATATACACCGTGTGACTGTCAGAGGAGCAGAGGAGAGTCGACATCTGTTACTCATGATGCAGGAATGATCTGCAAATCATCTGCCTCACCTTAATATTTAGGGGAAAAATTACAAGTCAACTCTTCATTTCAGGATGAAGATTTATGCTACGGTTAGTCGTTATTATGATCAGAGTTGCTACTGTAGATCCTCATGTCCTCTGATGTTTTGGAAGGACGTGTGTGTGTGTGTGTGTGTGTGTGTGTGTGTGTGTGTGTGTGTGAGGGCACTGGAGGCCTTCTGTTGGGCCAAATGCATCAGCCATAAACTGCTAGCGTGAGTGTGAACCTCTGACACAGCACACAGCAGATGGACTGCCTAAGCTCCCCCCCCCTCTCTCTCTATTGCCCCTCTCTCCATCCCTCATGCCGCCACCTCCCTCTCTTCTCACCCTATGTGTAGCTTTCGCACTTCCTTCCTTTCCTCTCCCCAACACTCTCCTCCATCGTTCTCCATGTGAACATCAGGCAGCACACTACATAATCACTGCTCTCTTTTCTGCTGCATTTAGACCTGAAGACAGAAGACGCCGAGGCAGATGACCTCTTCCTCTGACCAAACGGAACACTGAACGACATGAGATGAAAGCAGGAGATCAGATCAGATCTAGAACGCGTCAAAGGGAAACGACTCGAACGATGAGAGGAGCTCTTTTGTTGTGAAGTGAAATGCAGCAGCGGTCTCGCACAGGATCTGTTTCACTTCCCCGCGCCGAGGAACAAGACATGATCTCTGCTGACTGGTTTCTCCTCCTGCAAACATCGACAAGCGGCAACAGGATGTGTACAAAGTCTAGTATAACCCATTTGTTTAAGGGCCCAAACTGGATCAGATCTGCCAGGATTATAAAAATGGTTGGAGGAATTTCTCATCAAATAAATGAATTGACTTGACTGCTGTCATTACTCATATAAAAATAGGTCATAATGGCAGAGGTTTAGCCTTTTAACCCAAAAAACATGTCTGTCAGTGTGTTAATTTGTATTAAAACACACTCCGTGCTTAAACTACCACATCCTCCCCGTCTCATTTGCTTCTGTTTTACTTCGACGCATCAACTTTTATATTTTTACCTCATTCGTCCCGCTTTGTTTTTCACTCTCACTCACCGACGCAAAACACGGGCTGACGGATTACGCGCAATCTTTTACTTCAGACTCGCAATAATAAGGTGGAGAGAAAAACTGTGAGGCTGAATAAGATGGAATGAGCTGCGAGCGAGAGCACTGCTAGCCGAGTTCAGAATAGTTTACGACACAAGATGTAAGCACACACACACACACACACAAAGGTGCACACTGACACATGCATACAAGTACACAAAACCATTACCGGTGTGTGTAAGTGTGATTTGTGTGCATAGATATGAGTGTATTAATATTCTCCAGGCAACGGAGCATTTCTCTATTAGCTGTCTGGGTAGCAGCTGGAGAGGGGATGCAGTCGGCGGCGCAGCTCTCGGGCTGAGAAGGAAATTGAGCATGCATTCTAATTCCTGTCTTAGAAAATAAAGGTCTTTTGAAAGAAAGGCATAATTAATTAATTCTGCTCTTGGGATAGATATGCTCTTGTTGCTATGGGAATAAGATCCACTTGTCTTAGTTACCACTATCATAGGTCTCTTTACAGCGAGCAGAACAATTAAAGTCACACGAAGACGGCTGCAATGCAAATAAGCTTGTGCACACACAACGCCAGGTGAGAGTGCAAAGATATAAAAATTTTAATAATGAAAATTAAAAAAAAATAAAAATAAATAGCAGGTTTCCTGGAGTAAAATATGCAGACACAATAAACTATGTTCATTATCTTTATACTTTGTTGAGCTGCTTTGGAGAACGGGCGGCACGCTGGCGTTCAGACGTCCACAACCATTTGTCTTTGTAGGAAACAAAGCAGGCCCCGCTGGGTTGTATTCAAACGGGTGTAGGTCACGGGGATAAAACAGCTGCTGGACTCATGTCAGAGTATGACTCTCTTCCAGCCGTCTGCAACTGTTGCTCCGCTCAGTAAAAAATTCACACGGAGGCGAGGAAAACGAGGAGCGAGGAGTCCGGACCCAGGAGTGCAGGCAGCTGCCTGGTGATCTCAAATAACCTCTGAGTTCTCCTAGCTACGCTCACAACTGCTCCGCCTGAGTGTAAGGGTGCACATATTATACATACACACACACACACACACACACACACACACACACAGGCGTATGCACAGAACAGTCATTTGTTTTCCTTGACAAACACTCACACAGGAGCCTTTGTCTGTGTCTGCACAGCGGGGCTGAGACATACTGTGGTTTAGAAAGAAAAGCCACACACACACACACACACACACACACACACACACACCACTGGCACAACTGCATAGACTGGACTTCCAGTATCACTACTTTCTCAATCTTAACAAACAATAGAAGGAGACTCTGATACACCTGGTTGAACACCCTGACAAGAGCGCAGCCATTTCTTTTGGTACTCACGTTATCTCGGTTTGAAGTTAATGCAACCGCTGGAGCGTACAATCATCTCTAGTTCTCCTGCTCGGCTGCTGTATTTTCATTTTTAACTCTCTGCACAACTTTTCCATCCTCACACGTTCTCCCATTAGCGGCGTATCAGCACTTTACCAGATGCACGCGTTCACAAACACACCTCCTGCAAATTTCTTATTTCCCTGCATGTTGTTTTTCATCCTGCGCTTTAGTTTCCTTCCTTCTTTCTCGTGCACACGCGCACACACCGACACATACACACACACACATACAAACTGTACACATCATCCCACTCTATACACACCTCTCTTTGGAGACGTCCCCATATTTCCCGCCCAGTCAGGCAAGATTCCAGTGTAAGAAGAGGAGAGGTGGAGCTGCAGCACAACAGTCTTGTTTCCCAGACACTGACTAACTGAAAGAAAACCAGACTCTGAGACTGACTCTCAGTCTTTGTTTTTCTCTCCTTCTCCTCTCTCTCCTCTCTCTCTCTGCTTCTCTCTCTCTCTTCCTCCTATTATCATTTTCACTTTCTGTGCAGCGCCATATCAATCACTGCTGAAAACACGTTTAAAGCTTGAAACTTTCATTCATTTTATTTCTATTTTGCTCAGTACTTTGCAGTGCAAAATAATAATAATAATAATAATAATAATAATAATAATAAATAATTATAATGATAAAACCTACTTTGTAATACTTATTGTTAAATACATTACGAGGAAATATTTTAGGAGTGACAAGATTTGAGGACTTTATAAAGAATCAAATGTGAACCACTGAACAATGTGGTCCTTCCCATGTTTTTCAGTAGTTCTGCGAGTCAGGTTGACAGTATGGGTTAAATTTTTGGGCCATGCATTATGGACAGCAAATGCATTTTACAGATCATTTCCTTCAGTTAAATTCCAGGTAAAATAACATCCCTTCCCGTTTTTATGTCAGCCAACTGGAGGTCCGTGTCAGCTGCCGGTCAAACGATATTCATCCAGATACTTTCTACCGATAAATGGATGCAACTGTAATGACCATACAAAATAATTATAGCTTGCTGAAATAATTGTAATTAGGTGATTATGCAATAATTGTAATAGGGGCTAGTTAGCAGTGACATTTCCCTGGTGAGTGTTTGATTTGAGTTGATTTAACACATTAATATGTGCAGGCCAAGCGTATTTTATTTACAGAAATCTATATAATGCAATACATATGTGCTTCTTGGAATTTTACAATCTCTCCAACAAATTACTCAAAAACCCATTTAGCACAGAAACGCGATGGTTTTCCACACTTTTTTTTCCCACGTCATTTTGTTGTTTTTGTGCACGTGTGGTGGAAACTGTTTGAATTTCAGCTACACTGCTGTCAATCATTTCAGACTGTATCAGACGCATTCTTCTCAAAGCTTTTGGAAGACACACAATTACGTACAGGAGGCTACATCCCTCTCCGTATCGTTCTTTTTAATGCAGAGCATAAACGGGACTTAACAGGGAATGAGAGACCTGCAGCAGATGTTGTCATTTAGAAAATGCAATTACTGTTTTATCATAAAAAACATTTCCCTTGTTTTTACCTGCGTCTGGTGGTGATGGAGTACTACCACCACAGGGAGGCAGTAACACGCCTACAGGCTGTTTGCAACCGCGATTAACAAAAGAAGAACACACACAATGGCCACGAGACAGACAGCAGAAACTTGACCACAGTAACAAAGTCCAGCGTGTAACTCCTCCAAATAAATAAAGGAACGTGACGGGCAGCAGAACTGGTAAAAGCTTAGCTTGGAACTTAAGAGAATTATAGTGTGGCTTTATTTCCATACACACTTAAAACAGACAAATCAAGGAGAAGAGCTCATTCTGGAGGTTCCTTCTCCATCATCTGTTAATTCACATAACCTTTGCAGCATCTTTCAGACCAGCATTGATTTTCTTCTTCCACATCAGCTGCACGCTCCATATTATTGGGAATCTAATCTATTGTCTGAGGCTCATTTGGGACATGCCCACAAGTGTGTTTAATGTCATCCAAACCACAACGGCTTCAGATGAACGGCCACGTGGAGAAAAGAAAGACCAACATCAAGGACACCGCTGCCCCCGGGGGGAATGGAAGAAAAGATGCAGACGTGGACAGACCATAATCTAAATGATTGCAGAAGAAGAGTAGAAAGTTCAAATGTGCTGAAACATATAAAAATAAGAAAAATGAAGAAACCGGTTGCGATAAACACACACAGCATATAGATGAAGCCATGAAAAGAGGCAAGTGCTCGTGCAACAAAATCATATATGCAGGCCCCACGGACAACGCCTGCAGTGGCCTTCTTATGGATCGTGATTCACCATCAGATTCTCTCCCCTCTGCCATTTCCCTGTATTCCTTCTTGTCGGCCAATTGGCCAAACATGCCAAGTAAAGGTGTGACAAAGATGACGAAGGACTGTCCTCTAAACAGGATGCAGCATCAGGCGGAGAAAAGCACCAGAATTCAATTTTATCCCGAAACAAATGTATTCAAACTACAGGTTTTTATTGATTTTAATCTTTTTTTTTGTTGTTGTTGTTGCATTGGGAGACTGAAAAAGCATCAAAAATGTGAGAATTATCAAATAAAAAGAAAGTGGAGACATGTGATGGGGAGTGGAGAAAGTGGGTGGGAGATGGGATGAAGTGGAATAGTGGGTGGTGGAGACGGTGACGCCGGAGGCCTGGTGATTCACTTGCTGCTCATAATATTGCTTAATAAGCAAGACAAACCAGAAATGAATTTGAAGGAGGACGAGATGGGGAGAGGAGTGACGGTTATGCGAAGAGAGCTGGGACAAGAAACGAGCAAAAGAAAGTGTGGTGAGAAAGGAATGGATGGGGAGGAAAAGAGAAACGGTTGCTGAGGCAAATATGCACGGTCAGCAGATGGTGTCTGTGGGCCTGAAATGAAAGTCCTACAATCAGAGTCGTGGAACTATCATTTGAGAAGAAACATGCCATGAGAGAGAGAGAGAGAGAGAGAGAGACATTTACAAATGCTTGCATCACTGTTTGCAAAGAGGGTTTGGCTAAAGCACTTGACAGTTTGACAGAACATTAGTTCTATCCAAATACTTGAGATACTTTCACTTTGGTTGTTTAACAGCTCCTGCAAATAGAGGGGGGGGGGGGTGACAAGAACTCAAATGAGATGTTAGTATGAAAAAGAAAAAAAAGAATTGAGCGTGCAAACAAGAGATACGAGAAGCAAGAAGAGTAGGTCGACCTTCTAAGTTGTCCAGCCCCCCCCCACACACACACACCCCCTTCCCTCCCCCAGGGAGGAACATGGGCCAATCTGCAGGCTTTGTTCCCATGTATGAAAGCATAAAAGGATTTCAGGAAACCACCGATAAAAAAAAAGAAAAGAGAAAAACAACAACTAAAAACCCACAGCTCAGCCAGAAGGGATTTCTTCATTGTTACATCATGTAAAGTTTGTGAAGAGGACGTTTATCGACCAGCATGGGAACGCAACACAATGGAGGTGCAACTGGCCAAGATTTCCCTGAACATGGTGCAAAATAACGGTGCACCTCGCTAGATGGACAACACATACAACAAATTCAATGAGAAATACTGGAAGTCCACAGGTAGCTATAGAAATTGATGCATTTGTCTTCCCAAACTGAGGCTCACACCCCCATGGGATGTACAGACCAGCTCCAGGCTCATTCTGATTACTCTGATCATTCTCATTCTGATTTCATTAGCACCACAGCATTTACTCATACGTAATCAGATGGGATAGGCCTTGTTACTTGAAAAGGTGAAGTATTTAAATGAACATGTCATTCTTGTTTTTGGTTGGAGGAACCACAGATGAATCAATCAGATTCAATCAATATGATCTGATGATAAGATCTTCATGGAGTTTTTTGAAATCGCGCTGTAAGATTCTTCCTGTTTGTCTCAAGCACTGCTTGAGAGATAAAAGTAACTTTTGGTGACCCATTTCTTAATTTTGTTTTAATTAGGAAAGGATGTTGGTATTATTTTGATGTTTCTTACGTAGTCAAAGTTCTGTGTGTTAAACGCAAATTCATGAATCCTCTTATTCAGCAGGACCCGCCCTACTCAGCCGATGATTGGTTCACCCTGACATTCTCACACCAACCCTAACCAATCATCAACTCTTAATGGCTCAACCCGGCAAACCTCACCAACCGGGTTAATAAGTACCAACTAATCAGACGCAGAGAAGGATTAGCAACACAGTACATTAGTTTTAGTAGTGCTGTAGTAAAATATGGAAACGTGAAACATCATGGTTATACGTAGCCAATCAGAGGCTGCGTAGGGGAAGTAATGATGTCTCAATAGCTGAACCTGCCTCTAGTAATTTCTTCAAAAACAGAATTTTGGTTGTTGTTGTGTCATTATCTCTCCTACCGGCTGAGTGATCTGTAGTTCTTGTTTTGTTTTAAACAGGTTTAAATTGAATCGTTTGGTGTCGCGTCGTCAAGCTGTTCAGTTCTTGTCTGACTTTAATTCTGTTATGTCGATCTATTTTATCTGCTCGCAATGACTGTCGGAAATATCATTGTTCTTTATTTTGCTTTCCATTAAATGAAATGTTTACCAAACTGAACAAAAGAAACGCGTGCGTCGTTCCAGTTTTTCGGCGTGTTTTCCCACAACCTCGTGCTTCCCCTTCAATCTTACAACCGCAGATTCACATAAAAGTCATTCCACTGTCATAGTTACCCGCTAAACCAGTCTGGAGGCAAGGGAAACCCCTGGTAATTTTCCAGATCAGAATAACTTTACAGTCAAACAGGACATAATTTCAACTAAAACACCAGGGGGATGAAGATTTTTATCTTGTGCAATCAAACCGTGCTGGAAGCAATCCTCGCAGGAATACCAAAGCAAAGTCTCGCAGAATCAAAACCGTTGACATAATTACTGCGCCGGCGTTTTTTTGAGAAGCTTTACTCCGATATGGGTTAAAGGAGATCAACGGTGGAAAACGACCAAGGAGGCGTGCAGAAACACTCAAGTCTTAAGTTACCGGGAAAACTCCCGTAAAGTCCGAGATCAAACCACCACCACCTGTGATAGCATTATCTGATTTCACACACACACACACACACACACACACACACACACACACACACACACACACACACACACACACACACAAAAGCAATGCTGTGTTTTCATTATGGAACCTCCTAACTCACCACCAACTTTTTCACTGACTGATTTAGAAACACATCTTGTTTATAGAGCAATAAAGCATAAAAAAAATCTATAAAATATAAAAGTCAGTGCAGCTGCAGAGTAAACACTGTCAATCAAACCTACTGTGTTCTACTCCAATAAATTCCTTAAGAGCAGAAACACCTCACCTTCCTGCATCCTCACCTCCCTGGTGACCAGGATGTGTGAAAGTGTTGAGCTTTAAATCACATGACCAGTCTGATAAATACATGAAATTAATAACGTTTAACAAACGGCCGCACAACTTTGTTGACAATTTACTGTCCAATGCTTTCCTGCGCTCAGTTCTGTCTTCCAATAAAGCTTTTTTTTTTTTTGGAATGTCCATGACAAGGATGCAAAAACACACACACACACACACACACACACACACACATACCCATGCAAATCCAGCCTACGGGGCTGAATATGAACACAAAAAGAAAACAAACTGAGGAAAGTAGTCTTCTGTGAATGCTGCGTGTGTTGGTGTGTGTGTGTGTGTGTGTGTGTGTGTGTGTGTGTGTGTCTGAGAACGAGAGGTTATTTTGTAGCTACCCAAACAACTGGGTCATATTAGAGCAGCCCCAGTTTTTTTCCATATCTGCCTGACTCTATTAACAAAGTCTGCTGGTTATTGGATTGAAACGTAATTCCCCGGTCTAGGTTCTCTGTTTCCACAATCTTCCATCTCCATCCAGATGGCTTGGACTTTCATTCATGACAATACTTGGCAATGCATGTTTTGTTTGGTTTTCTCACTGTTAGGCAGTTGCAGGAAAAATGTAGTGGTTTCCAGGCCCTTCTGTGGTGAGAGGGATAGAATTACATCGAGGCCTTTTTTGGACCAAGTGATTCTCAGTAAAATATAACCCACTCAAAAGAAGCACTGGGGACGGTTACACTGCATAATGCAATGCTCATTAACTCTTTGAGAAACGGCAATGAAGTTCTGAACAGCTCGACAGGGATTACAAGAAAAGAGCTTTTTCTAAACCATGTCACACTTGGTTCGATTCCCTCTCACTTAAGAAGACAATTGAGCCTTACAGGCTACATTATGTTATGGCTCAACATGTGATCGTCCTTAAAAAAATCATTTTCTTTCTTAAAAAAATATCTAAGAAAAAAAACATCTGAATATCTATGATTCTAGTTGTTCACTCACGTCTTCCTCTTTCCATGCTACGCCCTGAGAATGAGATTCTCAGCCCAGAATCTCGTTCTCGGCTGACAGAGAATGAGATTCTCACCTTCTTGTTTTTGTTTTTTTTTTCTCCAGCAGCTCAAAGCGGACAAAACTCAAAGCCTGCCTGGGTCATTAGAGGATTCGCTTTTCCTGCTTCCACAAAGCTGACATAGATGGTATTTAAAGCGAGATCAGTACCGCGGAGGGATCGATGGAACAAGTAAAAGAAGAAGAAGCCATAATTTCACCTCTTAGGTGGCCTCAGATTTTCAAATGTTTTCTACATATTTTCCAGAACCATCCCCACTAAAATCCAGACAATGAAAGGACAATTAGATATAAGGTCAAATGAGCAAAAATAAATTTAAAAAATATAATTTACCCTGCCTCAGGCCAGGGGTAGACCTGATCACACATATAAAAGCCCTCCGTACTCTCTACATGTAAACCTACATGGAGAAACACTGAACCGACATGTGTGACTTACTGTGTTTGCTGTTGTGTTCAGGCTCTGGTGAGGGTCTCACAGGCTCATGGTGATGTCCATGCTTGGGGGTCCGGCCCCTTGGCAGCCCCGACGAGGACAGCTTCCCAACCCTGGGGCCACTTGGGCTCTCCATGCCTGCGATGGTGGTAGAGGAGTTTCAAAGACACAGGAAGTAGAGATCGCTACAGGCAATAATGGCTTTCTCAATCTCATTAATCCTGTTCCATTGCTTGTCAAAACATTATTATTACCGTGTTCGCGACATCGATAGCGTCTGATGATACTGTCTTCTCTAATGTACCTTCATCATGTTTGCCATCTGCGCTATCGGACCAAAGGTTATCGGGATGGAGGCTCACACATCACTTTGTGAATGTAATGAGGGTGTGACCTTCAATGTTTCATTAAAAAAAATCAATATTCTCACTCACACACTAACTCTATACTCTGTCCATTACGCCAAAGGTGAGTCAAACACAGAGACGAGGGACACGAGGCTCCACGGCGAAGCCGCTCTGTACGACGGAAACCAGCGACGCGTCTCGACGTCACCTCCATCAGGTCATGTGATCGACAGCAGATTTTGGCAAACTCCACCAATCAATCAATATCTCACCATTAGACCTACATCATGTGTAGGCACGGGACGGTCTAATGCACAAGGGCCAAATGTGGCCCTCCACATCATTTTATGTGGCCCACAAAAGCATAAAAAGTCAGTGTCTACAAATAAATATAAATATAATATAAATCCCTGGCATTTTATAACATTTAGAGTGTTTTTGTATATTATTTCATATCGTTTTCATTGTTTTTATCTGATTTTATTTCCGCTTTTAACTTATTTTAAGTTATTTCATTGGATTTTTTTATTTGATATTTTATTTAGCTGTATTACGTTCACGGTTTTATGGCGCGTCTGTTGTGTTTTTATCTATTCACTGTGCAGCACTTTGGAAACCCTGTCTTTATTTAAATTGTGCTATATAAATAAAGTTAAATTACACTGCATTGAGTTACATTTAGTTACATTTATAAGTTACATGTGCCCCTTTGAGGACAGCCGTTATGCTGATGTGTCCCTCTGTGAGAATGAGTTTGACACCCCTGATCTAATGGATGAAGGATATCAATCACTAATTATGCATGCTGGGATTGATTAATAGTCGACATGATTTCTCTTAGCGCCACTTGACTAATTTGTGACACAAAGGGTCACACCGCACGGGGCCAGGGGTCCCCCCGGTGTCTGTTTGGTTGCTCTACTATTCAATTTACACGGAGCGTTGGTGTCATCCATCACAGAGATAATATGTTCACATTTTGTTAGAAGTTCTTTAGGTATTAATTAGTTAAAATGAGCTTTAGGTACTCTGGATCCGCCCCCAGAAGGGCATTCTGGGAAAGACATAAAAATTTTTGTAACTGCATACGTTGGGAAAAGTTCAGTTTTCAAAAATATTAAATATATTTTTTTAGATTCTGAAATGTGAATGACACCTGTCTGGTCCAAGGAAGATTAGCTTAAACTGAATTAAACTTGCGACCAAGGAATTAGGTTAAAACACACAAAAAAATATTATTTTGTTGCTTCCTGCAAAGACATTTCAAACAGTTTCTGAGTTCTGCTCAGGACATAAAACCTGACAAATGAACGGATGGATGAAGGGAATATCCTTAATCCTACATCCTCCTCCAAAAAAACAACGTTCCAAACGACCTGAAGTAAAATAGACCTCTAAATTATCACCGATGCTAAATCCTAGAAACACATTTCCCCTGAGGAAGCCCGTGAGTTCGTTTCGCCTCAGAAGACCTCTATTGATTTAACGCTTTCCATTTTTTATTTCCTGTTACAAACCGGTCGTTCCAATAACATCTGTAGGATTTAGCAGGTTTAACAGTTTTTAAGTCTGGCATTTCTCAAATAACACTGCAGCTGGTGTTTTCATAAAAAAGATTAACACGCATATGTGCAACACTACCATACATTTAGATAGACACAACTAAAACCTGGTGGCCCCCACTGACATCCCCTCAAGCAATCTGCTGGGAATGAAGTATTTGAGCTCCACACGTGGCAGAAAGCCACGTTGTGTGTGTGTGTGTGTGTGTGTGTGTGTGTGTGTGTCTGTGTGTGTGTGTGTGTGTGTGTGTGTGTGTGTGAACTCAATCAAGGTGAGACAACTCCTTAGAATTTGTGTGATTATGATAATAAAAAAATAAAATAAAATCTACACCTGTTTTAAAAAAAAAAAAATCCTCCACGTCAGCCACACCTACCTGAACAAGTCACCCGGCGCTGGTGACCGGGGTGCCCCCCCCCCGGGTCACCCAGGTGAGGGAGGAGGAAGCCAGAAGACAAGCACCTATAGTGGGCGTTTTTTCCCCCCCACTAATGTTGCGTTACATGGCAATCACACCTCACACCTGCTGTGCGTCAAGGAGCGGTCAGATCGGTGGGTTGTTTTTTTTCTTTTTTTTTTTTTTTGTGGGGGGGCCTGGGAAGGAAGCTGCCCGGTCGTCACGGTTCCCCCCCCTCCCCTCAAACTCTGCAGCCCACGACGACGAAGAAGAAGAGGAAGAAAAAACGAGCAGAAAAGAAATGAGAACGTCTCGTGTACATGAAGAGAAATCCACGATACTTTCACCTTATTATCAGTTTCCCATCGGCTGGTCCCCCCCCCTCCAGCTTTCCTGCATTAACATGTAAACCACGAGTCACTTCTTCAACCTCCGTCTTCTCCTTAAACACTCCACACATATTAGAAATAACCAGGAAAAAAATAGGTAGCTCCCCGACTCCTTGAGGAAAATATTAGAATACGGGATGGTTTATATAGGCAGTGAAGCAAAATGGCGACTTTATTACGAAGGAGGAGTAAAAAAAAAAAAAAAAAATCCTTGCGCTGGCTGGAGCGAAAGGGAGGCACAAAAATATGTTTAGTGCGGTCATGTCGACGGTTGCGCGTCAGTTGGAGAGAGTAAAAGAAAAGCAAGCGAAGGAAAATCAGAAGAAACGCCAAATCTGCGTCGGTTTGGATGCACTCCTCGGTTCCTTACCTCGGGATTATTTCGGGTTTTTTAAACGGATATTATCGCGGCGGCCGCGTACAGTATTACAGTAATGTGTGTCGGGTCATGCGCGTATCCACTCCACCTTTGACAGTGGCAAACTACAGTCTTGGAACAACTTGCAAACTCTCGCGTTATTATTATCGATATCGAGTAGATTGATTTTTTTTTTTTTTTTTGGGGGGGGGGGGTGGAGGTGCTGGGGGGGGTGAATAAAGTCGTTGCAACACCGGCGGCTGGCGCGACGCGTCCGACGTAACGGCGCTCGGTCCTGACGGAAAGGGGTCAGCGCGTCAAGATCTCCGAACGCGTCCGTCGGTCCATAGGTGCGTTATCATATGACAAGCCCCCCCCCCCCCCACCCCAAAAAAAATAAATATGATAATAAAAAAAACAACAGGATTATCTGTCCGGTCGGCTGAAGCCTTACGGTATTCTTCCTCACCGCTTTACCGGGATCCAGTTGTTTAGTTTGTGTCTCCAAAAAATACCGGAATTAATAACAGACGAGCCTCAAATTGACTCCCGAGTTCATCAGAACGAAAAGCTCCACACTAACCAGTGATGGAAATGATCTGGGTTATGGAACCTAAAAAGTGGCTTCATGTAGTTTCAAACAACGTTTTATTTTTATTATAATATTCTAATTCGCTGATCAGTAAAACATAAACCATCATGGGTATGTTGGATTTTTTTTTAAATGCCATATAATGTGCACACAACTTGTGTATCCCATATATAAGTCAGTATATTGTTAATATTAAATTCTGAGTTTCCCAGCTGATTAAATTCATCATTCATGACGTCACTGACAACACATTTGTTTCCAGTAAAACACCAGTCGTTGATTGGTGCCAGTCATCATCCCCTGATCTTTCTCTATTAGTGGAAATCATCTGAAACCATGATGTAATGTATATGTAAACACGTTTTTCAGCATTGCCAGTGGAGGGCAGGAGAGTCTCATTTTTTGGACGGTTTATTATGACGTATTGGTTCACATGTGCTTTAATATCAGAATATCTATTTATTTAGTTTCCAAATCAGAAGTTTTCACACTTTGTTAGACAAAAGCTATGCTGATAAGCATTAAGTTTCAAATATATTTAGTCTGCATGAATCCAAAACAGCCGTAGACAAAATGAGTGAACAAACATGAATTGATTAATAATAGATAGATAGATAGATAGATAGATAGATAGATAGATAGATAGATAGATAGATAGATAGATAGATAGATAGATAGATAGATAGATAGATAGATAGATAGATAGATAGATAGATAGATAGATAATAAAACATTTCCTTGTTGCAGAAAGTGTAATATGTTTATGTCATATTAATGGTTCTGGTTAAACAAGAACATAGAGAAACTGCAATCCTAAAAAAAAGGCTGATGGATCAATCCAAAACGACTATTTCTCCACAAATAACACTTTTATTTACATGCAACACACTTATATTTAGATAATTTCACCATGAAAATATGCCTCTACAATTAGCATTCATCATAAATATATATATCTTTTAAGGGATGTTCGAAAAGAATCAATATTTCCTGTTATGACTGACAAAATCAGTCGAAATGCCCATTTATGTAGATCCACTCCAAAACCTAATGGGGTCTTTCTTGTTAAATGTTCAGTGCATCCACAAAATGTCATCCTGTTTCCTTTAAAAAAAGAGATGCAGAAAAAAAATCCACTTCAAAACACAGTGGGCTCTTCCTTGTCACATGACCAGCCCTCATAAAAATGTGTTCAACAGTTTTAGTCTAATCCTGCTAACAAATGGTAAAACGAGTCATTTAACCCTCCACTAGGGGGCAGTGCAGTTCCATGATTGCAGACAGCTCTTATGTGACACTTTTACCATCTTTTTCATTGGATTTTCTTTTCATGGAGATCTTATGTGAGTTAGTGCACCTTGGGACCCCTTTCTGTGCGTCTCATTATGCTTTATGGGATGATCCGCTGCTCAACACAATGAGAATGAGAGGTTTCTCACCCTGGGCTCAGTGGCAGTAGGAACATCCTCCTGCATGATGTGTCCAACTTTTGAAGTTAAATCTTCTTCATGCTGTCCTTAATGGCTGCTGATGAATTGTTCACAGGGGACCCTGTTTGACCTGTGATTAATCCTTTTACCGTGGTGACGATTTATGATCGCACTCCACCTCCACTAAGTGAACAAAATGCTCCTTAATGGTTTTAAAAACTGGCCAGGGGATGTGATCTGTGCCCTAAATGGCTTATGACTCTTCCGTCCAGGAATTGATTGTATTATTTACATTCTGACCCTTTCACTGAAAGCTGAACAACCACATATGTGTTCTTTCCCCTGACTTACTTTATAGTAGTGCTGAAAATTAAAGCACTGGCCAGATAAATTACAGTCTTTAGCTGTTTGTGTCTCCACTGGAGCTGCAGCATCAGGAACCCTCAGCAGTGGAATATATGTGACTAGAATGAGTTCCTTATTCTAGTCCAGAAGACTGAATACTAGTTGATCAAAGCTCGAGCAGATAGCAATAAATAAGCAGAATGAGGGTGTCAGAATGTGGGTGTTTCAGAGAATAATGACAAACGACTCACTATGAAAAAAGAAAATACGTTTAATAATCAGCAGTAACCAATTTACTGTAGCACTGAACCATCTGCTCCACAGATTTATTCAGGGTTGAGAAGGTCACAGTTCATGGAATCTGCTTATTGTACATGTGCCTTGTTATGATCTGCTGAGATGCTTCATGTTTCTCAGTAATTGGATCCTAATGTGTGACAGCTATGGACAAACCAAGTGTGTGTATCTCCTTAAAAATGGGTTGTGTGTTCAGAGTTTTACAACTCGGTGCATAGTTGCATCCGAAATCCAGAATTTTGCATTTATCAACAGATTTGTCATGATTTCTCTTTCACATAAATCTTGACACAGATATTCTTTCTTATTGTCTTGAGGTCATTCATATTAAAAATTCTTATATAGATATGCATGATTTAAACTATTATTAATACTAATTATTCTAAGGAAGCAAAGAGGATGGTGGAAAAGAAGGAATAAACAGAATCCAAAGGATCTGTTGATGTTCCACATAGAAAATCTCTTTCATAATATTTTTATACTATTTAAACAAGTGTTGCTTGTTATATATATATATATATATTTTTTTTTTTTTTCATCATTTAGTAGGTTAACTTTATTCTGATAAGGATGATTTGTAACTTTTACGATCTGTTGATCTGCTTGACTTGGATAATTCATGATAATAAAATGCAAAAAAAATTAACAATCAATCCAAATTAGTTTATTCTAAAAAGACAGATTTCATCACATTCTGTACCGCAGGTCTTCATATCTGTAAATCAGATAAACACATTTTCCTCTTTTCTAATTAAAAGCACTGATCAGTCAACCTAAGGTGTGAATCAGGTTACCCACACAGGAAACAGTGTGTGTCCCTTTTAACAGTCAGTTATTTACATTACCTTCTCAAGAACGGGAGGAATCATGGTTTTATTTGTTCCGTCTTCAATTATTGATGTGATTTATTTATTCATGTGACATGAATGTCATCATCAAAACAGCCGAGGCACAAACGACATCAAAGGTGTTCACTTTAGTCACACTTTGGAATCTTGTATCTGGGTAGCTGTCACCGCACCTTGACTTCTGAGCGTTTCAAATCACGGCATCACACTGGGGATGAAATGGGGGTGGGGGGGGGCACAGCAGAGGTTTTGTTTTTTTCATTTTTCTTGGTATTTGTTTTGTGAAAAATGGCAACAGTTTACAGTAGCACACACAAAGGACGAGCTGCTAGGCTGGCAAATGTTTTTACTGTTGCCAGCAAAATATATACTTCCCTCAGAAGACACACTCGTGGAAAAGATTTTTTAAATACTTTTCCACTCCGCTGCTTTTCCTCTTCATCTTTCACGTTTTAAATTATTGCTTTATAAAGCGCAGACAGTTGGTGATTATCACGTTAACCCTTTGTCCTCCGGTTCTGCTCCTTCGTAAAAAAAGACTAAAGGTACTGTTACAGTATGCACACATTTACAGTTATTCTACAATGCTCACTGTATATATGTATACATTTCTAATTATTCACTGACCTACTGCAGATGGATCACAGTACAAAAAGATTGTTGGAATGATACACGGCTTCATGTGGTGTGTTTTAATGCGCCAAATTCCAAATTTAAGTCCTGAGAAGAAAATGTGTGAAGACTGTGGGTGTGCAATTGAACGGATATTGGAATTGCTGATAGACTCGAGCGCCTTGAACAGACGCTGTTCAAGTGAAAGACTCCTTCACTTCAAATCCATTGATTAACAGTGGCACCGCATGTAAAACTATGTTTATGATGCTTTTAGCATTGCTGGATTCAAAGGTTACAGTGATGTGAAATGATGCCAGAGACCTACTCATGTAATGTTTGGGCATTCGTGAAGCAAATCAAACCCTAATGCAGTGTTTCGCTGAGATTGTGCTGAAATCCGTCAGATGTGAATGAGACAGGAACCCGAAGGGACATTTTTCTGTGATCAAACATCTAACAGAGACAGGGCTACATCGTCACTAGTGTTGTGAATCTTACAGCTTATCACTATGTTACAGTGGGTAGCCCTGCTTGGAACAGGGCATTGTCTCTGTTTCAGTGTCTGTAAACCAGATCGGTCATGTTTGAAAGGGAATCCTCCAGACTGGTTGGCATGTAGTCCACAGGCTCATCCTTTCCCCCTTTCACTCTTTGATTCTCCACTCGCATATCAGAAGACGGCAGCTTCTCTGCGGCTCTTGGAGACGTACTGTGACAGAGGGCGAGGGAAAAGACTGCCAAATGGATCCACGGGAGGAGCTAAGAGAAGTTTCCAAAAGAGGCTGCGGAAGGAGAGAAGAAGAGGACATAATTAAGATTCATACGGCTAGAAAAAGTCGAAGCAGCACACAATCACACCTTTTCATAAGGCTGGTTGTGTTAATGCACCATGAAGTTGTTAGCCTCTTGTCTTGGAAACACATCCTCAGCTAATTTTCTTTTTGAAAGCACAAATATTGAGCTCTTGACCTTCCTGGATCAGTATATGCCCCCCCCCCCCCGCGGCTCGGCAGAATTATCAAGCAGCTCGAAGGGCTGGCCTCTCCTCACCAAACACGTCCCAGTCAATCACAGACAAACACCCTCTATAACGACCAATAATTTATTACGAAACTCTGGCTGACTTAATAAGTAAGAGAATGAGGGAAGTGAAGGAAGATGGAGCAATGCTGCTAATGCCTCGCCATAAATTAGAATGAAGTGGCTGCAGCTTCACCTGCAACAACTTTCCTCATGTAATTTACAATTACGGTGTTTTATTTGAAATAAATATTGAATTCATTTCTGGATTCACAGATTTGCCGCTAAAATTATGTATATTAACTGTACATAAAATATATTTAAATAATAATTACAGAATGTTACTGTAATACTAAATGGACTGAGGTTACTTAGCGGCTTTTAAGTCTGAACACCCAAAGCACTTTACAACACCATTAACCTGATTTACCATGAGTCACAACCATGCAGACAAAGTCACACATCAACATAACATAATGTGTCTGCAGGCGCTGCAGCTCAAATCACCGACCTTCCAAGTGGACGATCGTCCTGAGCCGCTGCAGCAACCGCTAATAAAAATACTGATAATAACAAAACGCTAATGAAAAGACTCCTTTTAATTAACACGCTTCATTCTGATACTTTGAAGGAGAAACAGACAGATTGCGTCCAAGGACAGCGATGCACCAGCTAATGGGAAAGAAAACTCAATTTGTGCAGATTTGGACAAATCACAACCTCAATCATGAGAAAATTATCAGAATGATATGAAAATAACCTAAGTTCACATGTGGCTCAAAGTGTTAAAGTATGCTAAATGAAGAAACCAATTATGGGATGCACATCTTAAGGCTCCCCACCAAGCATGTGTGAAACTTTATTTCATGCTGTAAGTCAGTTTTACAGATGCACATAGACCGTATCTCATTAAATCTGTTATATACGTACACCAGACATCTCGTTTCATCTTCAAACTTTAGTCGCCATACTTTTCTTTCATCCTCCCATGATGCTTTTTTTTTTTATTCACAGTTATGATTACCATACATTCTTGTTAATAACGGTATCTTTAAGCGCTGTATTCAGCGCCCCGACTACAATGCGGTTTACAGCTTGTTCCTGTGGGAATATAATGCAGATTTCACTGCACATTTGCATCAAAGTTTTACAGTAATGGAAAAGAAAAAACATGAAATATACAGGGACTCTTAAAGAAGAATATAATGAGCACATGCATATATACCCAGCGGCAATTTCTAGTAACCCTTTCCCTTCATATCGTCATTATCTTTGTTGCTCTGTCTCAGAACAACTTGAAGCCAGATGGTTTCCCAGATATCCAGTCAGTTCACTCCCATCCTGGAATGACACCAAGTGTCAGATAAATGAGCGGGGAGGCAGACTTTTCTTATTAGTCATTAGATTCTGTAGGTGTTTCACTTCTGAGCAAGAAGCACCACCTTTCCTTGAACACAGATGGATGCAGCTGGAATGATTCTGCACCGGCGGAGGCCTAGACAGCGACTAAATGGAGCAGCGCTGGGAGACGTAAGGTTGTACAAATAGAGAGGAAAAACAACTCCTCTGATGGGAGTCGTTGGAAATGAGTCACTAATGGAGCCATCAGAGACTCGATGTAAAAAAGGAGAAGTAGGGGTGGAGATGGGAGAGAATGACGACTGGACAAAATGTATTCTGTATGTGTGTGTGTGTGTGTGTGGGCGGGGGTCACAAGTTCCTCCCATCTCCGTGTCACACCCAGCGTTTCAGTCTGATTCAGATTCAGCTGGAAGACGCCATATGGGGCTCTAAGTAGAGTCCTGTCAGTGTGTGAAACATGACAGGAGTGTTTTAGAAGAACAAAGTTAGCAAAGCTGCCTCCTGAAGTGCACTGCAGACAAACTATTTTTCAGGTGGGGGTATGGGGGGGGGGTCAAAGCTTGCGCTGCACTCTTCATGCTGTCATCCTGTTGCAGTTAATTACCGCTGAGAGTCTGAAACACAACAGATGGAGACACACAAAGGCAGAGACCCACTTTGATGAAAGTTTGATGTGCTGAGGAGGGAGGAAGAACCGACAGTTTATGTAAAGGTGTACTGACAAGCAAAAGCTTAGAAGAAGGAGGAGGGCAGACACCCCCCCCCCCCCAATTGTGCTCTGATTATGAATCCTCCCTCTCCAAATTTTCCAGATGTTACAACAAACTGTGTGTGGCCGCTGTGGCCTGGGAAGGTATCCACAGTCTGACTGATTCAACACAGAACACTGAAGTGTCTCAGAAACATGAACAGAAATATGATGATGGACATAAAAGAATGAACGTTGAAGAGGTGGATGGATCTAATTTTTAAAAATTTTATTTAAAATTAAATTAAACTTAAATATCGACCTAAACATCAATATTTGTATTTCAAATTTTACCATTTTATACTATTTTTTTGAGCAGTTAGCAATTAATACTTATTCATCTGGGACCTGAAATGTTTTTCTGCTCATAATGTGATACAAACACCAAAGTCCATGAAGTTTAAAACAAAAAGCAGTTGTGAAAAAGTTTGTTGAAGTTATAGATTCTTCATGTTTGCCAATAAAAATACATCCCAGCACTGATAATATGTTTAGGATTAAAGCTTGACCACCGATATTTAGTTTGCTGAGTTTCAATTGCATTTAATTGCATTAAATAGTTATAGAAAAATTGTCACATCCAATTTGTGATAATTATTATTTCGTATTATTCTTTGGACGTGTTACAAATGAAGCTAAAAAATTGTAAAGGCTGCTCGCATCATCAACTGTACACTTTATTCTGTTGCCTACCATTCCTCAGAAAATCATGGTTACATTCATATAGACTGTATTCTGTGGTGGCGATAGGACAGTGAGAGAATACCCAGAAGACAGCGATCTCAGAAGTGATCTGATCAAATATATGGAGGAATTGTTGCTGCATAGTCAGGGAAGAATGAAAAATGCCATTTTCACAGCAAACAAACACAAAGGGACGCTTCAGCAATTTATGATTGTATTACACAGACTGACTGAAGGATGGACAAAGAAGACTCGGAGGTTATTTTAACATGCTTTTCTAAACCCCCTCCAGATTTATACAAGATATTACAACAGCATTTCATACAAGGATGGCCTTTTTTGTATTTATCAAACTTTTTATTCATAGGTTGTTTGTTGCAACAGAAAAAAATGTGATTACATGTTGAGAATGAAATATTATTACTGTACATGACTTTAAACAAGTGTCCCTGAATGATAGGAACAGAGCTGAAAGTAGAGACCAGCAGTCAGGGAATGAAAGAGATATCGAATCAGGTCCTTCTTTCACACACCCCTTCATCATTATCATTACTCAGCTAATATTCTCTCAATGTATTTTTACCCATCTTTGAAACATCCCACATCTGACTGTGAAACTTTGTACTTTTTTTTTTCCTTCAGTCTTATCTGACATATTCCATTTTCAAAGCTGGAGAGACACTTTGAGAGCACTTACCGCTTGTAAAAGTTCAAGATGCCACAAAAGAGAACTGATTACAAAGTCAATACTGTGAATTATGGGCAAGCATTGAAAGGATTGTGTTAAAAAGTGCTCCCCATGACTCACACATGCTTGCGTCACGTTCAAGCCGGTTTTCATCCACATTGCAAGAGTTGTTGTGAGATCAATATTTAATTTTTGGTAAATCCATTGGACATGAGTCAGTCCTGACAGGCAGGATGATGCAAAGGCTTCTATAAATCACCAGAATTGTAAATGAAACCAGGAGAATTTCTCAGGAAAATAAAGGAATGGGTGTGTTGAGAGGAGTTCAATGTGAACGGGGATTCTTTAAGAGGTTAACCGTAAATCCTGCAGGTGCATTAGCTGCTCCGTCTCCCTCAACTCCAAACCTAATCCTTTCATGAAACATCGCCTGACTTCTCATCACGTATCATCTATCGTTGACTAGATGAAATACGATCAGCTTTTCTTTTTTCCCTTTATTGGCATGAGAGCAAGATTGTTCAGCCATGTTAGTAATATTAGTATGATGCATTGGTTTGGCAAGACATTTTTACTTGCACGTGAACTGTATTAAAATCTGCTCAAGGACAGTTTTCATATGATAATATTTTGCAAGCTTAATGTTAATTACATCCATTTCAAATATTAGCTTTGTATTTTTTTTGTTTTTTTTAACTTATTATTGAAAAAAATCACATAGTTCTTGAGACTATCAATAAATAATCAACCTTTATATGAAGATGTGCAGAGATGTGTTTTTGTCCGCTGCCTTCATGAACTTC